>CM056377.1:34039276-34411694 GCA_029718625.1 Synaphobranchus kaupii | reverse complement strand
ACTTGTGAACAGCATGAGACGTCGTCAAGCTGTAATTGATGCTCAAGGGCACATGACAAGTTATTGAGACATTGACATTTTTGTTGTGGTATACCCACCACTGTTGTTGGCTTTTGTTTCAATAAATTGAGATGAGGAAATCACCATTGCATGCTTCTACTTAAATGCCCTTCTTTCATGATACGTATAATATCACTGTAGCGTGAACTTACATTTTCCATAAATTTCACCCGAAAGCCAAATATCCCTAACTTTTTGTGAGTAGTGTATAAACCCCACTATTCAAGGGGCCTTTCATTTTTTAAAAGCTAAATAATGCAACAGGGACAGTGAATGGCCCAAACTAATCAAACAAATATTGAACGTCTTTGCAAGTTGACCAAAAAAAATAAATAAAATAAACTTTTCTACTGTTCATACACCATGACTACAAAGGCCTTTGAAAGTTGGATTACTCAAAATTGCCCTCAAGCTGATGGCAAGACATTTAAACCCATCATGTTTCCAATGGGCAATACAAGATAAACAGAAATAAGCTGTAAACAGAATATTTGTGACTACATGTTTTAAATTGACCTGGAGAGTCATAGCAAATGGGGATACTAATAAAAATGCCAGTGCATTTACTTATTGAAAAAAAATTAGCAGTAAGAATTGTACTGAATAAGGCACAGGGCATGGTAGAGGCAGAATTGACATTCAAAACACAATGGAAACACCTCAAGGCCTAGTGGTAAAAGTCCCCAACAGTAAAGGGAATAACAAATTAATGAAAGTTCTGCAATAAATGAATAACATCAGGAAGAACCCCCAGAATGTTACATACCTAAGCATAATGTAGGTGACATCAAAATCCCAGCAGTGTAGTCTTAACAAGGCCGGTCAACTTTAGGGTTAGTGTAATCTACTCAAAATTAAAGCTGGGAAAAGAACAGGTATATAGAGCACATAACATTAGTTGGCAAAGACACCAATGAATAGTGAGTGTGCACAGATACAGCTAAAGGGAGCAACAAGCCAGGTGTTTCACACTACAAAAGGTCATTGCAAGCACACACAAGAAAATAGAAATAAAGACTAGATGTGGAAGCAGGAATAAATGAAAGATTTATTGAAGGCACAAGATTCAGAATAGAGCAAGTCATTACTAAAACAATAGGTTACTTGGGGAAAATAGAAGATACACATTTTGTTAGAAAATATGTTTTAATTTTCTTTTTTGTTCTCGTAATACAAACTTAAATGGCTCCATAATGGCCTGAAACAACCTTAGTTGTAGATGTAATCAAAATATACATTGGTTTTATAGATATAAAACTTGTGTATTGCTTCCCAATCACCATCTGTGGTACAAAAGCGATGAATATGTACAACTCCCCCCCCCCCCCCCCAACGCTATTACTATCCCATTCTTCCCCCTTGACATTCTGAACAGCTCAATACAGGATTACTACATTTTAACTGAGGATGTAGAGTTCTTGAATGCTTTGCAACCATGTGCAAGTCTCCATAATTTGGTAAGTTACATTTCTCGCCTGCTTTGTATATCGACTCGTCTCCTGGGCTCACTGAATGAATTAATGGACTGCTGTTGCATTACCTCAATTGTAACCAATGATAATCTTTCAATTCCTTTCATAACATTTTTGTATGAATGTCACAAGATAAAAAAAGATTTGATATCTAAGTTTGATATCCAATTCAGCTTCCACAGAATCCAGTTTCAGCACAAAAGTAGGCATTATGCACAATCCATTTCCGGCCACTGTAATGAAGGTGGCTGATATCGTCTAAGGCCGTACCATACAGACAAGACAGCCTTGGTCCAATATGGTCTTTCTAATGCTATAGGAAAACAAGCACGCTACACATTGGGTTTATTGAATAGAGCAAAAGTAAAAGAAAATGGCTACATGTAAAACTCAGGGACGGTGGGGGAAACACTTTGGTCCTAGACATAGTCATTACCCTGAAGAGATTGCAAAAGGTTATTGCTCTGCACCTGACCTACAACTAAAAATGAGACCAAAACAGAAATGTGTACATTCTGATCAATAAAGGGAGCCATTTTGTAGGGATGAAGGCAAACCACTTATGGTTCCACAGTCTCTCCTTACAGAAAATTAAGCACAAAAAGGAATGTCTCAGAGTTAAGACTTGCTTAAAGTTCACAGTGGTATCCAAATGACTAATGTGGCATAAAAGCCAAATCTACCACAGCACGCAGCTTTACCAAGGCTTTTTCATGTGACAAGCACCATTCAAAGTTTGTACAATAAGGTGGTAAAGTCATTACAATACTTTAAGGACACTTATCAACGCAACAGGGGACAGCAGCTCTGATTGAGAGCATATGCACATTTGAGATATGATGGTGTCGGGGCATTTCAGATAGGACTGGATACTTGCACTGTATAACAAAATATTTACCATTAATGACAAAGCACCAGACACCAGAGGCACTTTTAAAAACATCCCAACATCCAGACCATTACAGCTGTTGGGGAACCAAAAGGTACACCAGTATAGAGCTATGTTGTGTTAAGAGCTACAGCCCTCTGCAAGCTCCCAACCCCAAATCAAACATTTAACTGAATGAAACAACTATACATGCATGCATGACCTTCTTATTTAATGGTACCTCTGTAATGCTACTTTAATCACTTAAAATAATCATAATAATAAAGGTTCCGTCTCAGGTTAATTCTAAGGCAAGTGGAAACTTTTTGCCCACTAGTTTGACAGCTTGCAAAAGTCCTTATTTGGTTTTGAGCTTCAGAAAATCATAAAATGATGCAGGTATACAAACTGGATGGGTATTAATGAAGGAAATGAAGACAGGCTACATATAACCAAAAAAACAAATAAGACATAGTAACCAACATAGGCAAGTAAAGTCTCTGAGCAATATAGACTTCAGCAAAGGCACAGTGGTTTAAAAAAAAAGGCAACCACTGACCGAGAGACCCCTACCAACTGTGAACTACAGTATAAGAATGATACAAATATACTCCATACAATATTGGATTTGTACAAAAACGATTGCATAAATTTAAAATATAATGGAATGAAAATGTTCTACATCTAAATATAGATACAGTAAATAAGATTTATAGGAAATATATAAACCCCACTATTCAAGGGGCCTTTAATTTTTGAAAAGCTAAATAATGCAACAGGGACAGTGAATGGCCCAAACTAATCAAACAAGTATTGAACGTCTTTGCAAGTTGACGACCAAAAAAAAAAAAAAAAAAAAATAATTAACTTTTCTACTGTTCATACAACACCATGACTACAAAGGCCTTTGAAAGTTGGATTACTCAAATTGCCCTCAAGCTGATGGCAAGACCATTTAAACCCATCATGTTTCCAATGGGCAATACAAGATAAACAGAAATAAGCTGTAAACAGAATATTTGTGAATACATGTTTTAAATTGACCTGGAGAGTCATAGCAAATGGGGATACTAATAAAAATGCCAGTGCATTTACTTATTGAAAAAAATTAGCAGTAAGAATTGTACTGAATAAGGCACAGGGCATGGTAGAGGCAGAATTGACATTCAAAACACAATGGAAACACCTCAAGGCCTAGTGGTAAAAGTCCCCAACAGTAAAGGGAATAACAAATTAATGAAAGGCTGAATGACATGTGCAACCTAAATGACTCCAGAGCAGGAATCCTGGAGATAAGTGTAAACTACTTGTACTTGATCACCAATGTGCAGACATGGGATCTATTATATCAGCTCAAAACAGAAAGGCAAAAATGACTAAAATGAATTCTTAAAAGCCCAATTAAAATCTATCATTTTCGTTGTGGTTCAAATTGGCATTCCATATAGATCTACATATAGACAAATATTTAATAAAAGGAATGATGGAAGTGAGTCTTGTGAACAAAGTCCCCTCCAAATGAGTTACTTCCACAAGATCATACGGTTGAAGTCTAAAGTGACAGCCAATCCTGGCCCCCTGTCCATCTGATCTTCTTAAATAGTAGACTTGGAGAAGGAAACCCTCAGATGGTGGTTCTCGCCGGAGGTCGTGATTATGGAATTCAATCAGTGACTGGATTGCCTCCTCCACTGAGCCCATCTGGATCAGGGCCATCTTACGATCTTTCCTGAGTAGAGGTGACAATGAAGCAGTGATTATGCATACAAGATCAATTGTAATTCCATATTGGAATGATAATAATTTACCGAGGACAATTTAGAAAAATACTAACTGGAAGAACTTGAAGGCCTTGACCAAAGTGCCAGAGCTTGCAAACAGCATCTTCAGGTCATCTTCAACCACTGATGGTCTGAAAGCACAAGAGCATATAAAGGTCATGATGAATCCCCCAATTGGACACACGTGGATATTCAAAGAAATACAGGTGGTGCAGCACTTGAACGCACGGGATGTTGGAGAGGTGCAGAGTTGCTGATGGAGGGAAGATGTTCTGATAGTTTTTGGAGCCAGGCTTCTTGAAGCGGTGGCAAGGGGTGAGTTGCTGAAATCCTTGGTCAGGCCTTGGTCTTCTTGACCTTCTCGGGGAAGTTGTACGTTTGTGTGCTTCGACAGGGTCACACGGAACGCCTTCCCATGCAACTTCTGCCCATTCAGGTGACTCATTGCTGGGGGGTGCCATGAACATTAAGTCTGTTATTCATTCATACATAGTTTCTTAAATCCTACCTGCAGTTTGAGCCAGGCTCAACAGGCAATTCTGACACATGCACTTAATACAGTCACAATTTATGGACTTCAAAGTCAAATTCATTAATAACTTCTATACAAATTCCTGCAAAAGGGCATCTTTGGGGATGAAACTGAAAGGGAAACGGCCTTCTTTGTTCCTCCCTGTGCTATAAAAACTTCAAATAATAAATGAAGGCTATAAAATTGTAGCTTATTTTACAGATTAAACCGTGGAGGGGAAATGTTGCCGATTAAAATAAATAATAAAGTAAGATACCGTGACTCAGACAAGCAAGTGCACATTCTCTAGCACTGTGCTGTGAGCTACCCATTCTGTTGGCAATACCCACACGTACGTTTCAGATACTTACCTAACTGGGCCTGTGTCGCATCCGCCATCTGTACCAGGGCATTCTCCTTCTTGTTGAACAGGATTTTCACCCTCATGACATCACCATATACACCTTGATAAGAGTGTGAGGGAAAAAAAAAAAGGGGGTGGGGGAAGAGAACATGAGAAACGGACTAAATTTCAGCACCTGCCAATGAGAACCATCTGAGCAGGCACAAATGCTACACACATCCATTCTATACATGGGGAAGCTGGTATATGCAGTAACTTTTGTTCACAATCAAGTCACTCCATTTGTAATGATTCTGCAACACTTCATCTCTACCAGTCAGTAGGTCCATGCACTGATTAATTAAGGCATGATGCCATGAGACTTTTGGTACACATCTGTACACAAGCTAGGTTACAGGTTGCTAAGACAGCATTACAGAAGTGGCCTTTGAATTTCACTTGCATATAATAACTACCCCAGACATCTAATCATAACCACAAATTCATTAAATCCAAAATACTCCAAAACTAGCTCAATAACTTGTTTCTAGCTCATTAAATCTGGAGTACAGAAATAAAGGCTATGACACTGCAAAGAAATAAATAAATCAGTCTGATATGAAGGGGAAGGTAAGGAAAAGACAAGGGACTTAGGTTTATTAAGGAACAATGGCTTTTTGTAAACTACCAAAGAAGCACATTCCCTTTCAGATAGAAATTTGCCAACCTAAACTAAGACAAGGGGACTAATCAAAGTTGTTGGGAGAAGATAGCCATGGGTAAGAGTACTGTACAAGAGAAGAATTAGAAGGAATATGAAAACTGCTGATTCGGTCAATTGTACTGTATACACAAAATAGGAGCATTGACCATAAACCAAAAGCAACTCAACAATACATTAAAAGGCATGCAAAACCAGCAAACATGCAAATTTGTAAAATGGTGGACTGATCAAGCAAATTAAACTTTGGAAATAATCTCAAAAATCAAACAATGTAAAGAGGCAAAAAGATACAGCATCTCAAGAGGGAAAACAAAATCAAATATTACACTGACGAGAAGGGACAGATCTTTTAAAGGTTTTGAAAAGAATCAGTTTGAGCATCAAAAGCCTTGCTGTATAGATGCACTAATTTTATATTCTACAGTCCCAGTTCCATTTTTCACATGTAAAATTGGACTAAAGTAAATTAGAGGTTGTTGTTTCTTGCTGACTAAATGCAGAATCGCATATAATTTTCATTAGTCGCTGCAGGAAGTGACCCAATGGAAAGAAATCCCACTAGGAATAGAAATAAACCACGAAATGCTGCAGCTTTTTGCCCTTTCCTTCAAAATCAACAATCAAAACAAAAAGAAATCCAAAAGAAGCACTCGTCACATTTTAATCAGTTGGTTTGGAAAAAAAAATAAATGAGAAAAAAATAAAACTGAACAAACAAGTAATAAAAAAATATGCCAAGGATAACATACCGAAAAGAATAAAGAGGCATTGGGGCGTAACTCTCTTTATAAGACAGCAGAGGAAGGCAGCGGAGGGAGGAAGGGACAGGAAAAGATCGGAGGCAGGAGAGTGGAGGTTGAACATATCATCCACAGCGAGGCAGTTCCATGGGGAATGGCGAAAAACGGTGGTTGGATCATGAAGATGGTTAATATTTTGAGGTAGTAGGTGGATGGTGGGGGGGAAGGGCGTTGATATGGTACAATTGTTATTTGGCGTTTGCGTTCATTTGGTGTGAGTGCGTGCATGTGTGTGTGTGTGTGAGAATTGGTGTTGTGTAATTGTACACAGGAGGCAGATGGGAGGGGAATAAATGGGGCGTGCAATCAGTTGGCAAAAAGAGGATCCAGGGTCAAGGTATTAAAACAAAAAAGAGGGGGAGAGGGGGAATGGGGAGGGAGAGAAACAAGAAAAAAGGAGGTAAAAAACAAGGTCAGTATACACAAAGAAATATGTGGTGTTCCATCCTGCAGTTTGCCATTAAATGGTTTAATCATTAAAAATGGTAGAAGAACACTAAAAAGGAAGTTTAAACATGGTACACAGAAAAGGCAGAGACAATATTTCCCTTAATGATTGTGGGTATTGGATTTATAACGGAACAATCAAGTTAAAATCAATTATAATCAACAATTAAGATGAAATACCAATATTTAAACTGTTAAATATAATCTGTAGAACTACATTTTATGGAGCTTTAGGAATAGGCCCAAACTACTGGAGATTCTGGTACACTACACATGAATGACAACACGGAAGTATAACCGCTAGGCTCATTGAATTTTATCGGGAGCAAATGGGCAATACTAAAAGCAGCACCGTTTCTAAAACTCAAGTGTAAAGGCTCCAAATGAATAAGATTGGATACATGCATTCATTAGTTTAAGTAATGTCTGTTAGTTCTCCAGAAGACCATTCGGAATGTTCAATCTAGTGAAATCACTGGATGCCGACTTGTTTGGTTTACGTTTATCAAACTGCAATCACAGGAGGAGCTAGGCTAATGATAGAAATGTTGTGTGGCCAAAGGGAGTTCAGGCAGCTGCTTCTGCCAGTCTCGGTTACAAAAATGTTGACGTTGAGAACCTCAGAATCACGGTCACTTGGAATGAATAGATTAGGGTTTCTAATGTACTCCCAGCATTCAATTAAATGTCAACTCCTTGTACAGTACAGGTTCAGTTTGTGTAAATGTATGGCTTACTGCTCAGTGAAACCATGCCTCGAGAAATTGGAAAAGGAATGGTACGATGCTTAAGGTGGAGCAGGACAGGGAGTGAGGGGGGAAAAAAAAAAAACTCAAAGGAAAAAAAACTGAGATGCCACAAAAGCTCAGCTGAACACAAAAACTGAGTCCTTAGAGGAGCAGCAATGGGGAATGGGAAGAGGCAGCACTAATAACCCTTCAGCATATAGAATATTCCCAGGAAGGCTGTAGTGGGGGTATTTAAATATAGAAACTGGAAAAAGTGCATACACCTGACTTCAGAATACCGGCAGTGCAGGCAGCTTCAACAACGCCAGCTAAAAACTTCCACTCATTCACCTAGCTTAGCCTTGCAGTGTTTTAGCCAACCTAGCCACCTTTAAAACAGGCCGGGCCTGCGCCAGTACTTGACATTCATTATTATTATTAGTTTTAAATGCTAAATATTCAGCATCTACAAACCAGGCCTCGTGGTCAAAAGCCCCCACAGCTGGCGAGCTGGGGGAAGCGGGGGGTACCAACCTCTGGGTTTAGGTTGCTGACGAGCATAACGCAGTGGCCTCCGGCGAGGCCCGAGAAGCCGAGGCGACCAGCGACGGCGGCAGCGGGGATGGCCAGCGAGGCCAGGGCTCCCGGCATTCCAGGCATCGACAAACCTGAGGACCGCATTCATAGGACGTGCGTTTGCAGAGGAAAATTAACACACAAAATCACGCGTTATACAAATGCAGTCAAATCGCCAGGACTATTAAATCCTTTCGTCACAAAACCATTTGCTTTTCCACTTCGGTAACCAGACGTGTATTTTTAGCATTTGCGAGTCATGTTGAAAATAATGAAATGTATGGCACTCACCTTGTTGAATGGCAAAGGCGGGAGGGAAGCCATGGGCTCCATATGGGGAGGCTGAGATTAGTCCAGGCGCCCCTGAAGAGGAGAATAGCGAGTCAGACAGGAGAGGCAGCAAGGAGCACATCTGCACGGCAATGCCTGACTGTATAAGGGCGTCTCACCGAACGCCGCCGCCATAGCGTGGTGATCGATGGAGGGCTGGCTGTCCCCAGTGGGCAGGTCAGGTCGGGTGTAGTCGCGGCTCTTGTCGTTGTTGTACTTCACGTTCAAACTGGTGAGTTTAGAGAAGTTGATGCGCAGGGTGCAGCAGGCGTTATAGATGTTCTGCCCATCTAGAGCCTGTGTGGAGACAATTCCATCAGCAGGAGGAAAGGGGACAGAGAAATTGCCCAGTTCACCCGGTACTTCCCCACTCCTTTTCAGTAGAAATAAGTAAATTAAAATGTCTTTAAAAGACCACTCTCGAAATCTGAAAAGGGTGGAATGGAGAAAAAAAAAAAAAAAAACTAGCCAAATAACTTAACTCGTTTAATACACGAGTTGGAGGACAATGCAAGCCAAATGATTAGTACAATGCATGCACATAGCAGGCAGAGGGCGCTACTTACCAGTTTAGCATGTTGGGCAGTCAGGCCATCTGAATACTGCAGCAGGGCTTGGAACTGATTATTTTTTGTGAAAGTTATTATCTTCAACACTGTGCCAAACTTTGAAAAGATCTGTGGAAGTAATCACATATTGTAAATGGTCACCCCAAATGTGTCTTTTTACCATTTTCAAAATGAGCAGGTCTCACAAATGCACAGAACTTTTGCTAAGCCGCAGTAAATTCAAGTAAAAACGTAAGAGCACATTTCAGTCATACTTCCACATGTGTAAGCAGTAGAAGCCATGGCTGGCTATAGGCACCTGGTGTAACACGTCCAGTGTGACTGGGTAGAAGAGGTTCTCCACGATAACGCGCAGCACAGGACTGTGGCCGCCCATGCTTGAAGGGTCTGCGACGCTGGCCATAGTCATACCGCCCGTCTGCACAGCGTTTACTGCCTGTAGCGCTGCCTGGGCCCTCTGGCGATGGGAGGAGGAGGAGGAGAGGATTTGAGCATGTTTCCAAATGGCAACAACACCAAGTAGCTTTAAATGGAATCAAGAAATCCACAAATTCCTTGTGGCAAAGCCTGGTTGGCAGTCATTCATGCCTAAAACAACTGCCCCGCCAGATTACGCTACCAAACATCAGAATGGATCATACAATTATACGAAGAGAAACTGCAGACGGCTCAAAAATTTCCAATTCAATGGCACTGCAGCGTTATGAAATTACGGCAGTAAAGGCTTAAATCTTAAGCAGGCCCGTACTTCCGCATCGATTTCCAAACACCCTGAAAACAGAACGTGCAGTCTTCAGGGTTATTGGTGCAAAGCACAAACTCAAAACGTCTTGGAATGCTGAATGTTATCGCTAGTTTAAATAATATTTACACTAAAGCAGACTGGCTAAGTGACCGTGCTTAAATGTGGTAATGGGCTAAGGGACTGCGGGGGGAGCGGACGACGCACAGCTGTAGTGTCCGTGACTTCGACAGGATGCAGTTTCCTAAGAAGCTATTTAGAGGGGGGGAGGGGCACGTCTGGCTGGAATAAATGGCACACTCCACCACAGGGTAATCAGGCCTGGGCCACGCAGACCTCAGAACTTCTGACAAAAGGCAGGAAACGGGGAAAACTCAGCAGTACGGGCTCATTGTTCAAAGCTCCACTGTGTGCATTTTATTTGACATGGGGGGGGGGGGGGGGGGGGGGAATAGAAGACCAAAGTTCACTTTGAAAATGAGAGTAGCTGTACCACCTACGTGCATACAACCCAATTCATAAATGCCTTTGTAAAACTTTCCCTCAAAAGCACTGTGGCTTTACAAAGACGTTTATCTACTTAAAATGGCTGCTGTTGTGGACGTCAAGACTTGCGCATTCCCTGGCGGACAACTTACCACCTGATTGGGCGAATTGTCCGTCTTCAGCTCCTTGTGATTGGAGTACTGCATGAATATTGGGTGGTTCCTGATGACCGGGGTGAAAGAAGAGTAGTAGCTGACCATGGTCTGTGCAGCCTCCTCTGTGTTCATCTCAATGAAGGCCTAAACAAAAAGGACATCAGCATCACCGTGTTCAAGACCAGAACTTAAGCGACAACAAAAGCTCACGTTTTCCGGAAGCACGGCGATCCATTGGGCTACATAAAACATGTGAAAGGCGGGCGACTGTTCCATCCCCAGTACCTGGTTCTTCCCTTTCAGCATGAGCAGGTTGGTCACTTTGCCAAAGGGCAGTCCCAGGGAGATGACCTCTGCCTCGTTAATGTCATTGGGGAGCTTGCGTACGTGTATGACACGGGACGGAATGCCTGGGCTCCTGATTTCACCTTTGAACTTCTTGCTGTCGTTGCCATTCCCTATAGGACAACACACACACACACACACACACCCGTGTCAGTGTTTTCTTATAGAGACTATTAATATGCATGAATCTCGGAAAGGGGGGAGAGAAACTCACCTGCTCCAGACGAACTGCTCATGATATAGGGTCCGTTAGAGACACAAGAGGAAAAAAGTTCGTCAGATCCTCTCTGCAAAATAAAAAAGCAAATTTACCCAGTGCTCAAGACATAGCCCATTACAGAACTCATTTCAGAGAAGTTATAGTTCACATGCCATGCTTATTACACTTGTAACCTAAAAGCAAACAGGTAACAAATCCTAAATGCACCAACAAGTTGCATTGGAAAAACATCACGTGCAACAAGACATGCTTATCACTGAAATGCACACGACATCGGACATTCACTGAAAATCGGACAAACACAAAGTTAGTCGGTACAAACTTTCCATTTTGAACCGCAAATCTCCCAACTCAAAATCGCTACATTGAGATTTCGGGTTGCCTTGGGTAACTTAAGCTGAGCAAAAATGTCGCCACATTTTCTCGTCCAAGACCGCTGCCAAAACCAAAAGTAGACCCACCTAAACTGCTCCCTTTTTCCTCAAGACAGCAGAGACACTGAACAGTGGCTATTATGCCATGCTAGAGGGCATTCCCCAGTGGATGAATGCGGGCAGTGCCAGCTGCTCGGGTTACTGAGAAAGTAGGCGATTCCACAAGGGTCACATCTGCATGCAATTCCAGAACAATCAGTAAAGAGGGACTACCCTGCAAAAGGACAGGCATCCAAGGTTGCCATCATATGTCATTTGGGAATTTTCATTGATGCACTGTAGATAGGGCTCTGGGCCATTCCTTTTGAGTGTGCCAAACCAGCCGCCATTACATAAAGAACCAGGACTTCAGAACAGACTGCACTTAAACTACAAGCATTCGTTACAAAATGCCTAAATTCCTGAAGCAGAGACGTCAAGACTTCAATAAAAGTGAGCGAGCTCGGATCACCTCCCCCGCACTTCCACAGCAGTGGAGCGGGAGGGGTCGCACTTCACTCCACGCATCAGCACGGCTTCAGGGAACAAACCGAAGCTTCAAAAAGAGCTATCAATTTCTGGGTCGCCAAGCGGCAAGAATGAGTGGGAGTGAAGGGGAGTGGGGGTGAACCCAATTCTGTAACCTCCCTCAACTCTCAAGATTAACAGTGCATTACTGTAAGTGTAAGAATCAAAAAGCCTTTAGACAGCGTTTTTTTGTCAGGCATGGAAATGTTCTGCTGGTCTACAAGTGATCATTTCACAATTTTCAGTTGGGATTTTCATGCAAACAGTTTCCAAACGTGGAAGACTCCAGTCATCTCAAAATAACCAAAACAAGCAGGCCAGGAATCTGGATTGAAAAAAAACAGGAGCTAGTTCACCACCCAGGCATTTAAACAGACCGCAATCTGATGTTTTAATGCAGTTCCAGGAATAAGGGAATTAAACTGAAGCCTAATTGTTTGCATACATGGTAAATTCCCCTCCTTTATCAAGCCCAAAAGCCACAAAAAAAGAAACCCCAACGCATCTGGTTTGCACAAATATAAATAAGCATTATGGAGAACAGATGCACCCAGACCGGATGCATTAACCTACAGTTATTTGCCCCAAAGCCCAAATCAACCCTCCCACCAGGACTCATTAAATTTAATTAAAAGCATAAAATTAAAATTCAGGAACAGGTAGGATTGCTTTCTTTATATTTAGGCAATTTATTATATTACACAAAAACAATGCAAATTCCAAGGCTTTCCTTAAGAACTGGAGCGATTCCATTGGTAGACTTTAACTGCATCTAAGATCAGCCTTTCACCAAATCAGGCAAACTCCAGCAAGAGAAACATTCCGACGCCACGTTTCACTTCACTACATTATATATGCATTTTATCCAGAGCAATTTACACAGCTTGCATAATTTTATTTATTATGATTTTTACATACAATGCATTTATGCAGCTGGATAGTCAGTGAAGCAGTTTGGGGTCAGTACCTTAAATACTGTCCCTGATGTTAAATATCGGCAATTCAGCAATGCTAGAGACCTCTTACCCTACGACCTCTGATCCAATTACTTGTCCTCTGACCGGAAGTCAAATTACACAACAGATTATTTAACTGCAGTTAAAGACCACCAGCCAAGGTGTGAACATCTCAGACAGATCCCTACACTCGGCCTCCGAATGTGCTGTGAAAATCTAGAGGGAAATGCAAGAGATACAGGCTTTCATTTCTCTAGGTTGTAAATAACAATTTTGTGGAATATTCCTTTAACCAAATTTGGATTGCTAGATATCTAGGTAGGATTTTTCCTTGCAGTGCTCAAATATCCTCAGGCATCTGCTTCAAGTACTGACAATAACATGGATTGTGTGTTGCAAAGCCCCACCCATGACAAAACAGGCCCCTGACATCTGTAAATAGGCTCAGCAATACCTGACGAGCGTTCAAGATCCTGCATACAGAAATCCTGGCGAGACATGTCCCTTTGGCCAAGCTCCAAGAAACCCAGCACACTGATCAGTCACATTTGTAGGGAGCAGTCGGCTCCATGTAGCAGAGTCCGAGAGGAAACGCTCCATTCGGCAGCGCGTGCCCACCACGCCACACATTTTAAATGCCAATAGTGGAGGACCCAATGAAAACCACGTGTGTGGACGAGGGGAGGGGGGGGGGGCGTGTGTAAAAACATTTAGCAAGTTTAGTCATAGCATGGCCGTTTCTGCCATTCGGCTGCACGGCCGTGCGCTTAAAACCAGAGAGCGGGCTGGGCGAGGCGTACAGAGCCCGCTTTGTGTCCGCGCCATAATATCCTCACACAAATGTGCTTCGCTGGGACGAAGGCCGCAGCCTCTCAACCAGAGTGTCCCCTTCTGGAGCTGGGAAAGACCAACTCGCTCCACTGTATTAATAAAGCTCTCCACATGAGCAGGATTGCCGAGGGGGTTAAGCCCTTCAATGATCGCATTGTTTGTGCAGAGGGCAAAAGATCAGCGTTATACGCAGTAAAGTAACTCTGTATAGTCATCGGTATCTGTATCCGTATAATCAGTATATGAGGCAATTGGCAACATGAAACTCGACTACAAAATATCAACTTACAAAGCCTAGGGAAGAAAATTGGGAGTATATGATAAATGATTTAAAAGGTGAGGCAGTGAAAGAAAGGGCCGAAACCACCACTTAACAATGCATTTCAGGAATGGAGCCGTTGCCATGGAAGCAGTGAATGTCACTCTCTCACCATGGAAACTCTACCCTAAGGCTCCAGGTTCATTTAACCCCACCCAACATTCTAGGCCAGAATACAACAGTTGTGTCTCTTACACAGGCAGATGAGATTATCGTAAGATTGCGTTGAGCACAACCTGCTTCGCCAGAGCATAAAAAAAGGGACCTGCCCACAATTACATGAATAATACAACAGGGAAAACAAAGGTCGGCTTTCATTTTACTCCATTTAGTTAATTTGAGGAAAGCTCCACCTTTAGCCCGAGCAGTCTTAAGAGTTTACAGTGGCGCTGCTGCGCACACAGGAGGAACAGCCCAACAGTTCAAGCATCCGCCCCCAGTACAAACTTCCCTTTTCAAAAGCAATGTGTGCACGTCATCAGAGCAGGGATGGTCAGCATGGCCATGTTCACCCAGCCCTAGTCATTGCAGTTCACATTTTCCCCCTCTAAACACCTGCTCTGGCCCCCATGCCACGTCTCTTCAGATCGATCCTCTGAAGAGGAAACCGACACACGGAGCAGAGGAACATGTGTGTCGATAGAAGGGGCCCAACATATTTGCATACGATGAATGGATCCCATTCATCTCTTCATCACGTTAGCGGTCTCTCCCATCTTTGGGGAATGCTTCTGAGGGAAGCCATCTTCAGTGCTAAGGTAAACAATTGGCCGTTTGCGCTCAGCGCCCATCCCCCTACTTTTCACAGGGAAGGGGGCCGGACAAGCCCCGCAGTCATTTCATCCAATACGGCCTCAAGTGCTGCTGACGGGTCCCATTACAACAAGCCTCAATGGTGCAAAATGTACAGCGCGCCAAGAAGTGGATTATGACAAAGTATGTTTTCAAGTCACATACAAACTTGACAGTATAGGACAGTATCTACCCTGTGGAAAAACTATGGCTGATAAAAAACACACAAAAATGTAGATTTAAAGTCAGATTTACCTCATGACTTGTTTTAAATGAGGAAACTGTAGCCAGTAATGGTAACCATTTTTTTCCGTCATCCCCACCTTTTAATATTGCAGCAATTCAAATATGAGAATAGACCCGCTGTGCAAATATCGTAAAAATCCTGGTATGTTTTTTTATTTTTTGTAATTTTTTTATATAACAGTGAGAACCAGGACATCTACATTTGCTAAACTTGTGTTATTACACTAAAGAAGCTGGAATTCTTCAGTGTGGCTGCAGATTAAATTATCTATTTTTTTTTTTTTCACAAGATTTCCACCATTAGCTGTGACAGAACTTCAAAACGGGTAAATTCTGCAAAAGTGAGGCCATCCTTCAGTACATAGTTAGTAATAGGACACTGCAGGGCTGCACAGGAAATTCACAAGACAAATATGGATTGGAAGGAAAACAGTGCTGCTCCCTTTCCTGTGCAGATAAGACAAGGCAAAGGACACTGTAATAGTCAGCCTTAATTTGTTTTCTCATATTACATTTATCACTGCAAAGCCTTCTCACAAACAATGTATCTGCAACAATCAGCCTCTGTTCTGCACATAGGTCAGCCAGGCTCGCAGCATTCCACGTATGATTAGCCCTCATAGACCACAATAGTATGCAAGTGGCCGGCCCTTGAAGGCCGAAATCACTGTGCCAGAACGGAGGTTTTAAAAAGCAATTACTACGGTAAAGAAATCCACCCCCAACAACGAGCATGTTCGTCAAAATAAATCAGGACGAGGATAGGCCAATCATTTATCTACTTAAGCCAGAACAAACCCTCTACAGCAGCATACTGGGATCCAACACTACACCCCCCCCCACCACCACCACCACCACCACCACCCATTGTCTAAAAAGACTGTTATGGTGGAGACAGGATAGGGTTGTTCATTTCCTGACAGCAATGAAGAATCTAACAGTACAAGTACTACATGTGCAAGCCTGTCAGCTACATCCTGTGACAAAGTGAAAACCCCTTCAAGATGAAGAGAGAAAAGGGGTTTGGTGGAATCTGGGGAGATAGGAATGTACCAACAGCATTCCAGGCACACTGCCCAGCCAGCAATTATGGTTTCCACAGCAACAGCCATGTTCAAACTACTCCAGATGTAGGTTTAGTCAGATGGGGGGAGGGAGGGGGGCAAAAACCTACCATCTTTTAGGGATGTTAAGAGCTTCAGTCCAACCAAGCTGACAAATCATCCTTTTATTCTGTCAAAACTCAATTCTTTTATTCCCTTAATTTATTTCCTCCGTGTCAGATTTTGCCTTCCCAATGTCCCACAAGCTTTAATTCCATCAATCTGGAGTCAATTATGGCATGCTAAAAGCAGTGCGTCTGCAACATTCGCTGCATCTTACCAACTGACTTTCTTTTAGCCAGTCTGCTTTTTTTTGAAAGACCTAATTCACAGAAACACAATGGCAATAAGGGTTTGCAATGGAATACAACTCTTATCAAGCGAGATGAGATTCTTACAAGTGGATGAATCCAGTGAATGGAACCTTTCATACGTGTCCTTCCCAAACTGATTATTATGACACATTGGTTCTTCATTAAAGCTTTGAATTGAACATTACGTAATGACCTACCAAGGCCTTTTAAACAGCAATGCCAAAATGCCGGGCCTGCCACCCGACACCAGTTGAAAACAGGTAGGAGAAGTTCAAACAGTCGCAAAGCTCGTCTTACTACACAAGTTACTCCAGACCGTAACGTACACCTGGCCTACATGGTAAGTTTTACCCTTGTTTGCTAAACTCTCATCAGCCCAGGACTCCCAGTAGTTCCATTCAGCAAAAATGGGAAGAGGCAGGAAAATATGACAGAGAGAAAGAGGTGCCTACCTTTGTACCAACTGTAATATCGTGGACACTGCTGTGAAGAAAAGAAGACAGGAATGTTAGATAGCAGTAAAGATGAGAATTTAATTTGTAAAAGATACTTGGTTAAATAGTTAATTGAGGTGACTGATAAATATGCATATATATATTCAGGGGTTGAGCAAAGTTGGGACTATGAGAAAGGCAACAGCTTGCAGGATTCATTTTAAATTACCTGTAGCACACAAAGCATAAAAAAGAGAAACGGTAAAGGAATAAAGGATATGACAACAGAAGCATTGAAGCCGAGAAGCAAGAATACCAATAAGTCCACCAATTAGATTGAATGAAAAACTAGTCCTTTAGAAAAAGATTAAAGATGGCTACTAAATGAAATTACCCCATTACACACACACCTAGATGCAAACAAATGGAGGAAGATAAAACCTAGGCATCAATCCAAAAAAAGCTTAGTCATAAAATCAGATGGAAAAACTGCTTTCAAAAACTTTGTCGCCTCCTTTTGTGTCAGCCATTTGAAGATGCTCTGGAAAATCTATAATTTGGAAAAACAGTGTTTGATGAAAGCATGTGAAGTTCAGAAAATATGTATCCTTTCATGCAGTCTAAAAGTGGACAATGCAAGTATTTTCTGGAAAGACTTCTTCGTATGGAATGCATCAGAATTACAGACAAACTAGGGACAGGAACAAGCACTAGAGACCAAGGCCGACATCTGGATTCAAAAATAAATCTCCCACTGCCACCACCAAACAGCAATGTACTTTAACAGCGGCGCTGAAGCCCAAGACAGGGAAGACTGTCAAACCAACACATTTCGTAAGCAATGGGTTACAGTACTAGTACCAATGCACACAATATTAAATACAAAGTCCACCTTCTCAGTACTGTACATTACCAAAAATGTTTATAGTTCACCTCAATTTCATCTTGCATCTCATGCAAGAGGTAAAATTAACACAGCTGAGAGTTGTACACCTTTGTTAAAGTAGCCAAATTTGGCCAATTGGTAACATTTCCCACAGTCCTCCTCTGTTCCTGAAATATGAGCAGAATTTCAGAATACTGCCCTGTTGACAGCAGTTCAGATTAACCTCCAGTTCACATCCTGTTTCTCATGGGCCCCTAGCAGGATACTGAGCACTAGAGAGCCCTCCTTCACACATGGCCTAAAGCAAGAGTGGCTTTCCATGTTTCAAAATCCTGCTCATTCCAGAAGCAGTCAAAGCAGGAAGATTATCCATCACAGCCTCTTGGAACATAGAATCCATACCACAAGAAACTTCAGTGTTAATATACCTAGTGGAAAAAATATCAAAAAATAAAGTATTCACTGGGAGTGTTTGCCTATAAATTACTAACCACTAGCTTTAAAGCCTTGAAATGAAACAGACGAGTTCAAAAGCATCGGGTCATTTATCCAGTAACTGGATAAATATGCATGGTTATTAAGGCTCAATACATCTGATAGAAACAAAGTCCACAGAACAAACAAAAGAACCAGAAGTCAGACAGCACAGCTTGCGGTTTCCATTAGACAAAAAGCAAACCCAAATGTCAAACGAATATAGACTTCGATGCAAGATTGAAACAAATCAGTTCTAATTTTAAGACAAGATCACATCAGACTCAGGACAACATTTTACATTCTCCTTATTGCCCTAGTTCTAGATTGTTCAGAAAAGAAAATACAACGCAACCCAAAGCGCGACTCATAGCCAGTGTTGAACAAGGTAATTCACTTGTGGGGTAGTACAACAGCAACTAAGCAACGGCTAAAACGAAGTGCCCCATGAAACTGGAGTAAAAATCGAATCATCCTTAAAACAAGCCTTTACTCTGATTTTCAATAGGCATGGCTCAGACATGACATGGTCGTTTGATAACAATGAATTAATCATATAGCCTTAGCTACTTTTTAAGTTTGCCCAAACCATTTACAATAATAATCCAAGTATGCAAACAGTTAACCAATCACCAAAATAGTTAATCTAGTCAACTAAAACTATGGAGAGAAGCATACTCTGATGATCCTGAATTACAAGATCTATATGAACATGACTTAAGGAATATGGATATATTGCAAAGTTAAAAATCATCCACTACTTCCATAAAACCGATTTATATTTACTACCATCCCTTCATTACATTTTCCCCTCTTTAACCCCACCCAGTAAGAAAAATATCAACCAACTATAGGACTGCAGAAGAAATGTTTGGTTCTTTGCCTGGAATGCAGGCTTTCAAATGATGTGGCAAAAATGAGGCCATACCTGGCTAAATATCCCAAAAGAATAAAACTGGAGGGCTTAAACTCATATGTGGCACAGCACCATGCCATTAAAGAACTTGGGTTTTAAAGCACAGAAGCTGTCAACAGCCAGTAAGCTTCACCAAATTAGCCACCTTTCTCATGGTGGAAGTGGAAGAGATTTAAAAGGTATAATGGGTTGAGTCATAACCATCCTACAGTTTATAGACAAAAAGCTGAATAATCAACAATTCCTCTGCAAAACCCAAAACCACAGTGCACCTAAATAACAAAACTTCAGCACAGGTTTTAATCTTCTGACTTCACATTCAAGAATGCAGGAACAGCCCAAACTTTATCAGCAGCCATTCGGAGGCTAAACAGGCAGAGAACACATGAACAGTTCTGCGCATTCAAAGCCACAGTAAGGCAATCTGGGCAGACTGAGGTGTTTAAAAAGAAAATAATAAACATTTTGCTTCCACAAGCAGTGAAAAATGGTTAAAACATTCCAAAGAACAGCGTGCACAGCTGAAAAATACTTTAACTTACTCTATTTCGGTAGCGTAACTGGATCCCATAGGATACAAATCAGTCTCTAGACGGCTGTGGAAAAAGAGGGAGGTCAGTTACACTGGCATGTATTCTGTTAACCACAGTAAAGTGCCCTGTTATCCAAACACTATAGTTAATACTTTAACCAAGGTAATGTCAGTATGCATGTTGATCTAAACACCCAAACATACCTTACACTTTTTAAGCCAGTATTGCAATGCAAGTGTGAGAATCTCCAAGAACTGTGGAACTTGTAAGGCAAACATTCCTTTAAAGCGATATTTTTACTAGAACTATTGTATACATTTGCTTCAGTTTGGAAGACAAATTAAAATATCATGGTTATGGGCAGGGTGTGAAATTAATACCCACCACCAGCCAAATGCTGGTAAAACTTTGATTGTGGCTGTTAAGACTTTCTAGCCACTTTGGAAGGCAGTCTGTTCTGTAGTGATCTTGATGATGTCTCTGTATGCACTTACTGTACGTCGCTTTGGATAAAAGCGTCTGCTAAATGAATGTAATGTAACCAACCAAGTTGTGTTATATTGTAAAAGGTCATGTGGCTAGTAAAATGTTGAAAATGGCTGGTGATTTTTAAAATCAACAAGCCACTCTGGCCAGTGTGTGAAAATGTTAATTTCATGCCCTGCTTTATGGGCCTTAGCAATAGGTCTTAAATATAATCTGACACTGGACACAGTCCAGGGCGGAACGTCAACTTGGCGACCTGAAAATGGTCAGAATTTTCCATCTTCATCAAAACATTTGAAATACAATAATATAACGTCATGATATTATGAAACAGCCATTTCTGTTAACAAACCATCTTGTTAAATATATTTACCCGTATAGTTCATGTTAAACTGTTAGGCAATAAGCTAATGTATACGGATTCATTCAGCAAATGAATCAAGTTGGTTTGACGTTACTTTACATAACGTTATTATCGTATCCTCAAGCCAGCGAGTTTCACGAATTTAGTGAGTCAAAAACGTACCATTAAACAAAATGGCAACTTTTGATACCTTGAAATCTAGCGCAACTGGCTGACGAAGTTTAACGGCAGCATTATAAGTGCTAGATGGCAGCAAACGTTTGGCAAGTTCAATTTTAACTAACGCCTTGTTATTGTAGTTAAAACAACAATCATCAGTCGGGTCTGTGTCACCCAAAGCTGTTAACAGGCGGTAGCTAACTTGGCTAACGTTAAGAGGTTTGCTATGTGTTATTGACAGTCATTAATAAATACATGAAGCTCGTTAGACCAATATTAACTTACTATAGTAGATTGGGCAAATTGCCCCATGGCCGTGTCTAAAGCAGTGACGCGTCAGGGTTCAGCCAGCAACACAATGTTCAGCAAGAAACGGGAACGCAGTTATGAAGATGCAACGATGGCGAACGCCCACGGACCTTTAATTTGGTTAGCTAACCAAACGCGAGTTCACATGCAAAGTATTTACAACGTTACACTTAAATCCATGTAATGCAACACCAACATTTGTTCGGCCTTTTGTTTTTCAGGCGACTTTATAAATCCTACAGGTGGCTGTAGTAACTTAACTAAGTTACATGCAACTATTACGTTTGCTAACCATTGCAACCGAAGTCAAGAGTAAAGGCTAGCTAATGTTAGCCTTAAAACTTTTTTTTTACGTTTGCCCATACATGCGGACTCCACACAGTGGTCAGTTTAGTAGTCATGTAATATTAGCTACAGGCATCAACCCCAAAACGCTAGCAAACGTGAGCTATCTCGCTACCTAAAAGCCAGCTTGCCCAGCACTGCCGCGTTTGTTGTATAAGGAAGTTTCTATCGCAACGAAGGAAATCTAACGTTAGCTGCTAGCTAGTTACATGGAACAGTTTATGGTGGGCTAGCTAGCTAACTAACTCAGCTGAAAGTTTTTCAAAGTATATATGACAGACTTTTATCGCCTGTTCAATTTTACTTTGCAATAAATTTGGACGATTAGCCAAGTAATCTAAATTAATCTTTATTACTTACCCGTCCATTGCACAATACAGAACTACAGGTCAGAGCAGCGAGTGTGCAGCCTGGCCGAGTTTTCTTATACCCCTACAAAATGGCGGAGTAAACCAAGATGCACTGTGATTAGCCCAGCGACGGGAGAGAACCAAAAGAGGTGGGCGTCGAATAACAGAGGTGCAAAGTGATTGGACAAGACTGCGATCCCTCGCAGAGGGCGGTCAAAAAAGTTCCATGTGAAGTTTGATTGTTCGTAGTAGTTGTCGATTAAACACTCCACCTTCGCGCTTCAATATGCTGGTTGGTCTAGGCACACAATCTATCAAACCAGTAGGCGGGTTCATCCTTGTGTTGTTTCAGCCGAGACCTACCTCAAGAGAAAACGTGTCTCGTTGTGAAAACCTGAAGTGGGGGTGTCTACAATTTCTTGTAATCAAACAATTCGTCACCAATGGTCTACCAATGAAATCTGAATCATATTAAACTTTCCCACGAAAAAACATTGTTGTAAATCAGTTAGAATAATTACTGTTTGTTACCCAACTGTCATTTAAGCAGCCATCCCCTAATTTGGCTAGTGAATAGCTTCTTTACGCACCATATTGTGCGACATAAATGGTTACTCAGATTTTTTAATTAATACAAAATGTCGGTCATAACCAGGTGGTTGGTGGGAGTGATTATTCTTGTCAAACAGGAATAGGAAAGGGGAATGTGATACAGTTGTTTACTTGCTACATATTTAAAAAGAAACTGATAGAAGCTTCCAAGAAAAATTAATCCTGATACAAAAGCCACACATTCGAACATCCATCGGTCTGCTCCTCCCACCATTTTTTTCTACACCACAGCAGGATGCTTGTTGTCTGGAATTTAATTATAGGCCTATGTGTTCCACAGTATTGAAATTCAACTGACCGAATGCAGAGTTGGAACGTGCATCAGTGTAATTCTGAAATTGTAGCTGACAAGAGTGCTGCTGTTTTTTATGCAAAGATATGTCAGACTAGGTTGAATCACCAGGATCAGGAATAGGGAGTAACAGTGTTAAAGAAGTGTTTTTGTTGCAGTAAAACATTTATTTTATTTATTTACTTTTACAAATAGCCCAATAGGTTTGTTTAAATTAATTTTAAAAAATGTTTATTTTATGATTTCACATTTCCTCTCATTATTTAAAGATACGTTGATATTCTACATTCTAAGATATTCAAGTGTAAGTTTTAAATAGTTTAATTTAGTTTTCAGCTAAACAAAATAAGAACCCAAAGCACTGTAAGTATTACTTATGGAATACCCCTTTCTTTCTTATTGAATTAGAACAAACAAAATCAGTGTTTTTTTCTCTCACAGAAAATACACATAGACCTAGGAACACCAGTGGTAGTAGTTGTACATGCTGTCATCCTTCTTTTGAGGTCTCATGAGATATAAGCTTTGTTTAACGAGAGTGATGTATTGGAAAAGGCCTTAATGAGCATAACGAGGTAGCTGAAGACCAGAAAGCAAAATAATAAGCAGTCAGGATTGCTTAAACCCTTTCTTGGGCTTTGCAGTGTCAGTCTTCCCACTGTCGACACAGTTCCCTGATCAGACCCTCATCTAGCCGGATTGCTGTCGATTCGATTTCAGCCTCATAAGACATCAAAGACTTTCAGTCTCCTTTGATGTTTGAAAGCCTCTGGAAAATGGTAGGGTAGATGTTGAGCAGAGAGAAAAATAGAAGAAGAGGAGGAATTGTGTGTGTGTGTGTGTGTGTGTGTGTGTGTGTGTGTGTGTGTGTGTGTGTGTGTGTGTGTGTGTGTGTGTGTGAGAGAGAGAGAGGAGGCCAGCAATGTTAATTATCTAATAATCGCACGTCTGCATCTGATTTCTGATCACGGTTAATGGCCCCGTTTTCAGGAAGTTACAGTATTTTTTCACAGCATAGGAAACACTTCTAACAAACATATGTTTTAGATTGCACTTTGGTCAGATGGGCCGAATGTTCAGGAATAGCTAGCTATCTGTATGCAAAACAACATGTCTGTAAAGAGAAAGAAATGAGGGTTGATGACTCTTTGAAATCAGCCTCTGTGAGTTCATTATAATATATATGGACTACATAAACATGATTTTAGGTAAAAGCATCCAAAAGGGGTTTGCTGTATTCTTTGAAATATAAGATGAAGGAAAAGTACAGCATGCATAGAGAGCAGTGGTCTGCTGCTCTATACAGTGACTGTGTTTCTGGACAATTTGTTCTTACTTTTATTCTGTAGTAGTTGAGTGTATTTTCATGCTTAAATACCATTTCTACTGTCAACGCTGATTTATGCATTCTGTTAATAAGGTAGCCTTGAAATAAAAGTGTTTGTTAAATGTTAGTCCTATCTTCTGATGCGTAGGTGCATCTTAAATCTGTAACGTCCTTGTCATTTCCACATCTAATACAAAACTGTGATAAATTATGTAACCCATTTATGTGTTTGTCCTGTGCATGCATTTTTACATCATTCAAGATAACATACAGAGCTATCAGCTACAAATACATAATATTTGTTTAACATGACACAGACAGGATGCATGGCAAAAGGAAATTAAACCATCAATACACATGCACATACATGGATATTCAAAATTGCATTAAAAGAAAGCAGAACTAACTTATAATTGTCAATATGTTTGCCGCACTTCACTGAACTTCAGGTTAGATTTGCCTTTCCATCAGTTATGCATTCATATGGGTCTTCGTGGTACAAAAAGCTGATGCATTAATAAGTAAAAAATGAACAAATGTCTAATTTGAAGAAGGGACAAAGTTTTAGCTCTGTTTAACTTTTGCTCCATGGTAGTCTTTTGCAAGTAACATAGTGTGTATCAAGTAACACTATCAATAATTACCTCACCAGCTCCCTTTTAGAAAATTACTTTACCGTGTGGTTGCAGGTGAGACACCTGTCCAGAGTTGAATAATTTAAAGCCCCCCCTGGAGACAACACTGAAGCCTGTTGTCTCCATGGCAACCAGCTATTCAACACAAGGTCAGGTAACGGGGACTGGAAAAATAAGCTCCCAAAAAAAGGATATAAAAAATAAATCTGAACAACAAAAAATGAAATGTTTTATCAAAAAACCTAGTTTTGAAAAGATTTGCAAAAATATTGAATCATTTAAGTGTGTACAGAAGGATAATTTCAACTTGGGAAAACATTAATATGATGAAAACCTTCACTTAGTCTTTAACGTAAACATAATCAGCATTTTGCATTTTACCTTTGCCTTATTTAAATAGAGAATAAAAGGATACAGGAACACAATATAGAAATAAAGTCCTAGATAAATGGCAGGAATTAGCTTGCTCTTTTAAATTTATTTTTCAGCCTTTAACTACTGGACTTGGCACTTTATGTCTAGCACACTTAAGGGGCAGGCTGGAACAACAAACTATTATAAGAGGTCTTTTTTTCTTGCTACATTTCGCTATTTACAGACTGTCAGCTACCCCTGGGAGGAATGCCCTAGGATGAATGGCCAGTGAGGGAAGAAGAGACGGATCACCAAGTGTATGAATTACTGTATATAGTCTTTTCATTTATTTTAAATACTTCTGCCTCAATGAAGTATTATATAGTAAATACTTCATACTGTTCTGTCCCTAATGGTAACGTTTGAACAGTCCAATGTTCTAGCGCCACTCTGTGGCCAATTTAAAATTCACAAAGGGAACAATTGGAATGTGTAATGTCTTTCAGCCTGTCTTTTCTGGAAAACAAGTTCTATTCATGAAAACTTGAAATCATGAAATCAATTAAGCAGAGGCAAGTTACGCAATATACTTAGCCATGGTTTCTATCTCTGTTTTTTCAGAAATTTTAGTCTGCAATATTAGTTTATAGGTAAATTGAAATTATCTCTATTTTCTGAATGTTGTGCCATTTCTATCATTGTGATTTGTTTTCTGATTCCTGTAAGAATATGAAGAGGTATCGCCTATTTGTAATAGTCATTCTCCAGAAATCTTTAAAATACATATATATGTATATATAACCACATAAATATTTAAACAACAATGTTGCAAAATCTAAAAACAAAACAGGTTTTCCTTTACAATAGACTGCACAAACCAATTAATCAAATCAAACAATTGTGAAATTGTGATTACATTTAAGATTCTTGTGTGTTTGTGTGTTGTTTTAATGACCTCCATTTTTAATGGTGCTTTCCTTGTTCCTGACTACTCTACTTCTTAACAGGTATTAAGGGAAGATAATGTTTAATTCCATGAACAGATTTCAGAATTGGGTTCCTCTACAAGGCCCTTCTGAGACATGAACACATCTTATGTTCACTTTTGATTCTGAGGCTTGTCAGAACATCTCGAGTATGGTCAGCTGTGTAAACAAGCACCAGCAGGCAAAATCTATTGTTGCTAAACAGGTTACAAGCACTGCCTACTTCTGTCACTACCTGGATAGCTTGCTTTCCACTAGAGGGTAGAGTTCGTATGAGCATCAATATGAAAAACAAAAAAGTCACAACATGCTAAAATTAAACAGCTGTAATTAAAATTTAATTAGGAGGGCTTTGATTTCTTACTTGCCAAGAGAGTCAGTTTACCAATGTCTAACCAGCCACACACAGAAATAGAAAAGTAGTTAACTACATACTTTACTTTTGGTCATTCTGTCTTTGGACTTTTTACATTTTAAGACCTGCCAAAATGGTTACTTTATGAATAATTATAAAATGTATACCAAAAATAGGTCGGTGATTGCATTTATCAGTACATTTTTAATCAATGCCCTGTAGGGATAGGCTATTGTATGTATACAAGTCTTATGAGCTTTGAAGACTGAGATAACTCTATACATTTGAGAATCATGTGTAGTGGTTAAGATGCTCTGTTAAAGATAGACTATATAAAGTGTCTGTTCAGCTGATACATCAGATACTTGAATATGCAGATCCAATAAGTTATATGAAAGTACAGAAATACTGAGCAATAATATCTTTCTCCATCAGAATCTGCAACAATTCAACTGTGTCTTTCAACTACTTATGGACAAAAAATTCACATACAATATCTATAGGTATAATTTTGACCCATTCTCAAATGGTCCATACTTGTCATACAGTGTAATGGATGATATCGATATATAAACTGTTGTATCAATGACAATTTGGTTATTGTCCCCTATTTACACTGCATAGCAAAGGGGATAGTAAGGGTTACAATGAATGATGTAATGAAATGGTGATATAGGGAACGACTGCACATTACAGGTCATCCAAGGTCAAATGAGGTCAATGAGGTCAAATCTTGGTAGGTCACATAGGACTGCTTTTCATTCAGGGTTCCTTTCTCAGTCATTGATATATCTTGGAATCTTCATTGTTGACACCACGTTAGGCTTGGTCATTACCAGAAATGGGGGTGTATCCTTGTCTGGTTCCTCTCCAATTCAGGTAACTGTTGAAAAATTGAGGGGCGTAAGTGTCTAGATTTGCTTTATTCAAAATACATAAAATATGTTATATCTCGGTGTTGAGAGGAACCTCAGATTTAAAGGTTGTATCAGCGATTTTGGGTGGAAACATAAATGATCACATTCATCTGATTTTTCCTCACGATCCGCTAGCTGCCCGCCCCATAAGCAGGCCGTCAAAAAACCGCGTCTCTGTAGGCAGCCTATGCTCCGAGATCGTACACAAAAACAATGGTACTACCAACTACTCAAAACCAAAATAAACAGTATTCCAACCAATCACAATGATCTGCACAAACGTGACGTCACTTCTGAAGCGAAATCCCAAACAAACATACTTATGAATAATTATGTTATGTTTTAAAAAATAGTGTTCAAGCATCCAGAATTATAACCACGTTAATAACGTTTGTAAGAAACCAAACCGTTTGTAAATCCGTCAAGATTTCAGCGAGATAAGAGTATTAGCGTTTGTGCAGATCATTGTGATTGGTTGGAATACTGTTTATTTTGGTTTTGAGTGGTTGGTAGTACCATTTGTTTTTGTGTACGATCTCGGAGCATAGGCTGCCTACAGAGACGCGGTTTTTTGACGGCCTGCTTATGGGGCGGGCAGCTAGCGGATCGTGAGGAAAAATCAGATGAATGTGATCATTTATGTTTCCACCCAAAATCGCTGATACAACCTTTAACGTTGAATATGCATTTTATAAATTATTTAGAATAACTGAAAATTACACAGACTACATGGATGGCACCATGAAAATGTCACAATGTTTATATTGCCATGTTGCAAAATTTGTGCCAAAATATTAACATTCACAGAAGTATTTCTCTGTTATTATGGCCTTTAATTTCAATGAGTAATATAGTGTTAAAGGACCAGATGTCCCTTGTAATGACAATGAATTCCTATTCCTTTAGCACTCCACAAAAATATTGTAATATGATGTGCACTGTGTGTCATGTCTAAGATACTGGGTAAGTGTCTTGCTCTTTAAAAATTCATACTGGAGAAACAAAGTCAGTTTTGAGGATCTCATAAATACCATCCATCCATCCATTATCTAACCCGCTTATTCCTGGTCAGGGTCGCGGGGGGTGCTGGAGCCTATCCCAGCATGCATTGGGCGAGAGGCAGGAATACACCCTGGACAGGCCGCCAATCCATCACAGGGCACACACACCATTCACTCACACACTCATACCTATGGGCAATTTAGAGTCTCCAATTAGCCTAACCTGCATGTCTTTGGACTGTGGGAGGAAACCGGAGTACCCGGAGGAAACCCACGCAGACACGGGGAGAACATGCAAATCTCATAGATACGACTTTGTCAAATATGTTAATAGATGCATAAATATTCAAACAAACTAGTTTAAAACACCAGGTCATCTGAGTTTTGTTGTGAATCAACTGGAGAAGTTGGGAAAGGTCAATGGTTACAGGTATACTCACAGAATAGGGAGGACACTGAGGTAGCTGATAGCACATGAGGTCAAGAAGCTAAAGCCACTATACCAGCCCAGGGTAAGGGGGTAAATGGAATTGAAGAACACTGTGGACAGGACCATAGTCACAGCCAAGGTTGACTGTAGCCAGCCAAACACACGCCCTGAACACAAACACACACAGATTGAGCGGACGGAAGAGTTGTAGTGATGGTTTCCCCTTGCAATCTGCCTCAGGGTTTTAGACTGGCGATAAGGGACCCTGTGTCTTTTTTTGACATTGGTGAGAAATGTATTTTTTGGTGCTGTTGTTGTTTGTATTGTTTGGCATGTACTGGTTGCCATTTTTCATTTAAATTTTTAGAGGAGTCAAATGTCCCAGGAAACTAAAATGATTATATTATATGTTCAATATCTTGTTGTCATAAAGAGAAAAATTTATTAAACATGGAGTAAGTTCACTGTGCTTAATTTTGTGAAGGTATTTATTTACTTTTGATGTCCTGATGAATCACTTTCGTTTATGTATGATATTATGTATGATACTTCGGTAGCCGTTTGAAAACAATATCGCATTTTGCCACCAGCAATTGCAATTATTTGAATTCACAATTACAATATATATTAATCTCCTTCTGTAATAATGAGTGGTACATACTTGTATGTTATTATTGTTGCTTCTTTCTTGGAGTGAATAATCAATGTTATCACTACTGCACACAAGATAGACAAATGTTTTTTTTAAAATTATATAATCTTACTCATTTCCTCTTCTCAAACCCTGGCTGTAGCTATTCTTTTATTTGCCATCTGATTTCATTCACAATGATGCCTGCGAACGTTCCTTACCATACAACTGAGCGTCCAGAGTTTTGGATAGCTGTGATCTTATTGTGGGCATTGGAATACAAGCAAACATCATGATTCCACGAGCTGTTGACACAAGAGAGGTGTATTTGTAAGCTATAAGGAAAGGGACATTTCTATTAAAACAGCACCTGGTCTGCTTTTCATCTACTGTTTGTGTGAGTGACCTTATGGCCAGATGTGTGTATAGGCGTGTATTTGTATGTGTATATCTATATACTACATCGGTAGAGTATGTTTACTCACCAAAGAAGTAGACCCAGTTCTGGGTGGCAAAGGCCATGATAGCCATGCCAGTGCAGTTGGACACAATACCCAGCAGGATAAGGCCCTTGTCCCCCAGTGGGCGGGACAGGACGAGTACACCCAGGAAGCTGGTCACGTACATGCCATTTGTGGCGGCACTGCCGTAGCCCAACCAAATCGAGTCCCAGCTGAGGGGCGGTTTCTGCACATAGAGGCACAGCACGTCTTCCGCCCCGCTCATGCCCAGATCGAACAATGCCATGGCGGCGAAGACCAGGGCCACGCCCCTCCAGTCTGTCCACACTGGCTCCTGCTGGGACTGCGCCGACTGACTGACCCCCTCTCCGCTGGAGGGCCTGGGGTATGAGAGCAGGAAGGCAGAGTAGAGGAGACCGCCCACGCAGAGCAGCGCGCTCGTCGCGATGAGCGCCACCCCGGACTGTCCCACCTGGTACAGAAACCCAGAGAGCAAGCCCCCGACCACCCCAGCCACTCCGCTGCAGAAGTCCACAGTGCTGAGCTTCAGGCTGCGCCGCTCCTGACCTGAGCTGAGGGCGGCCTGCGAAAACACGCCGCCCCAGTAGGCCGCGGATCCGCCGAGAAGCCCGTGAACGGCCGCCCCGGCATACAGGACTGCCAGCGGCAGCCGGAGCAGAACGAAGGCGAGCAGCAAACTCTTGCTCGCGACGGAGCCAATCTGGGGGAGCACTAGTAGCACGCGGGGGCCGCAGCGGTCGGCCAGCCAGCCCAGGAACGTGGTAGATATGAAGGACAGCAGAGAGACCAGACAGTTGTGGAGCAGCAGGAAGTGCGAGGCGAGCGCCTGCGCCTGGTCGCTCTGCCCCTCCGCCAGCTCGAGGGCCCGCTTATAGACAGACAGATCGAGGGCTGTGTCATAAAAGCAAGAGCCCACCGTGTTAATGATCACTACTGGTTCCACTAGTGTCAGGAAGCCCCCCATTGCTAAAGTGAGAGGACAGGAAAGTGGATGCAATAAATACACTTTTCTGTGGAACTTTACCAGCCTTCTTCATCACAGGATGATCAACACAGCATCTATAATAGATAAAGATTAGTGATTGATAATAGACAAGTAATACACTGCCTGGCCAAAAAAAAATCGCACACTCTAATATTTTGTTGGACCTCCTTTAGCTTTGATTATGGCGTGCATTATTCGTGGCATTGTTTTGACAACCTTATGCAACGTCACAACATTTATTTCTGTCGAGTTGCATTCATTTTTGGCCGAGATCTTGTATTGACAACAGGAGAGTCAAACCACTCCGTAAAGTCTTCTCTAGCACATCCCAAAGACTTTCAATGACTCTGGTGGCCAATTCATGTGTGAAAATGATTCCTCATGCTCCCTGAACCACTCTTTCACAATTTGAGCTCGATGAATCTTGGCATTGTCGTTCCTGGAATATGCCCATTGATGGGATAACCTGGTCATTCAGTACATTCAGGTACTCAGCTGACTTCATTTTATTGCTGCGTAACGTTGCTGAACCTAGACCTGACCAATTGAAGCAACCCCAGATCATAACACTGCCTGCAGAGGCTTGTACAGTGGGCACTATGCATGACGGGTGCAACGGCGACTTTTTTTTTGGCCAGGCAGTGTATATTTCTTGACATCGCTATCCACTTTTAACATTTGCATTATGTAAACTTTAGCATTTCTAAGTTTTGCAATTTTGCAAGCTCGATATTTGACACAATATTGACATATTGAAAACATACCTTGGAAATGTTCCATACTTTTTACGTTGTTTTGGAATAGGCCTATTGAGCATTTGAAAGTATCTCCCGTGAAAGTTAAGTTCCTAATTTTGACCAATGCTCAGAGATAATTTTTAGATTCAAAGGACACAATCGGAACAATTATGACGTTACCTGTCCACGATCCACTAATAATAATGGATGCTACAAAATGACTAGGATGTAATCAATATAGGCTATGCTACTTATATTCACTATTATTCTTGTCTGAAAACACAAAACCCTGTTGATTCCTGGCACATTCTATGAGGTCACCACATCAGCTGTGAATGTAGCCTTGAAAAAAATGCAATTGAAATAAAAAATGAACACATCAAGCTTGTTGAAACCTTTGCCGTGCAGTGTAAATTGAACGGATAAAATAATGACTGCATATTTAATAACATGTCCAGGCAAGAAGCTTGTTTGCGCTTAAAGTATAATCCAACGCAGGTGTAGTTGTTTGGTTGTTTGATTTCCAGCCCTTTTTGTAACTGACACTCCCTAAAATGTTGCCTGATTGGATTATCCAGACAATCAGGTTTTCCGGGTTTTTTTTCGTTCTTCTACTTCATCCTAAAATTGTCACCCTCATTGTGTGCTGACTAATTGTGACTTTTAAAAAAAAACGTCACAGTTTTCATTCAAATACACATTTTGATGTGATAACATTTCTTACATTATCTTAACAAACTAAAAATAATCCTTTCCCTGACATTGAAAGATATATTATTTATAGACTATTAATTCTTCATGTGAGGAAATACCCTTATCACATTGTTGCATATCTGATATCTACCTGTACATAACCAGCTATCCAATTCTGTACCCAGGGAAACATAAATAAATCAAATGTTGCTTTTGCAGCACTGAACAACTCATGCTACTAAAGCCGGTTTGAACTTTTTGTCGTATGTCGATAGCATGAAAATGCACACACACATGTAAGAACGTTTCTTATGAAGCTAAATCTCGAGTTTACCTATAAGCACTACATACCCAACTACCTTGGAGTCTTCTTTGGCCCACGGTTTGAATTGACACCATTGAGTTTGGTCCTGCCACTTGAAGATGCTCCCACACAGACTAAAATATGAAGTGGAAGAGGAACTTCCATGTAGAAGTAAAAATGAATGTAAAATTAGAGTGTCAGTAGAGGAGGGGTGGCCGGGGCCCCTCTATGAGAGAAACATTATCTAGGCTGAACCTGATGCATTGGGCTTGTAGACACATGAATGTATTTTAAGGTTGATCTAAGATATGTAGAACAATTCAGCATACAAATGTGCACACAGAACCAAACTATAAACAGAAAGGTGGGGCATTCCAGTGCTAGTTGAGGTTGTGAGTGATAAAGCACCTTCTTCGGTTGTCACAAGATGGTTCAGAAAACTGAGCTATTTCCCTTTTCTGTTGAATGCAGTTGGGGATTTACCTTTCTTAAATCTTCCTCATTTATTTGTCCATTGCCAGTTTCATTACCAATGTGTCATTGTCACTATGCTCATTGCTTAGTTCATCTTTTGTAAAAATATTTATAATATAAATAAAAAAGGGAAAATATGTGGTAACCTTATTTATCCAGTAGATTAACTGAAGAACTCACGTTGGTAGTAGGGTCAATGACATGACGTGATTTTTTTGTGTCCGAATTCATTACTTTCCTAAAAACAATAATACAAAAAAACATGTTATATGGGCCATTCTACAAAAGTCATGCAAATTGCTGTCCCTCTCTGATAAAAGTAAGAAATTGACCAATAAAATCTTACAATGCTATATAATTCATTAGATCATGTTATGTTTTAATATAATCCAAGATATAAATTGCAGTAATAATAGTTACATTTATCCAAAATCAACACTTATACTCTTGGGAGTATAAATTCCTATTGGGAGATGGCTGTCCCCACTATCAACCCTTAAACTGGTGCATTAAAAAATAATACCCAAAATATTTTTGCCAATTATTTGACTTGTCTCATTCAATAAAGCATGTGAATTTTTATCAAATATAAGTTAAAATAATGCAATCCATTTTGTAATAAATGTTTTAATTCAAAAAATGCTGTCCCCAATTTTTACGTCACAACCGAAACGTACACTGTTTCAGTCTGTGCAGTGAACCTGCTTGTAGCCACACACCCTGTTTTTTAACCAGGAAATTATACAGCCTTCATATGAATCAAGGCCACATGGTGAGTAGCTAGGTTTCAAAGAATGAAAATGAGTCTGTGGTTTTAAGAGACATCACACCCAAACACCCAAGTTTTCATATTAGAGAAAAAAAGTTGATTTCATAACTGTAGATTTGATTAAAAGGAAGGTGCATCTGCACAGAGAAGTGGTTGCTAACCATGTACTTGCTAAATCTTTTGTTTTGTGGCCGAAATGAGCCAAAATTGTCACAACCGAAACAAATGGTATTGTTTTGCCAGGCCTGTTTTGGTTGGTGACACTTGTCCGTAAATTCTTATTAAAAACAATAAATAGTGAGACAATCAATGCACATGTACAAACCTCAATTCCAAAAAAGTTGGGACAGTGTATAAAATGTAAATAAAAACAGAAAGCAATGATTTGCGAGTCCTTTTTGTATTCAATTGAAAACAGTACAAAGACAAGATATTTCATGTTTTAACTAATCAACTTTATTCTACATTTAATTCTTTATTCAGCTCATTCTACATTTGATGCCTGCAACATCTCCCAAAAAATTTGGGACAGGGGCATGTTTACCTTTGTGTTACATCACCTGTCCTTTTAACAACACTCAGTAATCTTTTGGGAAACACTAATTCTTGTAGTTTTGAAAGCAGAATTGTTTCCCATTCTTGCTTAATATGAGACTTCAGCTGCTCACCAGTCCGGGGTCTCCATTGTCATATTTTGGGTTTCATAATGCGCCACACGTTTTCAATGGGAGACAGGTCTGGACTGCAGGCAGGCCAGTCTAGCACCCGCACTCTCTGACGACGAAGCCATGCTGTTGTAACACGTGCAGAATGTGGCTTGGCATTGTTATGGCTGAAAATAAGCAGGGATGTCCCTGAAAAAGCAATTGTCTAGATCGCAGCAAATGTTGCTCCAAAATGCATATGTACCCTTCAGCGTTAATGGTGCTTTCACAGATGTGCAAGTTACCCATGCCATGGGCACTAACACACCCCCATACCATGACAGATGCTGGCTTTTGAACCTTGTGTTGGTAACAATCGACATGGTCCTTTTCCTCTTTGGCCGGGAGAACACGACGTCCATTATTTCCAAAAACAATTTGAAAGGTGGACTCATCAGACCACAGCACACGTTTCCACTTCGCGTCAGTCCATCTCAGATGAGCCCAGAGAAGTCGGCGGCATTTCTGGATGTTGTTGATACGCTTTAGGTAGTAGAGTCTTAACTTGCATTTGTAGATGCAGCGACAAATTGTGTTTACTGACAATGGTTTTCTGAAGTATTCCCGAGCCCATGTGGTTATATTCATTACAGAAACATATCGTTTTTAATGTAGTGCTGTCTGAAGGATCGAAGGTCACGAGCATTCAATTTTGGTTTACGGCCTAGCCCGTTTTCTCCAGATTCTCTGAATCTTTTACTAATATTATGGACTGTAGATGGTGAAATCCCTAAATTCCTTGCAATCGTGTGTTGAGAAACGTTGTTCTTAAACTGTTGGACTATTTGCTCATGCAGTTTTTGGCGAACCCATCCTTGCTCGTAAATGCAAGAGCCTTCGTGGATGCTCTTTTTATACCCAGTTATGATAGCATGACCTGTCACCTATTCACCTATTTACCTGTGGAATGTTCCAAACAGGTGTTTTTTGAACATTCCACAACCTTCCCAGTCTTTTTTATACCCCTGTCCCAACTTTTTTGGAACGTGTTGCAGGCATCAAATTCGGAATTAGCATATATTTACAAAAATCAATGATGTTGCTAAGGTAAAACCTTAAATATATTTTAGATATCGTTTTCATTTAAATATATAGACAAGAGAATTTACAAATCACTGCTTTCTGCTTTTATTTGCATTTTTCGTATTGTCCCAACTTTGGAATTCAGGTTTCAGTAAGAGATGTCACAACTGCAACAATGTGGTCACAACCGAAACACCTGCTGTTTTGTTAAAATTTTGAATAATATGAATAATCAATCAAATATCCAAGATATTGTGCTGGTGAGGGTATATATAATCTCATAAATAAGAATTTATCAAATTCATGTGATCAAGTCTGTCCATTTTATAGAGAACATTTGTACGGAGTTTTCACAAAATTTAATTAATCCAATGTTTTATTTGATTTAAAAATTCAGGGTAATTGATTCAAATTCAACAGCAGTCAAGATTTTTTTTCAAAAATGTCATTTTCAAAGGGGTGAATTAAACTTATCAATTGGGTATGTAATTTTATTTCAAAAGCAGGGTTTACACCATGTTTCGGTTGTGACGTGTTTAGGAGCAGTCAGTAAATTCATCCTTATTCTGAAAAAATTACATGTGATTGCACTGTACATCTAGTATATTTATGTATCTCAGATAAAGTGTAACACATACATTATAAAATAATTTTGCAAAAAGAATACAAATTTACACTTTTCTCCAACCCTCAATTTGCACGACTTCTGTAGAATGGCCCATATATCAAATTGCACTACAATATCTCCTTTATGAGAAACCCTTCTCATTTTATTGAAATTCAATTTATTTTTCGAGTTTTGGTGTTCTAAAGTCCCAAAATGTCAGGTGGTGCAACCGTCTGAACATACATGCAGAGAACAAAACTGCAATAAAAGTTTTCTCAATAAAATTCCTAATCAAATAGTTTGGCATGCTTTTATGTTAGATTGCTTATAAATGACGGAAAGTAGTTTAACAGTCCTATTTCAAAACTATTCTATTACTTAAAAAACCTTTGTCCGAGAAATTGACTTCTCCAAATGTCGGGGGGGGGGGGGGGGGGGGCGACCGACATAAAAACAGCATTTTATGTACTGTGCCTGTAAGAAAACGATGCAACAGGGTGTGACATCACACAGAAGACCCCACTGGACCCCTGTCATGCAGTAACAAGGTTAGTAACTCTCCCACAAATATTGCATAATTTGACGTTTCTGAGAAATGGTGAGGTTGGTTCAACTTACCATGTCAGGTGGTATGACCCCTGGAAAACTATGAAAATGAGTTTTTATTCAGAAAATGTGTATTTGATTGAAAATATATATGTATAACCTTGAGTTCAAGGATAAAAATGTATATAGGTGTTCAAGTTAATTCCTGTTAGATTGGAATTGAGTTTGAAAAGTCAGGTGGTGCGACCAATATGTCAGGTGACGCGACTAGAATTACAGTTAAACCAATTGAAAAAAGTCATGTTAATTAATGTGTTTTAAGATATTAAATACATTTTCTTAAATATATACATCTTTCTGTATGATATTAAGTTGTTTAAAGGTGAAAAAGTCCTACTCTTCAAGAACATAGGACTATATAACCAAAATTGATACTCAAAGTTGCATATTGTACCTTTTAAGTTATAATTTGTTCATTCATATTTGTAGATGCCATTATCAAGCAAAGAAAAAACAGGACGGCATAGAGATAGTTAAAAAAATTATCCAGTTGCATTTCATTATTGAAATGTGTTCCTTCATATATGGTCGCGCCACCTGACATTTCTGGGTGGTAAAATCTGAAATCTTGTTTAAAAATGTATTTATATCACCTTAAAAGCTATGAAACAAATATAAATACACAGGATACATTCTTGTGGAATTAAGAATGTATTTAAAATCCATTTTGGTCAGTATTTTCTTTTTTTTCATTTTGAAAACCTTATTTGTCATTGACCCAGTAATAACCTATAGGTTATAATGCAAGGGAAGGAATACAAATACAATTCCAAATTATTCGGGTTAAAAAAGTACTGTGAGAGGTAATAGGTAGCAGCAGGTAATGAAAATATCTCATCTGAGTGTTTCCACAAAATTGGAATATTAATTTTATTTTTTTCAGCAGTAGCAAGACTTTTTTTCAAAAGGCTACTTTGTTTCACAAAAGGGCATAGTCTGAAGCAGTTGAAAAATACCATGCAGATCCAAAACCATAATCATCTTATCAGACCTTACATAAGATGCCTCCAAGTTCAAAAAAAAATTAAAAGTGATTAAAATGGGGACTTTTGATTTGTAAAGTGAAGTTTTATTATCCAACTTTGCTGGAGTGATGACATTGTACAGTAACTAGAGTAACCTTGAGATAGTTTGCAGCTGTCACAAGACTCACAGCTAACCAAACAGATCATAGAGCAATCTACAATTATTTCAATGAGTGATGTCCATATTGGTGATTAGCAAAACTAATCCTTATTATTGATTGAGTATTATATTGTGCTTAAGGTGTTTTAACATATTTTTGTTTGTTTTATGAACAGCATATTACTTAAAAATGTAAAAAAGCAACCCGTAACTACAAGATCAACTCCAATGATTTTATTTTATTATTTCTTTATCACAATTTAGAATTTCAATTAGCTTTGTACAATCAGATACATATTTATACAAAACTCATCTTGAACACAAAGATTGATCTTCATTTACGCTTAATTTATTCATAAGGTACCTTTTGTAAAATCTAGCGTAGCTTAATAGAGCTTTAAATTATGCTGTGCAGCTGTTCAAGTGATAGGTTATTCATCACATTTTGTCAGCAGATTGCCAATAACTGATTTTAATGGTGAGCATGATCAAAACAAGAACAAAGGCCGCTCATGAAAATCTGATAAAATGGTTCCCTTTGCTGGTGGTTATGGGTGATTAGAAATGCATACTATCCTCCTTGATAAAAAATGCTAATTTTATAGGCATTTAATATCACCAACTTACACCTTTTAGCCATACACACAATGAACCAAGCACCTGAAATGATGACAATCTGTGAGCACCTAATTAAACATCTCTCTTTAGTTGTCCCCCTTAGGTAATATTCATTTAAAAAAATTTCTAGTTGTACTCAAATATGATTTACCTAGATTCACTATCATAATACAAACTGCTGCTTATATTCTTAAAAGTATTACAAGTGGCTGAAGACATTAACTACAAATTAACTACTGTATATATTACTGTATAAATTATTTATAATTAATTAATATCTTTACTGCAAACGCGCAGCTTTCAGACTATCAAAAGTAGGTTTACAGTCCATATAAAAGAGATATTTCTTGCCATTCTACAGGAAGAAAGACTGACTTGACAGTCAAATAAAACATTTAAAATATATATTTTCAGACCATATTTAGAAAGCAGGGTCTTGTTTCATAACCCAAGTATGTGCATGAAAGGATTAAGGTGCATCATCTAAATTCTATATACTTAAAGTATAATGGCCAAGCGCAATTTCAGATATATTCTCTGGCCAGTGTTATGAATAGACCTAAGCCCACATTTATCGAGGCAAAGCAATATATCTATGAACTTCTCACGGGAGTAAGGCCACAATGATTAGATTAACAGTTCAGTTAAAAAAAGTGATTATGTAGTTGTTTATCAGTATAATCACATATTAGTCCAGTTAATTCACAGCTGATCACAGTGCAAATAGTATCACTTTATGGAAGAATTGTCTCCAGTATGTGGGTAAAAGACAGGCATCTTAGCACTTTCCTAGGTAGTCCTATTCAAGTCTATTGTGAAGACCGGAAGAGATAAAAGATTATGTTACTATTATGTTACAGGGAGAATACCGTGACATGGAATTAATTTTGTGTAATTGATGTCATTAATTTAAAAATATGGGTTGACTTTACTATGTTTGATGATGTATGTTATACGTAACCCTGGCAAAGGTCCTGTTCAATGTAGAATCATGATGAAAGAACACAAGCTGAACAGAACTCCCCTGCTGTGGCTGGTAGATTTAAAAAAATAACTGAAATATGCTCATGTTTTTTTGTTGTACTTATTGTTGTTGTTGTATCACAGCACTTAGAACAATCTTACTGATACTATATCCATCAGAAAATCCAATGCATTCTAAGTAGACACTGTATCTTCTTGGATTACAGTATGTTCAACATTCATTCCTGATTTTCCAGTGGACAGTTATTTATGATTTTCTTTGCTTCAATGACCATCCATTTCTCCCCCTCTGTCACTCTCTCACTCCTTCTCTGCTTCCTCTCATATTTCTCCTTGGAAAATGAAACTGCCCCTCCCCAGGTCATGTGCAGATAGAGTCAGGGAGAGTGCATTCATTGGCCAGCACAGAAATTGGGAGAAAAGGGAGGACTGCTGGCCTTGGGAATTTCCATGACAACACAAATAATAATTAGCCGACGTAATCAGATGGATTTCAGTTGAGTTTAGCATCTCTGGACGGGGTTTGTCTCGTGGGAAAGCAGGCCAATTAGTCCAGCCAGACCAGAAAAATAGGGAAGGATGAGTAGGGAAGGACATCTTCTTGTATGTTCAAAGAGCTGGCTGTTGAGGATGAGCGAGACACCTTCCTCTCCTTCTTTCTCCTCAGTCTTTCCCAGTAACAGACACCAGACAGTCAGTGGACTCAGTTGCTGTCCTCGTTGGCATACACGCCTGCCTCCCAGCGTAGAGCCTTCGTGTTTTTGTGCCTGGTGACTCGTGTGGCTTCCAGGACCTGCAATGGAACAAAAAAGAAAAAAAAGAAAAAAAAATCAGATGTAGAATCCGGAAATACACAAACTTCAACCCTGCAGGCTGTAATGTGATGGATAACATGTGATTTCTAGCATTTCTAACACAGTTCCTGTCAGTAAGTGCACTTTCACAAAGAGAAAATGAACTCTCTTACCTCATTATTCACCTCATCACTTGGCTGGATCCCTGCGTACTACAAAAAGGATATGAGAAACGCTCAGTGAACTCCCAGGATGATATATATTTATATCAACAAACTAAAGATTGACAAAAAAAAACCTATGCATATCCCAGCTGATATCTTCATTGCAATGTGTCTTAACAAGTGTTTTAGTCTTGTAATGAGACTTAAAATCTTATTTTTTTCTCTAAAGTGGAAAATATTAACTTATTTTACTTGTCTCACCCCACTGGCAATTTTTTTTTAGCAAAAAAGTAACATAAATAAGATTCTAAAGTCTAAATATAAGAATAAAATGCTTGTTAAGATTTGGTTTGTACAGTGTTAGGTGTTTGCGTCCAAAAACTCATAGAATAAACAGGCTAAAAAGACAAAAAAGAATGATCATGTTCTTTTCAGCCTGTTTATCAACAAACTAAACCATTCACACCATTAGCCATAGCATAAACAATTCCTATCTGAACACAATTGGTTCACAAGAGACATGTTCAGTCACATTCCTTGAGAGAATTGTTTCTGCTAGCGGAATAAAACCAATTATGTCAGGACAACTCCCGAATTGAATACATGAATGAATATATAATGATTTTGGTTTGTGCGCTGAATGGATCTGCTCTATGTACTTTGTGTGCACGTACTGGCATGTACTACCTATCAAACAGAGAGCACAACACATCTCCCCTACTCAACCGGAGATATACCAAAACCCCCAGTACATAGAAGCAATCCAAACAACAGGTGGAAGCTGGGGTGGTGGAGGGTGGGAAGCAAATTATTTTTAACAAGCAGCAGCGAATCAAACAAAAGCAGCACAGGAAAAAACAGTATGGGAGAGATCTGACTCTCACTTTTAAAAGGGGCACTCCATTAGTGATGTGTGCATGTGATTGTTGAGTATGAAAACGTGTTTGATGAGGCCGACCATTGGTCGGCTGCAGCTAGAGTTTAGCTTCGCGCCCTTCATGCACGACGCATCGTATACAAAACAATTCCCCTGTCACTCACCGAGCTCTCCTCCAGTTTTAGCTTGTTCCGTCTTTCCTCAAAGTCCTCCAGCAGCGTCTCTGTAAGGCCCTTCTGTGCGGCAACGCCCCCGGCCTCCACCCCTGCACTCTGCGGTGTTAGGGGCAATACTCTGTGAAGAGCTGGAGACTCCTGCCGGTGGGCAACCCATGGCTGGGCTGTCATTATGGACATGGAGGGGAAACGCATAGCCAGGTGTGCAGAGGTGGAGAGGGATGGAGAAGCAGAGCCTATTATCCTAGTTTTGTCTGGAAAAGAAACAAAAAGTTATGACCATTGTACTATTACATTGAATATGAAAGCCAATACATGAATTATAAAATATTTCACTCCACTGGCCAAATATGGCAGAAATATAATAAAAGAGTCCTTACTGCACTTATCACATAGCAGAATAGGACAAACTGATAATCACAGATATGACATGGTAAGTAGGTAAAGGGGAAAAAAGTTATAAGTTAAAAAAAAATATATAAATTATAAATAGCACATATTTTAGCAGATAGCTTAACACTTTAGCATCAGTTTTTAGCATCAGTTAATGGGTTCATTGCCCTGACAGAGTAGCCAACAACCCTCAGTATTTTTGGGAGTCTATACAAAACTATTCTGCCTTCTATTCTATATTCTGATGTTACAGAATGAGCATCCACATTACTGCGCCTTAAAAATGCAGTACACCATCATTAGCACCAGGTGGCCCACTTTCTCCATAACAATCTATTCACAGAGCAAATGGGAGTTAAACAACTATTTGGTGCTTATGCTTGCGTGAGTATTAACCTCCTCATTAGCCTCCTCATCAGGTTTCACTTCACCGTTTTGCTGCAAAGGAAAATCCTTTCTTTCAATAATTAACAGCAATATAGCAGAGCTCCTGCTTTAACTTATTCCACATGGCCAAAGTTCAGACACTAGTAAAAAGTTAGTGGTTTCATCCAGTCTCTGAATCTCCAATTGTTGTGAGCAAGCATAAGTTGAATGATCATGATCTCAGGTAATAATACTCGAGGGGATAATGAGAACATTGTAATGTATCTTTATCCCAGTATTTATAACAGAACTGGAAGTAGTAGGGTCCCAACCCTGGTTCTGCGTGTTCACTGTGTTTGTTTGTTTATTTATTTATTTATTTATTTTTTAAACTTTTTATTTTATTTTAGTGGTGCTCCCAGTTATGATTTTATTGAGCTATCAATTACATACTGATACTGTCACACTTGATATTTGACATGTATCTCCTGTTTGTTTTTTGATATAGCTAAGCCTTCGGATTAAGGATTTTCTGTAGGATATTTATTTTAGCCCCTTAAATTAAACACAGGCACATGTAGATGGATCCATTTATGAAGAGCTATTAGTATCCCGACATGGCCTAGAACAACTAATATAACAAATCATTATTTTTAATTGAGACAGCTGCCTTTAAAATCTGCCCTTTGAACAAATAAAAATATTTAATAAATATCAGATCTTCATATTAACATGAACACACCTCGAACAGCATATTTGACTAAATTTTGTTGCGGCAAATAAAAATGCAGATGCCAAATAGAGATTGGATTTCCATAAACAAGTCAGAAAACATATGTAAGAGCTGTACTGGACAAGAAACCAACACAGAACATATTTCTCCAGGACCAGGGACTAAATGGCATCAAGCCTCTTTCCTGCATTTAACCTATGACCTCGACAAGACATTACATGACAAAAGTCTAGTTAACCCAAGCACATTGATACATGGATATCAAATTTGTCATCAAAGCCTCCTACCTGGAGTGAAAATAGGGGTGGTTAAGTGACTCTCTTTGTAGTCAACAGTGTCTGTGCTCCAGAGGGAAGACAGACTGGAACCACTTTTGGCTATCTGTTCCTCAGGGAGCGTAGTGAAGAGAGGCTTTTCCTGTCCCACGACTTCTTCCTTCAAGCCCAGCAAAGGAGAAGTTCCACCTTCCTCGCCACGTTGCAAGGGGGCTGGATCCACTGTAGTGGATGCCGTCTTGTCCATGCTGTCAAAGCCACCATCCACGGACGGGGAGAGGCCTCCAGATTCACGCAGCTTTCGAAGCTCCTCCTCTCTCTTCAAGTCCCACTCGATCTCCTTGCGGATGGCATCCGGGGTATGCACCCTGCGGGGCCTCAGGTTGAACTGCTCAGGGCTCCCAGGCCAGTGTAGGGTGGGCTTACCAACTACGGCCGGTCCCAGCAATGGTGAAGTACTGCGTGTGTCAGAGGAGGGAAATGGGGTATCCATGGAAGAGGAAGGGCTTCTTACTGAAGCTGATACTTTATTTTCCATGAGAAATGGTGAATAATGAAATGAGGTGCTCTGGGAAGCTGTGTATCTTTCATAATCTTTAACATTGGCTTTGTCTGCAAGGATAGAGTGGGGTAAGACTTGCATATTGCTATGACCCCTCTTCTGGCTGGCAGGGCTTTGTATCGAATACTCAGGGCTAGTGATCCACAGCGCAGCTTCATCAGGGTGTCGGTGAGGACAACACGGGGAGAGTATGTCAGTCTCTGGGCTCCTGGTCCTCTCTCCTGACACTATGGGTTCTGGAGATTTCCTTCCTTCTTCAACACCTGGTCTTACCTGTTTGACATCCACTAAGTTCCCTGTGAGGCTTTTTTTAGTGGGCATGACTGGAATCTGGTCTTCTTGAAGCTCAAAGACTCTCTTCCTCTCCCCCAGCTCCTGGGCTGTTCCACGGTCATATAAACCTGGCGCCTTCCCTTGGTGCTGAAGATCCTCTTCTCTTCTGCTGTCTTGCTCGATCTCTCGTTGTATCAAGAAGCTCACCCGGTTTTTCTCCCTAGCTTTGATGGGTGTCAGGGTTGGGCTTGCCTGAGAGAGAAAAGGCTTAGTCTTAATCTCCACCATCTCCTTTATGTCAGTTCGCTTGATTCCTCTTTCACGCCGGAGACTCTCCTCCCTTTCTTGGGCAATGCGAATCTCTCGCTCAATGGGTGTCTCTCCTTTACTTGTGGACGAGGGCACACCTCCAGTTTCTACTCTCAAAACGTCATTGGAAGCATTGCCATCATAATCATACCCACCACTTGGGTCTAGTGGCAGATCCCCCAAACCAGAGTCAAAGTCATCAAAGCAACTGTTCTGTATCTTGGTGCCTGTCTCCTCAGTGATCGACATAGTCACCATTTTGCTGGTGAACACCGGGTTGTTGTCTGGGTCAGAAATCGGGCTTTGGCTCAACTGTTCCTCAGGGAGACCGTCCTTATCACCTTTGCTTGATGTGATTATAACCTCTGATTGTGAAGGTCTTTCCTGATGTTCAGGAAATTGCAGGATCTGCAGGGGACTTTGCAGAAAGGGGTTGCGCTTGGATTGTTCCATCTTCACAAACTGCTGTCGCGCTGCACTGTAGCTGATCTGCTCGGTGTCTATGGTGCCGGGCTCTGCCCCAGTCTGTTGCACCTCCATTTTGGCTGGGTTGTAGCTCAAGCTCAAGCCCTCCAGCAGCCTTTGAGGGGAGTAACTGAGGTCCAACCTGTCCAGTGTACTCCACTGCTCTTTAAAGACAGGATTGATCTTGGGGGCCTGGCTGCGAATGATCTCCACTCTCTCTTGTGTCTGCTCCTGCTCCTCCATGTCCTCTATATCCTCAACCCTGTAGCGGGAATCACCGTTAGCCTCCTCAAATAGTTTCTCTGGCCTCTTCTCCTCCACATATGCCCGCAGTTTGTAGCCGTTTTCCTCTTTCAGAACTGCTAGCTTGGCCTCCCTCTCTGGGGATGACATCCAAGCCTCAGTCTTCTCTGCCTCAGGACTCAAACTCCTGTCTGCAAAGGAATAGAAGCCACTCTGGGATCCTGAACTGCAGGGGCTGCTGGGACAACTGGGGCTGCTGGGGTGCCAGTCCTCACTGCTGCTGCTTTCATCTGAGACTGCCACCTGTCTGGCCTGCACCACCACATCTCCTGGACTGTCCCCCACTTTAGATGTCACTGTTACGGAGGGCTGGGGACGCACTATGGTGATGCTCTCATAGCTGAAGTCACTTGCTTCCAGGGTCTTCAGGTCAGTCTGGTTTGTGCCGGGGCTCAGCAGTGTTCGAAGGTCTTTCATCTCCAGTTTGGGAGAAAAGGGTTGCATTACCCACTTCTTGGGTGTGCTCTCCATTGGTGCAGTGTGCAGTGAGTCTTCCAGTATAGACAAAGGAGCTTGTGTAATAGGTTGGTCAGAATGGATCAGAATCAGATCATCTTCTGGGGCCAGTGGCAATGTATTCTGTTGGTTGTCTGATGCAAGGTCTGCCTGTTTCTATAACCAACAGAAGAAAAAAGTGATTGAAAATTGTAGATAAAAATAAATCACAATAATTATTATATTTTGCAGGGACCCCACTGTCTAGATATATTTGGAGCCCTCTTTACTGCATTGCTAATTGCTTTCCTTTAAGAAGGATTAGATATCGTTTTACAAAGTGTAAAGCAGTTATTAAACAAAACTTTTCCTGTGGAATCAAACAAAAGTGTTATTGCTTAATAACAGAAAGCACATTCATGCAATATAAGTTTTGGCAATAACATCAAAAGCTAAAGTAGTTGGTTTGTAACAGTTTGCAAGTAAAATTAGCTTGTAAAACATGATGAAAATTAAGCATATAAGCCCATGTGGTCATAACAAAAATAATCCTGAGGAAGACCAAATTAAATTGTATCACAGAACGCATGCCAGGTTTATGGATTAGGGGAAATGTTATAACTACCTGTAAACTTTGTGAAAAGGGTGGAGTGAGAAACCTGAAGGGTTTTTTTCCCCACAGAGTAATCATGATCAGTTTCAGTTAATGCTCAACTCCCTTGACTTCAAGGGAAAAAAAAAAAGCTTTATGGTCTTACAATAAACATTATTGCTTGGGATGTTTGACACAAGTGAGAGGAATGGAGAAATAACATACATCACTGTCAATCAGCCTTCAGCTTGACCCCCATCTGATCAGAACAAATCAAGGTCTAAGGCATCAAGATTCCTACAATTTCCTACAGGCTCTGTAGTCATCATGACTTGGCATCACATTTACCTTTAATAATAGAAACATTTGTCATAAAACAACCAAGCACGCAGACTGGGTAAATCATGAGACCGAAATATTATTTGCTCTCTCTGTCCTCTATCTCTGGCTTGGAAACACCCAAGGGCATGTTCATTTCTTCTCAACAGAGATTCAAACAATGGTTTCTGGTTATGGGAGCAGTGACTTTTTATACTTCCTGTGATGTAGTGCTTGTAAGAGTAGAAAAATATGCACATAAACATGAGAATATTGCATAGACTGAAAGAGTGTTTCAAAAACAACAACAAAATGTCTCATGCTTCTCCAATTTTTTGTTCTCTATGGCTGAGTCTTGGTAAAGGCTGACATATGCTTGTCACTACATCTTGCCAGCAGAAGTATTCTAAACAGCCTAATCCAGCCTAAGTGTTCAACTGAATGCCAAAGAAAAAAAAGTGGTCAAGTCTAATATAGCAGAAATATTTTCAGAATTGTTTCAATGCAGAAAACATACTTTTAAATACTTTAAAAAGGACAATCTTATGACTTTGGGCGTGATAGCACTCTAACGTCAGTTTGGGTTGAGAATTTGCAGCTGTGTTTTTCTGGAAGTTGATTTTGTTTGTGTTTAGAGGTAGAATTTGTAAGGCAGTAACACATTAATAAGAGGGGTTCCTGGAGAATCCAAGGGAGTGACAGAGGAATGTGTGCTCTTAAATCACACAGAATGGGGAGAGCACTGACGCAAACAGGGGATGTTGGATTTAACCAGTAGGAGACCAGAAAGAAGGCTCCTCCTCTTAATGAAACAGCTTCACAAAAAGCACTCAGAGACTGACGTTATTCTTCCCAAACATCTGGGCTGGGTTTGGTCAAAAATGTTTTTTAAATTTTATTTTACCAACATATTTTAAAGAGACTGATCCAATATATTTTAAATCATCTGTAAAACAGTGGCCCATTTGTTTCTGATGATTTTGACTAATTGTGTCTTGTTGCAAGTGATGAGAAGTAGAGTAGCACAGAAATTCTCATTTATAATAAGGTCTAGAATCTGTGAAATCTACTATAATTTACCTAGCTTTCTACAACAAGCCGACATGATATATGAAGGGGGAAGTATAATATATACATGTAAATTCTACAGAGTGCACATAAACTTGTTGCATCTGAGACTTGTTGCATCCACTGACAAACTGGACTGACTGACTGGTCAGCTCTTATGCGACATGATTCATTTACAGTGTTGTTTCCAATGCCTCATACCATTTACAGCATATAATGAGAATTCCTAAGGTGCACAGTGATAAGGGTGGCATGCACATTAAAACCTGTACCAGACATTGCCACCGGTACGTCACTGGACATTGCCCTTTGTTACACATCAGTCATCACCAACAGCCTTTTGGCAATGGACTCACAAGCATTGGCATCACTGGTTACCTGCCTCAGAGTTGCTGTTAGAACATTGGTCACAGGCTAATAAAAAATAAAGCTAAAAAAATATCTAAAAACCCCAAATCTAAATAATAATAATAATAAAAGTATAAAAGATAGTGAGTGCATTACTTGTGAGGAAGTAATTTTAAGATCAACCTCAGTTGCAACACAGAACTAGGGACCTAAATAGCCCGAGTGAGGGCACACTAGCACATTTTTGGGCCCAGGACAAAATATGTGGTTGGCTGACATTACATCCAGAGTTCCATAAGCTTTCCACATCCTTGGTGCAATCACAATGTGCAATTATTAGTGAATCACCATCCCACACCTCTGAACTACCCATTTATGGGCTTGCTTTACTAAGACCTTCAGTGTGTGCAAAACCTTTTATTATTACAATGATTGGTCATGGTTTTTTTTTTTGCCCACCAATTATTATTCTCACCAAATATCGGGTACACCTACAACTTCATTAAAACAATGACAATTTCATTTTTGGCATAGGTTTTCAATTGGCCCAAGCTGCTTAGGTGTTACTTGAAGTATGTTCTTGCTTTAGACCACAAACCCCCCAAATGCCCCAATACCAGCCTATGTAAAGCTGGCAGATTGTCAGACACTTCGACAAATATCTAAAATATCCTTAATTGCACACACAACATAAAAAACGCACAAAATTAAATAATATTCCAGACAAAATACATTTAATTTAAATTATTTAAATTAAATTTACGTTCAATTGTGCATAAATATTAAATTGAACAAAATTGATAAGTTGATCTGTCACCCTTGATATAACTTTAGTAGCTTTCGACAAGCTCCAACATGAACTTGTGAATGCCTGCTCTATTGTGAAGGACATCTCCTCCTATTTTTCTTCAGCCATTCAGCATCTTAGTGGATGTGTGAACGCCTGATAATTTATTTTTGAGCGAAAAATGTATTCAGGTGAATTTAGTTCCCATTACTGCTCATAAAACTGTCGTTGGATATGGAATTTAGAACTTTAAATATGTTTTTAATACAGTATAACTCTGTTAAGACCTGAGGCATAGCCTTCATTGTTCCTCTTGGCAGTGCCCCTGGGTCTGTTGCCTCTCCAAATGATTTTTGAAACTGAAGCCATCCACAAGGTGTAAAACCCCACCAATACTACTCATTTAGAGAGCTGGTGCAAAAAATATACTAATGTAAAAAGAAGATTATCAGTGCCACTAATGCAGTTTAATTCTACTTGTATTTTAACATAACTCTCTGGAATTCAACAAAAATGAATTGTTATTGCAGTGTATGACATTGAGAGGGGACTATACAATTGGAGAAAGTGAAAGGGAGCCATAAGATTTGTTCGTTTTTAAAGCTTTCTTCTGAGCTGCTTTTCAGGTCTATTATGATACGTTTGTTGAAGGCTCACTTAGGTCTTATGGCCTAAAAGTATTTATTGCCAACATATCTGAACATTTTATACCATAATCCTGTGTAATCCGAGACCAGGCGACATATAGAAACTGCAATAAAAAGCCAAACACCCACACTAAAGAATAGCTTGCAGCACACACAACATCCTTTGATATAGTTCCATCACGGAGCTTCCTCTACATGAACTCGCCTTCCAAATGATGGGCGAAAAAGAGTGCGCAAGCTGACGTCAAGCACTCTTGCGAAAACGTATTAGCGCTGCGTTTAAAAATAGTGCTCGCTGATAACACACAGAAAAGGTTTTGATCTGCGGAATAGATAGAGTACTGAGCAGAGCAGTGAGAGATGGGAACATTGATCTGACAGAAAAGAAGACAGCCGAGTAAATAAACATATAAGGTAGGGTTTACTCACACCAGTCAGTCCCTATTTCTCCCCTGCTGACTGTGACAATGCCCAGGTGCCCTCTTAGAGCATGTTACAGTGGCACTGGGAGAGCATGCTCTCTGCCTCTACGCAGGCACCCATGCGTTTCACATTGGACTGCGTACTCCAGATAAGCACACTTCAGCACTCGTTCCAGGAACTGCCAACCTTGGCCTGTGCTTATTGGCTGAGCTCAGGACACCGGGGAGTCACTGAGTAGCAGGAGATACAGCCACAGTCCTCACTTATGAACCATCTCCACCCCAGAGTAAAACTCCGGTAGATAAAGAAAGCGCTGGGGAACAAGTCCGCAGTGTGCTACAGCTCACTTTTAACTCTAAGGAACAGTAAATGAAAGTGTTTGTTGAAATTTAGTAAGGGATTACAATTTCCCTTAGAAGTCAAACCTGAACATCTTGAGCTATCAATAAAATTAAATAATTCAATTACACTTTATATAACAGTGATAAATGGCACTAAGACCTTGACACACAGTCTAATTCCCTTTAAATTGAGACAGGAAGCAAAGTTCTACAATTAAAAAAACCAGGATATAAAGACATTACAAATACGTCTTCAAACTGTCAAAGAGGCACATTGGTAAATGTAAAAATTAGATATGTGGAGAGATTTACTGCCTAAATAATTCCATCTCCATGTGAAACACTTCCTCTACCAAATTCCAACTGTCATATTTACCACTTTCACTATTAAAATAGCTTAGGAAGTAACTTTACAGTAGCGAGGCAGATGTGCCATAAAATGAGCCATTATATCATTTAAAATTAAATTGAAAATACTTACCTCACTTATATATTAGTGAGAAATGATCTTAACCTTCTTGTCAGTGAGTTTGCATTTCTGTCAGCCTGTCTCCTCAGCCCTCAATTCTTGTAGGCAAAGTTCAGTATATATCACGCCACACGCAAGTACCACACCCTCCCACTAGAGAGGGAAAGAGAGCTAGAAATGATAGCCTGTAAAAACAACTGAGGAAGAGAAAAGAGATAGCCAAGGATCCTAAATCAAGCTAAGACCAGGAAAGGCTATAGACGAGTAAGATATGGTGTTATGCACTAAAGTCCACTAAAACTTGTTGTGAAAGAAAACAAAGCTTGAATTGGTTTTATGGGAAACCTTTCATTGGTCTTCCTCCCACCTCAAAACAACTAATTTGTGAAGGAATCCTCCCTATGGAGGGTCACCTGAATCTCTGTTCATGGTTCCTTTCAATAACACACACACACATATATGGTCCAGACTGTGCAATCTCAGTCCTACACTGTACAATGTAAGGACCCTGTTTTTAAATTTAAGAATATTTTTACTGTGAAATTGATCATACAATATTATTATTATAATTCCCTTATCTTTCCTTATGCTAAGAGCAGACATCCTATCTAATATATTGGATTGCGCCTGTATAGGCATCAATCCCATCAGTCATTACCATTGCAGTATCTCAGATGGAAATACACAGAAATTATTCACTCTGGAAGGGTCATACATACATATTTTGGAATACCTAGAATCAGCTGGTTAATTTTGATCTTGGGAATGCATTGATACAGTGCTCATACATTGCCTCTCTTGCTGAAGTACTGACACTGGAAAGAGTTTTACTGCCCTCTACTGCCAGAAAAAGGACTGTGTCTGTAGGGCCTTTATCTGGTACTTGTAAACAGGTGATACCATTTGAATGGGTGGGAGGGGGGAGCTGAAGCGCTTTTTGCTGAATATATAATATAACACTTAAAACAAATTCAGCACAGAAAGCAAGGGTTAAATCGTTCAATTAACTCTTGTCACTTAAATGTTATTCACTGATCTAATGGTTGCACAAAGGCTATTGCCATTCTGTGGATCATATAGCTGCAGGTGTATTGTCAGCAATGTGTAAGTTTGCTGAGGAACCTACGGTCTGGAGTAAACGTCATGCTGTGGGCACATCATCACTGAAGTTAAAAGATGAAATAACTTTGAGCTTCCTGTGTGTTTTCCTTTGGGATGTAAGGATGATCGTAGATTTCTCTTACCTTGGGCTCATGCTCCATGCTGTTGCAAAGGACTTGCCATGGTGGTGTGTACTTGAACATCCTGCAACTGGACTGTGCTGTGTGTGTGTGTGTGTGTGTGTGTGGGTGCACTTTATGCAGGTCAGTTTATGTTGTGCAAGTTTGTATGCCGCAGATTCCAAGGTAAGACGCAGGGTCCAATCAAATGCAACCAGGTGTGTTCATTCTGAAAGAGCAAGATAGAGAAAGTGAAGAAAACATTATATGTCACGGCACAACTCATACACCTTATTGGTATACGTGCGCCTGTCTGTGTTTATGATATTATACTTTTGCATTTCATTTCAATGAACACCAATGTATTCTTAAATGCCCCACCAACATGGACACTGTACTCCAGGTGTTAAAATAATCATATTAATACCACTATGAACATTAGCCAGCACATACACTGACACAATTGTATATCCACAGCCTTTCTTCTTTTAAATGTGTTTAAAAGACTGAGCTTTGACGGTGTTTCCTTGGAAAACTGACACGTGCAAAATTCTCAAACAGAAGAGCCGGAATTCACAGTGCTCCAGGACTCACCTCGTAGTCAGTGACGCCCCCGTCGAGTCCAGGTTCTGGCGTCTCTGCTCTGGGAGACATTCACCCGTCTTTCCAAACGCAGGTGCGGGTCAGCTCAAGTCCCACTGTTTCAGGCCTTGCACCGGGGCTGGGGAGACGATGACTGTATTGGACCTGGATGCCCCAGTATAGCTCCTCCCTTTTGGTCCTGTCTGCGCATATCAACCCCACCCCCACCCCTCTCTCCTGTCCATCAATCTTAACAGTCCAGGAGGTATAAAGGGTTTCTATGGGGTCCCAGTAGACAATGCCTGGGTGGCGTGACTGGGGCGCTGTTTTTTTCCGGCTGCCGCCGCGTGTGTGCTGAGGGCAGTGGAATTGCGCTGGAATGCTGCTGACGGTCAGCAAGCTCCCAACAAAGGCAAAGAATTCCCCCATTCCTGCCCCACCACCTCACCCAAAAAAAAAAATGACCAAGCTTCCGGCCTTGTTTTGCTGTTGATGTTAATGCTGCTCCAACTGAGCAGCCTACGACTGGGCCTGAAAAGCAGCGTGCTCGGGTGGGGGAACGTGGCCACGCCCTATAGGTCGCTCCCACGAGGGAGAGCAAAAGGCGCCTCCTTTCTGTGATGGGGCGGGGCAGCTGCCTAAGAGTGATTGGCTCCGGGGGGAGAGCAGGTAGACACACCGACACCGTTTCTCACCTCTTGAGTGTTTTCTCCTGGAGCCTTGGGGTAGGGCTTGCAGATGAGCCCCAGAGGTGAAACAGCTCATTTTCACATTTCTTTTGAAAGGAAGTAAACAGAAGGGTGGGGAAAGAGGAGATACAACGTTGTTTTGATGCACATCACATTTTATTTTTCATCTCAAACACTTTCTACATCACTTTCCAGTCAGAAGAGAGAAAACCTTCACAACTAACAGAGCAATAGGACCAGCAGCAGTGGCACTCTGCCACTGCTCAACTTTCACCAAGCGCTGACTGAAAGAGGGAGAATGGAGGACTCCACTACAGTAAGAGAAGGAGACATTTTTTTCCACAAGAACAGTTATTTGTATAGATATATACTTATCAAAAGCATGCACATTTACAAAAGAGGCCTAGCCTGAACTAGACCACAAGGCATTGGGGGTGTGTAACACATCAGAACTGGAATGTTAGTACAGAGTGGGCGCTGTAGAGTGGAGGTCTGAGGTAACTATGGCGATGACAGTGCAATGGGTGCCAGCGAACACGAGATCGACAGCCAGACCAGCTCCACCGTGGCTACACCAATCCCAACACTGATGGGGAACCCTACTGGCTCTTGAACAGGATGTCTCATGAATATGTGAGTTAGAACATTTGATTTACTGGACCACAGCTGTCCCAGGTACTGCCATCCTACTTTCGAGTAAAACTGCCGCAGCTGTGAGGACTATGGCAGGAACTCAATGCTCCAGAATATTAAAAGGGACCACATATACTATTAATGGTCATCTCCTATCAGAATGAAGGAGATGTACTGCTGCTTATCTCATTGGGCTCTGGGTCAAAGGGGACAGGTAATTCCAGGAAGCACCCTTTCACACACCACTGCAATTCCCATACCGATGAACAACGCACTGAATCCTATAATGGTTCAGCCATTTTATATGTCCAATCTTTTGTTCATCTCAATATGGCTGTAAGGTATTAATTTACGGCTCTTTAAAAGCATAATGTGTCAAAGAAGTTGTGCAAGCCTTTGGTCCAGATGTGTCTGCTGGTTCCCCAAGCTTAGTAAATGGACTCGGCTTGCTTTCTTCATATGGTAGAAGCTGCACAATAAGATTATACACATCTGAGTTTCTGGAAGTTCAGAGCTGCAAACAAGAGCCATTCCAGTTCATAACCCAGGGATCTCAATCTGCGATTATCTCAACCAGTTAGCACCCCAATGAGACACAAAGTCCTCAGAAAGATGCTAATTCCAGTTCTATGCTCTCAGCAGAAGATGCGCTCTACCAGCATACATTCAGAAAGTTTCTCAACTGCCAACGTTTCGTATTCTGCAACTGAAATCAAACCAAAATAACTTAATTACATGGAGCCAGCAAACCCCACCAGTGCCCACCAACATTTCAGAAAAATGGGATTAATACAAATCCTGTCAATGCAAATGTGGAACTACACCATTTCCCCACATTTTAGAAAGTCAAATATTCATTTTACTCAACTTGCTTATGATACATGGATACAGTACTGTTAGTTTTATTTGAAAATGGTAATTCACAGAAGCTGAATTTAATGACACATATTTATGTACAGTACAGCATGGAAAAGATGGTATACCTGTCAAGCAATACTTAAAACACTGTCCTTGGAACACATACAATACATTATTAACATTAGGGACTTCGAGTGAGGTGTGTGTCTCATGTTTTTGTTTTGTATTCACTTTCAGAGATGGAAATGAATGACCAGGCTAGTGACAAAATGAAGAGTGAGCTTGCATGCTTGTAATTTTTTTTTTTTGCATAGGTGTGGATAGAAAAGTGTGGGAATATTACTTAGTGGAACTCAGCAGTCACAAGCTCGGACAGAGGAGAAAGAGATCAACACCCCAGGCCGTTAGTGTTAGTGTGATGTCCACGTATATTTCCACACCTTTTGCACATGGCATTGAAAATAGGCATCTGTTTTACACTGACACCAATCTTAACATAACCAAAGTGTCTTGTATTTGGTGTATGATGTTGTCAACCTTCTTTTTATCACTTCACCCTTACTTGAATGTATGTTAGTTTAATCAAGTTCGTCTTGGTAGGCCAAATGTTTTTCATTGAAATTATCTAATTTCTTGGTTAATACTTTATAAATATGTATTGTTCATATGGACAATGAAACAATACACACCAAGTGCTATTTTCATACTTATTGAAATATGGGGTTAAGGTAATGCTTTTAAAAACTGTCTTTTAAAATGGAATCTTCCATGCATCTGCGATGTCATACGGCAAGTTTAGGATTTGAATCCAGAACATCCACCATTCAGCCAACTTTACAAACAAAATGTTTATTTCTCTTATAAGTAACACATGGGCCTTCCATTACATCAGAGCTTGTCAGCACCTTGGTCAAATAAGGGCAGTTTTCCAAACAAGCTCAACTGATTCAGCCACTGGCTCGCCTCACCACTAAAACACAGAAGACAATCACATGACCTTTCAGCTCACCCGGACATTTTGCTCCTAATTTGCCTCCCGAATAAAAGCTAGCGCCTACCACTCCTAACGCAGCAAAAGAAATAGAATGATGAATCAAACATAACTGTTCAAAGTTAGCCACACTGCAAAACAGCTATCATGTCCAAACACAAAAAAAGCAAAGATAGTAGCAACATGAAAACTGGAGCAAAACCAACCACTCGGAAATAGACACTTCTGACAACTTCCTGGAATGTGAAGAGGTTTCATATCCCTGTTTTTGCTTCAGGTCTTACACAGTCAAAGATACACACACCGAAATCCATCGTAATGCAGATGAGCAGGCAGTTTATTCTGTGACCTGTTTGTTGTCATTAACATGTGAGGAGGGAACCGAGGCCTATGTACATAACTTAAACAAGGGCACCTGGCATGGAAGTTCTGAGAAAGTTTTTCTTGAGATCATGTGGCATGACCTTGACGGGGATAGGAGGAAAACTATGAAAAACAACGTTCTTCAGTATGTACCCCCGCTTTCGTGCATTAGAAAATGCTCCGGTCAACCACACATACACACACGCACGCACGCAACTGTAGCGCTAAATAAGATGAGAACAGCATCAAAAACTCTAACTTGGCATTACCATCAAGTTTAACACAAACTGCATTAAGCTTCATAGGAATTAAAGGTATACTTGACACTGACACGTTCTTTCGTTATTCGGACTCGACTCGATTATCTACTTTTAGCACAGGCTGTTGATCTTCAAATGCAAAGGCGTCAAGCGCTATCCACCAATTTCCAAGGGATCCTGATTAGAAATAAAGCTGAACGGAGTGAACCAGATGGACATCGCTGCTTACACAATGGCATTTATTTCCAGTCTCAGGCTTCAGTATGAAACACCATTCAATTCAGTACTGATATTCAATCGCTGTCATTACTATGGGTTATTATGTTATTAAGATGGGTGGTTATTTCTGATTTGGTTGCAGGAGAATGCGGACAAAAATACCTTGGATTGTTTTCGGTTCCAGAAAGAAAAGTTGTGTGTTTGAGAGTCGCAGCACAGTGTGTGAGGACGCCATGAAGCTGTGGCTTTCACCATATTTTACCATACAAACAGCATGAGAGCCTGTATAATGCACTCAGCGCATAGGACATGGAATCTTTTAAGGTCTCCAATGGCCATTCTGACGATATTAGAGGCAAATCTGTGTCCAGGATGCATAACAAGTAGCCGTTACAAGACACCAAGAACAATTTCCCACCTGTGATATCCCACTTAAATAATATTCCTCCTTATGGAGTATGTCTCAAATGTAATGATTATTGTTCTTTCTTTCTGGAAAACAAAAACCCAAAGAATACTCTCACAGCATTATCAGTCATAAATATATCAATGCAGCCACTGAAATTATACATTTGCTTTGTTCCCGCTGGTTAACTTCATGATTCTTTTGAAAAATAAAATGCATTAGCATGGTATACAGTGTACTGAACCCCATGTTACAGCACACTGCAACCAGGTCTTTTCTAAAAATAAAAGCGAAAACAAAAAAAAACAAAAACAAATAAATATATCTTTAAAATACACAATTTATAGAGAGATATACATAGAGATATATGTGTCCTTCATACGGTAAGATAAGACTATAAAATTCATGACAGTGTATAAGAGATGTCATTTAAAAAAATATTTATTGGACAGCGCTTGAACAACTTAAGCTCTGTGGGGGGTAGTATTCCCTCTCTGTTGTCAAATCTCAAAGGTAGAAGTGTGACTATAGAGACACTGATCACCTTTGACAGCTTCTGTTTTAGTGGAGACAATAGTACACTCCAGATGCAAAACACAGAGAGAAATAATAAAAATAAAAATAAAAAATAAAAAAGATTAACAATACAAATGAAAACAAACTGGGGAACAACTGCTGTTCAAAAGATACAGAACATTTTCTTTTAGTTGTTGGTAAGTTTTTTTGTTGCTGTTTTGTCATTTTTCGGTGAAAAGTCAAGTTCTCGGGAGCACATGAGCAGGCTCACATGATGGAGCAGCACTTGCAGGGTTGTTTCTCCTTGGTGTTGAGCTCCGCCGCTCCGCCCTCGGGCTCCCCTTTCTCCCCCGCCCCTTCCTGGGCCTTGATTGGGTCGGCTGCACTGCCATTGGGAGGGGCTTGGTCTTCCTTGGCGCCTTCTGTGCCCCCTTTGCTCTCCCCATCCTCGATGACCACCAGCTCGGCCTTCACCGTGCCCTCCAGCCCCAGAACCTTCTTGGTCTCCGCCTCGTCGTCCACGTTCTCGTAGCCCATGAACACCATGGTGACGGGGTGCTCGGCGCTTGCCTCACCCACGGCGGCCTGGGGGCTGGAGCCGGCTGGCTTGGCTTCGATGCCCGTGATCTCCTTCTTGGGGGTCTCCAAGGCATTCCCGGCTACTTTGGGGGTACCCCCGCCCTCGCCCATGGTGGACTCGTCGGCCTTGTGGATGAGCTCTTCCACCTCCGAGGAGCTTAGCAGGTGGACCCCATTCTCCATGGTGCCATCAGCCCCACGAACCTCATGCACAACTGCAGGGGCAAGACAGGTCAAAGGGGAGGGTTAGCAGGGGGGTCAGGGGTCAGGAAGCCTGTCTCACGATAGTAAGCAACACAAGGACACTAGCAGAGTCACTAAGGGTTGGTACAACAGGGGAATCTGACAGTGCAAGCTCACGCTACTCGTGGCCAGTGTGCACCATGCAGATTACCGCAGTACAGTCAAGCCGCAGGTGAAGACGAGACAAGGACAACAGGCAGAGCAAGTGAAAGAGGAAAAGCGAGAGAGTGTATAGGAGAAGCCAGGAAAAGCCCAGCACTGCAACATGGGTATGAGGCTTGCTGTCCGTGACTCATTTATGTGAAGGTGGTGGGCATTATATCTGCACTCTCAGCTGTGTGTGGGAGCCTATCTGCCTTGGGCAGTTCTTTCTTTCTGCACGTACGATGGAGGAAAGGAAGGTGGGGGAAAGGTGGAGGGTGGGAGAAAACACGCTCAGAAGCTGCCGGATGATGCGATCTGGAATTCGCCTGGAATTTAATTTGCATGTTGCTTTGCAATTTTCTCCCCTGTGCATTTAATCAAGTCAGCTCCATCTTTTTAAACTAAAGAGATCATCTAGAAATGTGACAACATCACAAGCGTTAGTTTAAAGGAACCTGCTCCTTGATACTACATGGTCCCCTTCACTCATTCCGATGAATCACTGCAGTGCTCGGTGACACAGAGCACAGTAAGGCAACCATGGAGACCACGTGGCTTTTGCCTCGACAGCGTGAGTCCCGGTAAATAAGCCTCTGTAACTGAGGGTGTCAGGACTCCCATTTCCTCCACTGGGGAGGAAGGGCGGGGTGTGTCAAGGAAGGTCAGCCTTGCTCTGTCTTTCCTGGAAGGCGTCAATGCATCGTGGCTGTGCCCCCCCAGAAAGTGTGAAGAGCAAGTAGGTGTACTTGAGAGAGACGAGCAGTGGGTCATGCCCGGTACCAACTTCTCCACGTGCTACAGGGTGACAAAGTGACCAACCACAGCTTTGGAACTACAGTCTACTTAGCATTTTGGAAAAGCCTGAGCTCATTGTTCCCAGAGTTGTGCTCTTGTTTTCTGAAGACATTAAGTAAAACACACAGAGCTGAAGTCAAACTATTGGAGAGCCATTTGTTGGTCACTCTGCTGCAGTATGCCATGCTAAATTGAACCCTTTTTTACTTTATGAGAAGTGGATGGAAATATTCATGTTAATATCTTAAAAATATTAGTTTAATATACTGTGACATTTTAAGTTACAATCAGATTTTCAGCTTTGATGGCTATTTTGCCATTCTACCATACAGGTAATATCTTTGGATGTCATTGTGAGCCATCACCTTATACTATACCTTCGAACTCTGACACTACAAAATGTTGAGGCTTTCACAAAATATGTGACACTTCTCGTAAAGCATTTTATATATTACGATGTAGACATTGCTGTAGCGCTCTTCCACCACAAGCATTAGTCACCTTTTCGGTCATCCTCATATACCTTAACCCCTCGGTACGAGAGGTCTTTGGGCAGCAGTGTGTTGGTGGACAACACTTTTGTTTCGCCTGTGAGTCTGTCCTTTTCAATGGTGATCTCTACCGAGTACATCGCTGGGTGCCAACAGAGAAGATGTTAGAGGCCTGCAGACATTCTCTCTCTCTCTCTCTCTCTCTCTCTCACCTCTCATACTCTCTCCCTCTCTCTCTCTTTTTCACATCAATCTTCTAGTCTGTCTATCAATCAATCAAGCAATTCATCACCCTTAGCAATGAGAGTGCTATTGAGTGCTTCAAAAATGACCCCATGGATTATTCAAATTATGCACATGCCCAAATTATATTTCAAAGTACTTTCCAGGTTCTATTTCAACAACAGACAAAGTTGCTAGGTACAATTAGTCCAATTAGTTTAGTTACACTAATGAGATCCCAAGGGAAATAGAATGGTGTACTTGTAGGCCATGCTATAAGTAGTTATACAACACCAAACTATACATACTGTATATGTATACTGTATATATCTACCTGCGTGCTCGGCTATTTCTAGGTATTTTTTCACATTGTAAAAAGTCAATTTCAAATGAACAAATGTAATATTTTATTTCAACAAGCAGAGAATTTGTCAGGATGTCAAAAGAATTGTAGAATTATGGTTACATTTTGTATAGAAAAGGAGCTGATTTTTTTGTTATATTGCAAATTTGATTGCATTTTTTGAGTTGTAATTTTCAAAAGGTTATATTTGACAAAGTGACATGTGCTATGAGTCTTAAGCTGTCATGGCAACCAGAGACAGGGTAACAGCTAGTTTTTCCAACAGAGTACTGTTGCCATGCCAACAGCAAATTCACAAGAGGAGTTCAGATATATATTTATTTATTGCATACTCAAAATGTAAGCCTGGCCAACTTTGCACTAAGATTCAGCTTTACTACTGTACACATGTTGATCTTCACAGACACACACACACACACACACACATGCATGCAGACAGGTGGCTACAGTAATCTGGACAGAGAGACAGAACAGAAGACAATGTTAAAATTAGACAGCTCAATACTACATAATGACAGGAAGCACAAAGACAAAAATGATGCATTGAAACAAGGACTCTGAAATGGGTCATTGAATGATGAAAACAAACACAGTAACACAAAATAGCTTGCACTCTTTGCTCTTTAAGCATAGACAATTCTCTTCTTTCCCTTACACCTAAAAATTATCAAGGCCCGCACTCACAGCAGAAACTGAACATCCAACATGAATCCAAATGACTCACTCCTTCACCTCTGCTCTCCTTACTTGCCTTCCCTTACACACATGTACATGCATACAAGCACACACATTTTCGTACACACACACACACACACACACACACACACACACACACACACACACACACACACACACACACACACACACACACACACACACACACACACACACACACAGAAAAGACCTAGGGCTGTATAGAAGCTCTCTCTAATTGTCTCTCTTGTACTTCCTACAGAACACAACACACAAACATTCTCTAATTCAATGTTATCACCATATTGATTCTCATACGGACTACATTTGACTTGAGTTCCAGGGATAATGGTTGTGATGTGATAAAGCTCCACTGAAAAAAGAACGCTCTGAATGAAATCAAACACCAATTGCAGTGATGTCACAAATCAGTAAGAGCCCTTGAGACGCTGTGGGGGTGGGGGCGAACAGCTCAAACGGTAAGATAACAAATTACTGCTGTTCTCTCTCTCAGCCGCCTCGGTGCAGAAAGAGGCCCTTTAGTTTAATTTCTCACGCTTCCTTTAGGATGGCTGTGCCCCTTGATGGAGGCAAATGTTTGTTTAACAGGGACTCATCTGACAGGAGGAGGAAGAAAAAACCCTAACTCAATATCACTGGGAAGCTATAACGGGGGTAGCAATAATGTAGCAATGGCATGATGAGCTAATGAGTTGAAAGGCTACAGTTGCTTACTGAAGAAGCAGGAAATCGACTATTTTACCACTGTCACATCTAAGTCAGCAATCGTTATTATGCTCAGGTCTTAGATGGCGGAGATCAATAGCCTCTCCATCTTTTAGCAGGGACAGTATTTGAGTCTAACCTCAAAAAATAAGGAATTTGAGAAGAGTAAAATATTGCAAATGCTTCCTATGTCTCCATCAAAACCAACTAGCCCATTAAAGACTTCTTGCCCGTCATGCTGACCTCCATTAAGCCAGCAACCGGGAATCAAAAAATTGACTACGGTAAGCAAAAAAAAAAATAATGCTTCCATTTTCTCACAGCACGCACCGCTTACTTGAAACAACAACACTTGAAACAATCGTAAATGAATCAAGCTAAATTTAGGTGACATAATAGTGAACACATTAAAATCATAACTTTATTAAAGTGATACTGCAGTCAAAAACCGACTTTTCCCGTTGAAAACCGATGTTTTGGGTTAGATTATGATCATACACAACGGTTTATGTCCGAAAATCTCATGTTTAGTCAAAATAGTTTTATCTGAGTTTTTGTGTAGGCTTACCAATACGCTAGTTTCCGGGGATTTGTGACGTCACGAGATCCTTAACATAAAAATGGGTGGAGTTGAGGTGATCCTAGGGGTGGTCTCGGCTGGGCACGTGGTATAAAAGCAGAGACCAACGGGTTTTTTTTTCCTCTTTGAGACTGAGACCCTTACTGCTAACTAGTTCGTTCAAGTTCAAATGTGAATTGCTTTGTATTACTGCTAACGTTAATATTACGACTTATATCGACACACCCTTTCACTCTTTGACCGTATGAATATTCATAATATGACTACGTGGCACCATCGTCATATGACCACACCCACTCACGAGTTCCAGTTCAAATTGAAGTGGTTAAAAAGGCCTCAGAAAAGCCTCTGCAGTATCTCTTTAAAGGCAGATGTGTGATGTGGGCTAAAATCTTGTTGAGAGGCAAATAAATGCACGGCGTAAGAGGCAGAGGCAGAGGCAGAAAGAGGGAAATATGTTAGGGTAGGTATTGTAATGGTTTCCGGAAATTTCTATTTGGGCAACAGGGTGCAGACACTCACCTGCCTTCATCATATCTGAGGCACCTCCGGACTTGTCCTGACGAGGGCTGTTGTGAACTTTGACCACTACGAACGGTCAAGGAATTAGGATGTGGGATGAACAGGAAAGCAGAGAGAGTAACACAGAGACAGGCAGTCCAGAACGAGGGAAAGTGAGGTGTGGAAACCACAGAAAAGACACAATGTGCTCATATACTGTACATACAAGGAGCATTGTGACTTACCTGTATTATGATGGAATATATCACTGTAGTCAACATGCTTCGCATCAGAAGGAGCAACATGCATTTACATTTGGCCATTTAGGAGTGTCTTTATCTAGAATTGGGAATGACTGAAGTTTCTTGTGGAGGGTTAAGTCTATGTAGTACTTTAAATGATTTCAGAAAATAAAAAAACAGCTGAAATACTTCAATAAAAAAAACCGAGCCTGGCATCACAATCCGTGCAAATGCAATGGAAGCTGACACTCTAGGTCGACCTCACACCCCGTTGTGATGCACAATAAAACACTGACGTGAAGAAAGGATGGGTGTGGATGAGATCTGGCCAAAATGTCTTACCTTTCACTGAGCTGGCAGGATTCTGCAAGAGAAGAGATAAAAAAGTGAAAACGCGTCCTCATCGAATGTACTATGCTCTCAAAATGATTGCTTTCATGACTGAGAAGTAACACATGGAAGTCGGCATGAGCTCAAAATCTCTAAAATAAAAGAATAGCCAGCAAATAATAGAAGTCTTACATTTAGATGACAATCAACTAGGTTTCATCATGTTGTCCTCGATTTTCAGGAAAAACAAAGTCTTGCAGAAAGCAAATACGATACAAAACTTCAAGCCTTTGGGTGCACCGCCCTGCCATTTTAATTAATATAATTGAGCAGCACTGAATAATAAACTTCCATGGAAAGGTTTCAGCATTGCCAGCAGCTCACATACTGACAAAAATACAAGTGTATTTTTAAGTTATGACTGTTCAAAAGAAGCCTGCTGTACAGTCTATTGAGCCACGCCCATATCCTGTTTCGTGGGAGTTTGATTGATGGAATTAAAATGTGTTTAAAAGGCTTCATAAAGAATTGTAAAAATGAGAAACAATAAGATAAAACACTACCGAACAACGATCAGAGGATATCATTATTAGATTATTAGCTAAAATGGCTACAAGTCAAAGTTTGCAGCTGTTTAATTGGATAGAGCAGCAAATTGGAGACAGTTATGAGAAGTGAGCATTGACAAGCAGAGGAAAGAGCAATCACAAGCAATGATTAAACAGAGAGAGAGAGGAGACATTGCTTCTTGTTGCTATGGAACCCTGTAAAAAAGCACTGCTGAGTGTAGCCATTATAGACTCCCCCTTTGGCAAAGCCCCCTGTCAACAACTCTTCCACATTCACTGCTTGTCACTGCCTGAACCCGATCATCCAAGGCAATTCAGACTGTCAGTAATAATGTTAGTAATCACAATCAATATCAAGCTGGCAAGTGAGGATGTCAGTGTCAGTGCATTAATGTACCAGTAAAAGAACTACAAGGCATTTGTAAATGAAGACTCCGAGCCCCACCAGCCCCTTCCTCGCCATTTCCCCCATGGACATCCAGTCGATCTGCTTTGTCTACTTTGACACCCCGGGGCAGGAACTCACTTTGTTGTCTCCTGTCTTGGCTTCATCCTCCTTGGCTGCATCTGTCAAATTCTCTTTGGTGGAGGTCGCTGACACACCTGTCTCCAGCTCCTCCAGCTCCTGCTCCAGTCTGAGACACAGAGAGGAGGCGTTTCGCTTACAGCGGGTCAGGACGTTGGCAAAGCCCCATGCCAGATCTCACAGGACCGGTCATTTAAACCCCCTGCCCTGATATTCTAAGCCTAAATAAAGGCCAACTGGGCTATGGACAATCCTACTCGTCAAAATGAATGCTTCATACAGAATAGCACAATGACAAGCGAATAAGCGTGAAAATGCTGAGTTCAGCATGAGAGAGTGGGAAAGAGGAGTGTGAAGGAAAGCATCTCCAGAATGTCGACAGTTGACACATCTCTCCCAAGCTCTGTTCCACTTTCCCTCCCTGTCTTGGCAGTGGCAGTTGTGGACCACACTTATTTATTCACTGGCCTGCCAGCTTTTTTTTAACCAAAGCCTCAGCCAACTAATGCCAACCACTGCCCAACAGGGCTGCCAGGGAGAAGAATCACCAGGGATTGGACTGCCATACAGGCCGGGCAGCAGTGAGGGTGGAAGATTGATGCCACTGTTTTGTTGTCAGCAAAAAGAAAACAGTAAAGGTGGTCTTGGCCAGCTGAATCTGTTCGAGGCAGCAGAGATTGATGAATCCTCCTATAGACGCCTACAGCTGCCTGCTCTCCCCCTGCCTTCATAGGAAGTCATTACTGAATCAAAAGATGTGCACATACCAACTTGTCCAGTTGTGGCTTTATATTTAAGCCATTTCATCAACATTTTGTATGTGTTGTGCTGTATAGTTCATAATATTACATACATGTGTTTAAAATGATGTATACATGTAACTATATATTTTTTTACAATAACTTAACTTAAATTGTAAATAATATGTACACTCTGCTCTTGATTCATATTGCCTTCTGATGTATCACTTTGATGCAAAACTTGGTGTAAGAAATTTTAGTTTTGCAACAAATAATAAACTTTAAAAGCAGCCATTCGATGTCTTTGAGAAAAGTGATTCCATAATAAACTACAGCTCCCCTCATTCAAATAAGCTGCACAGAGATCCACAATGCATTTACGGACAATTTATTCCCTTGCAACCAAACTTACTTCCTACTTCAGTCCATTTGAAACAGATTGATAATTTTGCCATCACTGGTAGAATCTTAAAAAAAGAAACAATGCTCTGCTACATTTTCATCTAGGCAAGACCAACAATACCAAGTCATACTACAACCAGGGAGGGACGGCCGTCTTAGATTGCGCGAGCGGTGGTGGCTTGGACGAAAACACGTGGGTTTATTTTTTTCCCTTCGTTTTCCGCTGCCCCACCCCCCAGACGGATGTCGTCCCCCAAGGATGGCACCTTCGGCAACCGCCCTTGGCACCTATGACTAGAACCAGCCCTTGCTACAACCATCATATGGCCTACTTGTGTGGCCTACTTCCTTCCCAGAATACACATGCAACTAAGGAAAAATAGTCTGCAAAATGAACTGGAATTTCCTCAAAATTCAGGTTAGCCCCTGCATTTATATTTGTTTCCCCCCATTTGTAACCTACCCGAGAATAGACTCCTCCAGCCCCTTGGTCTTGGCCTCATCTTCCTGAAGCTGTTTCTTTGCTTCATCCTCCTCCGGGCCAGCAGAGGGTGCTCCATCCAGCAGCCATCGTTCCCGCAACGCCTTTGACTGGACAGGTTGCAAGAAAGTGAGCATCCATGAAATCTTTACACTCAGTCAAAGTAACTTGGGAGAATCTCCATTGCTTTTCATGATGAGAATCTCCATTGCTTTTCATGATGAAAACTGAACTGTATGTATGTGCTGTGACCATTGACTGTAAAAAAGGTTGTGACATACCTAATGTATACAGTAATCTTGTGCAAAGCCAATAAATAATGGGCTTTTATAGTGGCCAGGATGATGGCATACAGTCAGTGTTTTTTCACAGAACACCTTAGTTGCTATTGTACACTTAATAGGTGTAGTCAGACAGCAGATGGAGGCTTGCAGAAAAGGGATTCAAGTTCACAAAGGTCAATTATAACTTTAGCACAGTAACAAACTCAGGTTAGTTTACATATATATATATACGTGCATGCAAAAAAAACATTGGTAGGCAATACAGCTATAGGAGTTTGAAAATTAAACTAGTTCATAAGATTTTGTGACCTTGGTTAGCTCCAGCCTGAACCATGACTTCATTATATCAATGAAATGCCATGACATCCATAACAGACAATAAGAAAAATGGTAAACAAAATGACAAATGAACAGTGTAAAATATTGATACTTATATTATAATGTGAATTTAAAAAACAACAAGTAAATTAAGTAATTTTTCATGCATTCCAGTCAGCCTAGGCAAAATTTGAAAGCAAGCATCCTATTTCAACTTCAGATATCTATCTGGAGTTCCTCAAGGAAAATGTAGATATCAAAAATGGCTGACTGAAGCAATCCCGTTTCCGTTGCGGTCACCGCGAAATAATTTCTTACAAACTCGACACGGTGAAGTTCTCTCCACGCATGGTTAGCTTTGTTAATTGCCACCAAAGTTGAGCATGGGGACCTGAAAAGATTTTGTTTAACAGAAATCAGGTTTGGTCTGTAATGGACCCTTCTAACTTCGTCCACCCACTACTCCTCCTGTCCGAGCAGCTACCATTTATTTACTTGTGACCAGCCAAGGCCAGAGATGTCAATTAGCTTCCACTCGGCCAGTCAGCTCACAGTCCTCGCTAATGCACACCCTTGCCATTAAGTGGGATAGTGGGACAAACGCCAGGGCACCCAGCCAGTGCCCCTCTTCTTCTATGGCATACAAAGGGGTCCTAGGAGAGGAGCAAAGGCAATGCCAGGACTGCCTGAACCTGTGGACGTCCAGCCGCGTGAACCACTGAATGTCCACAGAGAGGCTTTCACAACCTCCCCTAAGAGTGAGCCCCAGGGGAAGCATGGGACAGAACACGTTAAGAAAACACAACTGCCTGCTCACAAACAAACGATTGTGCACGGATTACTGACGTTAGCCTCACCAATGGAATAACATGGAGATGAACGATTAGCCATTCATTTCTGTCATAGATTGTAACGCAGCTGAGATGGTTATCTTTGACAAACACAGAATATCGGGATCCAATTTCGAAGTGTTGTTTGATTAAACTTTTATGAGACTTTAGAGCAAGGCTTTCAGATGCTAGTGAGCAAAGTTACAGCTAGGTTTTTCAAAGTAACGTTAGAAAATGTTGCATTTAAATATCATTATTAGTCATCATTATTGTTCCCTGTAGGGTTAAGTGCGTCCTTAAACATAAACGTTAGACATTATTAGTTTACTGTTATAGATTTTAAGCTTGATGCCTATTTGCTGTAATTCTAACTGGACAATTTTTATTTTTTGTATGATTTGTAAATACATTATGCCAGATTAGCCTTTTAAGTCAATCTGGATGAGTGTGTCTGCTAAATAAATAAATAAATAAATAATAGTAAAACAGAAGCTCACATGCATTATTCATGCTAAGATGGCTATGAGGAACTGTAAAATTTTCATTTGATGCAATGACTGTCTAGACAGCACAAGGGGTTTAGCAAATGAAAATGCAAAATGTTGAAATGTTGTGCAGCAAACAGTTATCTTATACACAAATCTTATACACATTATTGAGCATCCATTTCTTTAGGGGTCTATTTCTTTCCATTTATCCCTCTGTCCATCAGGAAACATGTCCAAAGGTTCATCAAAATATCAATAGGACTTTTCATTGAAACTAACATGCTAATATCATTTGAATTACTTTTTAACGTAATTTTTTTCTTACATGCATTTCTTGACTTCAGTACAGTATGACCTCATCAATTAATCATGAGGAATCTTTCAACTGATCTAACTGCACTATGATCTCTCTCTCCCTCTCCCTCTCCCTCTCCCTCTCCCTCTCCCTCTCCCTCTCTCTCTCTCTCCCTCTCCCTCTCCCTCTCTCTCTGGCAACATTATGTGGTCACACCCACCCTTTAGGAATTGTGTTAGATAGCAGAAATCTGGGGGGGGGGGGGGGGGGGGGGGGGGGGGTGACTATATTGCATTTGCTGAATTAACCAAAGGGTGATCTATTCAGTCCATCACTTGCAATATTCACAAATGGACATTCCACACAGCAGAGATAGCAAAAAGTTAAATATGTCTCATCTCTAATTGGCGCACAAATCTTCTCTTGGTTTTTCCATCCTTCAGTTCTGTCTCTCCTCCTTGGTACCTCACGGAGAGCGAGAGAAAAGGCAGCTCTCTCCCTTGCTATTCCCCTCCCACTCCTCTCCCTTCTCCCCTCCCACTCCCAGGAGACATCCACACGGAGTGCTTATTGGCCAGAGTGACAGGGCATCTGACACACAGCACGCTCACACCCTTCCACACGCGCACAACACAATCGAGGCAGAAAATAGAAGACAAAGCTTCAGAGGGGCCTCCCAGGATCCACATGCTACCTGTGTTTGATAAATTGTTCAGGAGGAGGACAATGCCTTCAAAAAGCAGCCAACCGAAGGCCAAACCGGAACAATAAGCAACGCCTCATAACCACATTCCGCACAAAGGGAGCTGGAGAAAATATGGTTTTTGCTTTCAATGAAAAACTAATCTCAGACGCACAGGTACATTACTCCTCCGGAGTATTTATCCTCTGTGAAATTCAGCACCGTCAGATCATCGTGTTACCAAAACACACAAACAGACAGAAACAAGCACCCGAATGTGCATTTGGTTAAGGACGCATCCACACTTCCTCTGGGTGTATACCCCAGAGGATTCAGCTCCACCGAAAATAGCAGTTCAACATCCTTGTTATTTGGCTGAACGAATTAGCAGCTGGACCTGACCTGGAAGTGCAGGAAGCCGCTTGGTGTGCAATAGAGAGCAGAGCACTAATCTAAAGATGCCCCCAAATCAGCCTCCGGCCACACTATATCGCCCATAATTATGTCCAGGCCCCGGTGGCCAGGTCTGGATTAATGACCAGAGAGCAGAGAGGCGCCCGTTCTGGGACAAATACATGGTGAGAAAACCATCCCCACACATTTTAGTTTATTTATCAAACCCTAACACCAGCTACGCATTATAATCCAGCACATTATATGCTCAGTCAATTTGCAATTTTAGCGGCCCGCTAATTATTAACTGAAACTGAAATAGCAGACATGGCCTAAATGCATCAAGCATCTGATGCATGCGGATGAATCGTCACTGCTTTGTCACTCTGGCTCAGTTTTGCCAGTGTGACAATCGAAACAAACTGTTGAGATTTGCCAGCTGAAAGAAAAAGGGGGTTATTTAGGAGTTAAACGTCAGACGACTGGAACCCCTCTCGAGCTTGGTCAGCCCCATTGCCCGGTATTCACTGACCATTCAGAGAGAGCGCTTGCTCTTTCACTCTTCAGCCTGCTGACTGTGCATTTGAGCTCCATGGAAACTGCTAATGAGGAGAGTTTTTGGATCTTATCTCTGTCTGGCCAGAGCTGTGAAAATCTTTCTCCGCTCAAGTTAGTTTACTTTGGTCAGGCCAATTCTCCATAATTAATTTTTGTGGTGTATCCAGATTAATATCGTTGCCTTCATGTTTTTTTTTCTTGCATTGGATTTTATTTATTTTTTTAACTTTCATCCACTGCTTATTCTTACAGGCTTTTGTTCTTGTCTTTTGCTGTGAAACCTTCCGTAAAATCTCGAGATTGCCATTTTATGACAAACTGTCTCGCGCAATGCTTCACTGAACACACGACTAAACAAAACAAGCAAAATGTAAAAACCGACAAGAAATCTGGAAGAAAACCTAAAGTTTCAGGGGCTTCAGACTTTAGAACTCAGAAATGTACCAAACAGCCAAAGAATTGAGCGCTGGAAGACAATGCAGTGCACATTTAACTGGAGGAAATGGAGCATTTTTTTCTCTCTTCCCAAACAGGAAGAGCCCTTTAAATCCACCTTCTACAGCCGATCCATGTGCCAAAACTTCCCAGCTGAAGACTGGGACTTTAAACAGATGTTCACTAAGCCCTGGAACATGGAATTATGGGCATGCAAGTGGCAGTGTGTCACATGGTCACTACTGTACTCCTAAGAGGCCAGGCCAGGCCAGTCCAGGACGAGCAGCTGTTCCTGTGGCCGCACCATGCAGATCCAGTTACACTATGCCTTTCACTTACCCAAACCATGGCCACCACAGTCAAATGCTACACACTTCAGCAATTCAGATTTATGTTGGAACAATATTTATGAAATGAGGAAGAGGTGAAGCAGCATCACCTCTGCCTGTAGTTATAGGGCAATGGTAGCGTTTTTATTTCTGCAGGAAGCATGCACAGTACACTCAACATTCAAATGAAGCTTTACTGTCAGGGTAACATACTCAAGTTTCGCCAATCATTAAAACAGCACACCTGTTACTGTTCATGAAAAAAAAACACAGACTGGACACCATCATAACTAGGACCAGAATGAAGGACTGGTCGTGACATGTGACCATTTCCATGAGAGGTACACCGGTTGTAGTTCTCACCTTGAGGTGCTGGAGCTGTCGGCGGTCATCTTCCAGCTGCCTCCTCTTGTTCTCAATCTCCGTCTGCCTCTTCCTTTTCTCCTGCAAGAGAGCACACATCACACATGTACTCTGCCCTGGAGGTGAAGACAACGCTTCTGTCCCTGTTGCTCAATCACAGTCCCCTCCTTTGCTCCTTCTGCAGTTATACAGGGAGTCATATAAGCCCAGTCTTGCATGTATGGAAGTATGTAATGTACTGTATATTTAACTATTTTTTATTCTTCCAGGTAGAAAGACATGAACAGTAGTTTTGCCCCCTCGGGAAAAGGCAGAGATGGAGATGGATTATCTGCACAGACCACGCTATAATTGCTTGAATGCTCTCAGGTGTGTAGGCGTGCCTCTCAACTTTCCACTCTTTTTCCTTCGGATAACTATATTGTTGTGCACATGGAATTTATAGTTAATTCTAGTTCACAACACATTTTTTTATATAAATGACTGGACACAAAGCAAAGATGTCTAAATCTGTGTTGCAAATCTAACATCTAACATCTAATCTAGCAAAGCATCTGATAAGGCATCATGCACCACATTTAATGAAAGTTTGAGTGCATGTTGTCAAGACTGAACATGGAAAGTGAATACACCTCTGTATTATTAAATATGAAATATTAAATAAATAAAGTTTCATCACCAGGCTTCCCATATACAGTATAACATCCAATAAGTTATGGAGATATTCCTCCTCCTTTGTATCAGTTACAAAGCAGTGCCAGTATTGAAATATACTGTTACACGTACGTGGCATGGAAAAGGAAATTGTACATTTGTTCAATGTATAAAATCTATATGTTTGCGTAGACAAATATAATTCTATAAATAGACATAATTCTGCTAGGCACTGTAAATATCATTTTGGAGAATAGAGCAAAACAGAACTCAAAATAGAGTACAGTAATACTGTTATTTATTTCACCAGTAGCCTTTTGCCATTACCACTGAGCAGAAAGTGGAAACAATGCATTTACTTTTTACAAGACATTTTTATGGCCTTATTATGTAATTAAGGTCTTAGCAGAAGCAAACAGCTTCCTGTATGTTGCTCTTTTTCTTTAGTGGTTTAAGGCTCTATTTTTAGCAGGATTTTGGGGGCACGGTAATAAATCTACCTATCAGGCTCCATTTAAAGTGTTTCACAATGTAAAATCGTTCACTGTTAAATCCCTTAAAGCTATAATTTAAAGGGGAGTACAGCTCATAATAACAGGTCAGTGGAATTGACACAGGTGAGCAGAGCAGTGGGCGGTGAAGAGATATGAGTAATTCAGGATCGTCGATGAGAATACAGATTGACAAACAGATGGTAGGTTTTGCTGTGCTGCCGAGTCTACGGGCGTCTTCCACGAATTTACATGCAAGCTCTTCGGCAGCAGTCTGCAGAGAGTCATCGAGTCCAACGTGGTCTCACGCGGACTCGTCACATAGCGACGCTTCTGCCCAAGCGTCGCTATGTGACGCCAAAGGTAGCCTTTTGCGTCGTATATTGACGCAGCCTTTTGCGTCGTATATTGACGGTTGTGGCCACATAATTTGTCTTTGGTTGTGGATCTTCAATATTATGCTCTTTTTATGCTCTTTTTTTCTTCATCTGGTAGAGAGTTACGTGAACTCTTGTGGTCGGGCTCGCCCACTATCTTAACAGTTCGGGCATGAGCCCGAGTTACATGAACTCCTGTGAGGTTATGTTTAGGGGTTGGGGGTGGGGTACGGGAATCACAAACTCAGAAAGATCTACGCGCACACGGCGAAGACTGAGCGGGCATGCTCGCAGTCGGTTATCATGAGCAAAGCCTTCGCCATAGTAGGATTCGTAAATTTGAGACGAGTGCGTCAAATAATGACGCAAAAGGCCTCCTTCTGCGTCTAAAGGATGACGCCGTAGGAGCTGCCCAAGCGTCGCTATGTGACGACTTGGGAGTGAGACCAGGCTGTCGAGTCACAGAGCCAGTTGGACAGCATGAGGTTTCGACAATTCTGGATTCCAGAGTAAAAGCAAATGGTGTTGCAGAAGCAGAGCAGGCAGCACTTACAGCTGTCCCAAATTGAAATCGAAGGTAAGAATCTGTGAGCACTTCAGAAATCATCTGAAGCAGCTGCAAATCTGCAGGACATACATACAGTAGATGCTCAAATTAAAAAAAAACAGGCCACTGAGTTAGACTTAAAGGGTAAGTTCGCTATTTTGGACCTTGGACCCTATTTGCGGTCCGTCTTCCATGAACCTGACCCATGAAGTCCATTTTTTCGCTGATCGGATCCAGTATTGAGTTCGCTACAGATTTCCTGTAGGCTCTCACTGGGCTACAATAGAAGTCAATGGGGCAATTAGAAATGTTCGATAAATGTGCTTTCATGTACAATAAATGAGACGGGAAGCTCAGGGTGTATTGTTACCGGTCTCAGTATGCTCTCCTGTGAAATGTATCTCAATCCGAACATTTTTACGTGCTTGGCATGGCTTGGAAGTAAGCATTTCTCTGTTGCTTGTTTTCGCTGCTCCCGCGGAGTAGCTACTATGTGTCGGGGGTAGGGGAGCGGGAAGGTGTGCCGGCCGTTTACGAAACTATCTAGTTGAGCAGTCTGCGTTTGTTTACCTGCAGCAACGTAGGCTACAATTTCCACAAAAAAACTTGGATGATGGATGACTATAATGATTACGAAGACGAAGAATTCGATTTTGACTGACGTTACTCGCTACAGATTTGAGCCAGAATACACGGACACGGAACTACAAGAGATGGATGATAAGAGAGCAAGAGAAGAGAGAGAGGCTGAAGTTGCGCAGGTAATGTTATCCGAAGTCAGTGCGAGGTAGTGCGGTCGGAGAAATAGTTCTGTTTCAAATGGAACTGTTGTTTCAACGTTCGGTTTGCGTTTGCGATAGCCTACATTTCACAGGAGAGCATACTGAGACCGTAAGAATACACACTGAGCTATAAAAGCACATTTATCGTTGTTTTTCCATAACATTTCTAATTGCCCCGTTGACTTCTATTGTAGCCTAGTGAGAGCCTACAGGAAATCTGTACCGAACTCAATACTGGACCGATCAGCGAAAAAATGGACTTCATGGGTCAGGTTCATGGAAGACGGACCGCAAATACGGTCCAAGGTCCAAAATAGCGAACTTACCCTTTAAGCATATGGCTACACAGACCATTTTTAAGTAAATCTGTTAAAACCTCTAGCGTGTCACTTCTCAGACTTCCCTACTATCATCGGTATATCTATATTTATTCAGAATGTGAAATATGGATTGAGCTTGGTCAAATCTTTTTGTATAACAATAAAAAGCTGCTTTGCTACATCCAGAGTGTTTCTCCCTGTGCAGATTCAGAGTGGAATCAGGTAGGAACAGACATAAACCCCTGTCTTTACCCATACTTTTCACTGTAATCCGTGCCCACGAATCACCATTACTGGATGAACGGGGGGCCATCGGGTTGGGGTGTATAGGCATTTAGGGCCACAGAAACTGCGGGTGGGTCGGCTCCTCCCACTGGGCCATGTGCTGAGCTTCCAGAACCTCACCCAATTTATTGTGCCCACCGATACACACACCACACACACACACACCGCCTCATCGTATCGCCAGCCCCATGCATTTATAATGTCCCACCTTTTAGGTGACTGAGTGGTTATAACTGGAATGAGTGTGTTACACCCTCTCCAGGGGCTGTTTGCCTTTTTGGAGACTTCTGCCATGAGATCATCACATAATCGAATCCGTGAGGATGGGCATGTTTCACAAAGTGCCACGCTCCGCTCCTCGCTGATTGGCACTTTACTGCGCCGTGTTTGCATTGGGCCCTTCCGGTCACTCTCGACTATAATCCATTACCCCCAGTTTAAAAACGTTAACAGCAGGCACGTTTGCAACATCAGCACGGCCCGTAATCTCGGTGCAGTGAGCCGTGGTAAAGCAGACGGACAGCTGGGGAGGATATCACTTTCAAGCGAGGGAAGGGGAAACAAAGGAGAGAGGGCTCGTGAAAAAAGAAAACGGGGTGAAAAAACACGAGCGGGAACATTGAGAGAGAGAGAGAGAGAGAGAGAGGCTACCAGAAAGGGGGGGCTGCCATAAAGGAGTTAGAGGAAAACGTACGCGAGAATGCGAAACGAACATTAGTTAGCTTCGACAATGTATTATTTATACAACTATGCAGACTGCAATGCTGGCCTTGGCAGGGCTAATCGGCAGATTTTGCCAATACAGCATTATTGAGCTGTACAGTATTAAATGGAGAGAGAGAGAGAGAGAGAGAGCAAAGGAGGCGGGGCAGGGAAACATAAAGTGAGACTGAACAGTGGGGAGCAGGTGCACTAGGAGGTAGAAAGTAGGCAGGATGTGTTTAAGAGATTCTGTAAGTGCCCTATTATATATTCTTCAGAGTAAGGAAGCAGGCAACGGATTTGGTAAAGGGTTGGGGTTTGTAAGGATGGACTGTTTGTGTGTGTGTGTGTGTGTGTGTGTGTGTGTGTGGGGTGGGGGGGGGGTTATTTATTTATTTATTTATTTATGTATTTATTTTGTCTGTGTGTGCAAGTACTGTACGTGTGTGTGTGGGGGGGGGGGGTTATTTATTTATGTATTTATTTTGTCTGTGTGTGCGAGTACTGTACGTGTGTGTGTGTGGGGGGGATCGATTAATGCATTAGAGTGCATTACCTCTCTTTGGTCCTTTTCCTTAGCTGATTGGAATCAAAGGAAGAAAGGGAAGATGGCAGAGGAGAAAGAGTTGTGGTGGTGATGGGGGGGGGTTACCATACTGATAGGGGATGAGGAAGAGGGAGCAGGGTCCACTAAGCCGGGGATACTCAAATATGGCCCCCTAGGCCAGTAGTACTGTTGGTTTTCTTTTCTACCTGATAGTTAATTGATCGATTAATGTCGTTGATTCGCCAGAGATGTGACTCACCTGGTGTCCCATGTTTAAATCAGTCCTGACTATCGAGGGGAAGAATGAAAACCAGCAGTACTACAGGCCTCCAGGGCCACATTTGAGTACCCCTGCTCTACACTCTACTGAAGTCCAGAGTGGTAATCAAGAACTGGTAGGTTACGATCTCAATGAGCGGCCTAGGAGGTGGAGAACAGATGGAGAAGTTGAGCTGTTTGTGGAAGACATGCTCGCATTTACCTCCTTGACCTACACTGATATTAAATACTGCATGAAGCGTGGATAGCTTTCAAAATATTGCTCAGCTTGATATACCAATATATAATATAAACATAATACAAAAATAATCAATTGACTGAAAATCATAATCTTATGTGTTGTCCCTTTCTCAACTTTTCAGTTGTGTAATTACATCTCAAATCCAACCTGGTAATCAAGAGGTGAAGCACACTCCCAAAGTCTCATCGCTTGGGCACAGTCCTCCTACAGTAGGGTATTAGACATCAGCACATTTGCAGAAATTGTGGCTAAATATAAGTTAGTACTTTTGGGAGTGGATGACATAGAATAATTAGGAATCAGTACATGCGCAGCTTGCCCATGAGGGTAATAGTGCTGTTGCAGCATTTCCTCCTCTGCGTTGTACCCTAATGGGGACTTTTTAAAGCAGGCAGCGTGATGTGGCCATGGCAACCTTAAGTCTGAATGAGCACACAAACTAAAGCCTGTAGCAGAAAAGAGTTTCAAAGTTTTTCATTTAACACTGACTACTCGCTCAAGCATGAAGATGAAGTTCACGTTTGACGGTTTTGGACGTCTCTCACTTACCGCTATAGCCTGGAGTCTCTCCTGCTGTGACAACGCCTCAGACATCCTGCCCGAGAGATAGAGAGAGAGAGAGAGAGAAAGAGAGAGAGGGAAAACATTTAGAAGAGAAACAGCACAATGGAGTAGGGGGAAGAGTGGGGGAAGGCATCGGTCCCCCCTTGCACAGTCAATCTGACAAGTGTGAGCTCACACATCCGGAGTTTCTTTTGCTTTTACAGCAAGCTGAGGAGTGAGAATGGGAAAGAGTTCAGTTCCTTCCTAAGCTGGACGCTCTCATCCTTAAATACTCTTTACGCACTCGCATTTTCTCCTTCACTTTGCTCTCATACGGGCGTGCACACAAGCGTGATTTCAATCGTACACGCCCATGCACACACTCTTCCAAAAACGGTCCACTCCTACATATGTTCTAGTTCAAATTGCCCTGCATTCCATCAGACGCCTCACTCCCCTTTCCACTGACAGCACCTCCAGAACGGCGGTGTGCGCCTCATTTTCGGCTGATGGGCATTTCACTATAGCAGAAACATATGCACATAATGCCTTCATCAAAAAACTATCCGGAGAATTTTGCACAGCAGTCCCTCAACTGCTCGGTTTTCCTGGACGCATTTCACTAGGACTCCGTTTCAATCTCATATGCCATGAGTGCTTAAAATGATTTGCTGCATTGACATGACATTCCGTATAGCCAAGTGTGATTTACATTCGAGAGAACTGTACCAGGGTCTTTGAGCTTATGCTTTGAAATATCCTGGGCCTTCCTAAATTGTTGTCCCTGCCAACAGTACTACGTGAAGCTGCGGCGCTTTAACGCAATTTAAAGCGAGGAATAGCGAATGCAATCGCTGGAATACTTTGGCATTCGTCAGGAGGACAGGCAGTAACATTCAATGTTCTGGCATTCACTTTAATCCACCAAACTCGGGACGTTGCTATTTACTCTCCTAATACTGACGGCATTATGTTCAGGCACATCCACTGCCAGATTTATTAAACAGAACAAAATACTAATCCAATTTACATTTTGTTTCAAAAAATTAAATCAGAAAAAATTTTTGAAGAGCCGGTTAATTTGGTTAAAGGGAGTCGGAATGAACAGAGAAGAACCTCTGACATTTTGCCACTTGGGTTGGTCTGTACTCCTCATTAGACAGACGGGCGAGTGCAGTTTTTAGTGAAAATGGACGGAATTCCTATTTTTTGGCAGGCACAGCCTCATTCCTCAGCTCAGTGGGGATGTTTTCTCCCTCCTCTCCTTTACGAAACAGGAAGAAAACAAACTAGAACAAAGGTCGTTATAAAGCAAATGTTATGAATGGCACACCAAATCCTAACAAACCTTTGACAACATTTTGATGGATGTAGTCCTCACTAAGTGATTCCAGAATTTCAAAATAGGGAGACAGCGAAAAGATCCGCTCGAAAAAAATGTGGTGGTGACTGGTGAAAAAAATAGTCAAACTATGCAAATTCTTCAAGTGCATAAAGCATTAAAAATACTGATGTCATAATGCTGATTATAAACTTCTGGAAAATGGCTCTGTGAACCGACATTTATCAAATGGCCTTATTCAGTTTGTCTCATTTCTTAAAGGCAGTCATTAATATCCAAAAAACAAAAATGTCCTCTGAGTTTTCCTGCCTGTCACTGTGTACTAATGTTTCTCGTCCAAGAAAAGAGGTCATATACACAAAGCCAAGATTCACAAAACCCAGGCTAAAGATTAGGACTGTATGTATAACTTTGACAGACGTAAGTATAAATAATAATAAGAGGGAGCAAGCGTAAACTGTTGAGATGAGTAGAATAAGGCCAAACTGATGATTGCACAATGGTGTCTTTTGTCAGTCAACTTTTGCAGCACAGTTGCATCGCTCTTGTGGTAGAATGAGGGATTCATTCTTGGAAAAGGCTGCAAGGAAGAGTCATATGGCCAACGGTAGGACTCTGTGGCCCACCCAAGCCAGGAGTAGGTCACATTTTTACCGAGTTAAAAAAAAAAAATTTTCCTTTCATTCTTTGCCTTTTATCTCCTTTTCACATGTCAGGAAACTTTTAAAATGGAGTTAACCACGCCTAACAGGATGTGCACAGAAGTAAGACCCGGATTTATTATTTCATTGTACTTATAGAGGGAACCACCTGGTACTGTACCCCTGCTTATCCCTGCACAACAATGCGACAATTCCCAACACAGAATTCGTCCATAGTCCACATTTGTTCAAGAGGAACAGAGCTCAGCACAAAAGAGCATTGAACTGGATCTACCAAGGGCATCCTATAGGAGCACTGTGTCTGAGTGAGTCATCCTATAGGAGCACTGTGCCTGAGTGAGGCGTCCTATAGGAGCACTGTGCCTGAGTGAGGCGTCCTATAGGAGCACTGTGCCTGAGTGAGGCGTCCTATAGGAGCACTGTGCCTGAGTGAGGCATCCTATAGGAGCACTGTGCCTGAGTGAGGCATCCTATAGGAGCACTGTGTCTGAGTGAGTCATCCTATAGGAGCAATGTGCCTGAGTGAGGCATCCTATAGGAGCACTGTGCCTGAGTGAGGCATCCTATAGGAGCACGGTGCCTGAGTGAGGCGTCCTATAGGAGCACTGTGCCTGAGTGAGGCATCCTATAGGAGCACTGTGCCTGAGTGAGGCATCCTATAGGAGCACTGTGTCTGAGTGAGTCATCCTATAGGAGCACTGTGCCTGAGTGAGGCATCCTATAGGAGCACTGTGTCTGAGTGAGTCATCCTATAGGAGCAATGTGCCTGAGTGAGGCATCCTATAGGAGCACTGTGCCTGAGTGAGGCATCCTATAGGAGCACTGTGCCTGAGTTAGGCGTCCTATAGGAGCACTGTGCCTGAGTGAGGCATCCTATAGGAGCACTGTGCCTGAGTGAGGCATCCTATAGGAGCACTGTGTCTGAGTGAGTCATCCTATAGGAGCACTGTGCCTGAGTGAGGCATCCTATAGGAGCACTGTGTCTGAGTGAGTCATCCTATAGGAGCAATGTGCCTGAGTGAGGCATCCTATAGGAGCACTGTGCCTGAGTGAGGCATCCTATAGGAGCACTGTGCCTGAGTTAGGCGTCCTATAGGAGCACTGTGCCTGAGTGAGGCATCCTATAGGAGCACTGTGCCTGAGTGAGGCATCCTATAGGAGCACTGTGCCTGAGTGAGGCATCCTATAGGAGCACTGTGCCTGAGTTAGGCGTCCTATAGGAGCATGGTGCCTGAGTTAGGCGTCCTATAGGAGCACTGTGCCTGAGTGAGGCATCCTATAGGAGCACTGTGCCTGAGTGAGGCATCCTATAGGAGCACTGTGCCTGAGTTAGGCATCCTATAGGAGCACTGTGCCTGAGTGAGGCATCCTATAGGAACATGGTGCCTGAGTGAGGCATCCTATAGGAGCACTGTGCCTGAGTGAGGCATCCTATAGGAGCACTGTGCCTGAGTGAGGCATCCTATAGGAGCACTGTGCCTGAGTTAGGCATCCTATAGGAGCACTGTGCCTGAGTGAGGCGTCCTATAGGAGCACTGTGCCTGAGTGAGGCATCCTATAGGAGCACTGTGCCTGAGTGAGGCGTCCTATAGGAGCACTGTGCCTGAGTGAGGCGTCCTATAGGAGCACTGTGCCTGAGTGAGGCATCCTATAGGAGCACTGTGCCTGAGTGAGGCATCCTATAGGAGCACTGTGCCTGAGTTAGGCATCCTATAGGAGCACTGTGCCTGAGTGAGGCATCCTATAGGAGCACTGTGCCTGAGTGAGGTGTCCTATAGGAGCACTGTGCCTGAGTGAGGCATCCTATAGGAGCACTGTGCCTGAGTGAGGCGTCCTATAGGAGCACTGTGCCTGAGTGAGGCGTCCTATAGGAGCACTGTGCCTGAGTGAGGCGTCCTATAGGAGCACTGTGCCTGAGTGAGGCACAGAGGGTTACTAGAAGTCCTGATCAGCAGCAGCAGCAGCAGCTAGCACTTAACTCTGATGAAATTCCTTAATGTCCCGCCACACGTTTCCAGAAAGGTCACAAGACAGGCAGCCTGTGCCCGCTATTCGATATTAGATAGCTCGGCCTCCTGGAAACGGCCAGTACGTTTGGTATCTCGAGCCGGGCTGGAAAAACAGCTCCCCTGATTGTCCATGTGAAAGGCGAGAAAGCATGCCATAAGGGAATGCAGGAATGCCTGGACTCCAGGCAGGCCCGACCCCCCCTCACCCAACACCCCCAAAAATCCAACATGTGTTTCCCTGTCCCCTGGGAACCCCCTTTATAACACACACCACCTGTAAAAATATAATGTACGCTTTTTAGATGGAAGTGAAATACCCTCCGCTTATAAAAAGAGGGCGTGGGGAGCCGGGGAGAGAGAGGGGGTAACCAGGATAAAAAAGTACTGAGCCAGTCACACTATTTAACTTACAATGAACATCAAATGTTTTCCATTGACTCTGGATTCATTGCTTCATCTATATGTTCAACTATTAAATAATAACAACCGTAAATACTGTTGGTGTCTCTGTGCATCGTTTAGTCTGGTGGCGACAAGCAGTCAGAGGAATGGCCTGCGTTATGTGGATCGTGTCATCAGGCTACACAACGGCATGACTGGTAATAAAAGACAGCAAGACAGAAGGTTCTGACAGTGCTTCTATGAGGAAATGAAGGCAACCCTTGAAATAGCAGAACGCGTGACCAAAGAAATAGGAAATAAAATAATCCATGACAAAGGTCACATGCAGTTGTGCGTGCAGAGGGGTGTGACCAGCGGGAGGCTGACCAGATTGGACACAGCAGGACTGAACATACAGAGAGCTGAGCATAAACAATGGCACGGTTAGTGGGTAAATCTGACATTTTTTAACATCCCATTATAATTCACTATTCACGAAGCAGTGAGGAAATGTAGTCCTCTACAAGTCCTCTAGTATCGAGTCAGCTCGTGTTTCTGTGGGTCTGTATCCTCAGAAATGAAGATCATATGTCTCAGGACATTCACGGGCTAATTCCCTCACGGTCACATGAGCATTTCAGAGGGCACAAACAACGACAGGGATTCAGGGCTTTTCGAGGCTCAAAGAGCGGTTTGTTTCATTTTTTACGGAATTTTTAATAGTTTTCTTCAAATGTTAAAAATATTGAACCTAACCACACGTGAAATGCTTTGAGGAGTCGTCCCCTCTGAATCGCTTACAGGTCAACGGGAAAAGGACTGTGAACATGCAGGTATGAAAAGGTAAAATGAGTAAGCCCAATCACTTCTCAAATGTTCGGAATTCTGTTTAGGAATTTTCACACAAGGGAACGTGCGTTCGTTAAACGGCGGAACAGTGGATCGAGCCCGGTGTTCGCTATATACAAAAAGAAGAAGGTTTGAGGTGACGGCTTCATATCGCCCCAAAATGTGCGCTGTTCTGTGGCCTGTGGGGAAGCTGTGGCTAAAGCATGTCCTGGTGGGGTGGGGGGGGGGGGCGAGACACGAGGGAGGCCCAAATACCCAGGGAGTGTCCCGGAAGTGTGGATGTAAATACCGAGGTGCTTGTCCGCCGCTTGCCTGATTACTGGACAATTGGGCGCTCAGAAGAACTCGGGTGGGGGATGGGCGGGAGACAGGAAGCTTATTGACCGGAGGAGAGGGAGCGGAACAAAAATGATGAAAACTGAAAGATAAAAGGGCAAACTGAGATGTGTCCATGGTGACAGAGGCTGTGGGTTTCGAGTTATGGTCAGGTCTATCATCATATCCCAGCCCTTGCTATGAGCGGCAAATGGTTCTGTCAGCATTTTTAAAGCACGTACGAAAATATTAATGACCCCCTTAGTGGTATAATATACTACTCGCAGAGCTTATAAATCCGCACATATTCTAATGCATCTCTCAGTACTATTTCAGATAAATGATTTTTCATATTCAGATATTCCAGAATGTGTCTCAGAATAATTTTTTTTGTTTTGCAGAAATCTGCAGACCTATCCCAGTATTATTGGGCTATTTTAAATTATACGTGATTGTAAAAAAAAAAGCTAATTTAAAAGGGAATATTTTCCATTTAATGCTAACGTTTTTGCATCAGTGATATAACAAAGAGAATCTATGTTTTGTATAATAAGAAGCTTGACAAGGTTACATATGCTACTGCCAGGTTAATACCCCGTTCCGTTGTCCGACCGGCCAGTCCGTAATGCTGAGGTTAATTTGTCTCAGGTTCTACTATATATAGATATATGTACGAAATACTATACATACTACATACATTTGGTTTATTTTGTAAAAGAAACAAGCGGGTGCTGCACCACTTCAAAATATGCATAGAAGAGAGCATACCCGCTACCCAAGTGGCTGCGCTACTCAAGTGGCCGTGCCCCACAATGCTTTCACACGTAGGAAGGGCCGGCCTCAATGGAGTCAGGAGCTACAGTAGGCCACACCAACAGTAGGCTACTTCTCCAGAAAGGCTGCAGACTATGGAAATGAAAGCCTCCTCCCTGAACACGGTGTTTAACGCAGGTCACAGGCAGAACGGAAAACTGACGCCGCCGTCCCATCAACACCGAATGCCTCTAAAAAGCCTTCGAATGAGGACATAGTTACTTAGCCTAGGCACCGTATTCATTTTACAAAATGATAAGGCCACTGGATGAACGCGTGTGCACTTTTATAATCCTTACGTGACATTTACAATGCAGTAGGGATGAGAGTGCTAGTCATTCTGCAGCAATAAAATTAATTTACTTGGATCAGTGTTTAAGTATCAGTTTAATTTGTTAATGAACCAAATTGAGGAAATATTATAATCAATATTAATAAAGGAGACTCACCAGATCAAACAAGATAATATATTAAATAGTGAGTGACCACACATCTCCATGCTTTAAGTCATTGTGTAAATGGAAAAAAAATTTACAGTATTGAGGTGTATGATAGTGCATAAAAATTTGATTTTGGAACCCGTAGAAAGTGAAAATATACATAAACCTATTATTTTCTCACTATTTATTATCTCAGTCAATTAAAATGCCCCAGTCAAAAATAAGAATGAAAAAGCCTGGTCTAACTTCTTTTGATGATTCTGTGCGTATGCAGCTTCGTCACGGCTCAAAATATTTATCACACAAAATGTCACGCCATTGTTTTGTGAATGAACAGCAACAACACCTTCCAAATGAGTAATATAAGGCATCTATTCTGCACCCTCTAGAAACTACATTACCCTACACCCCTTAACTGAAAGGGACATTTTTTTTCCACATAAGCAAAAAGCACTTTTTGCACTGACCAGCCGTTTTAAACGTATTATACTTGCTGTGTTTCCTCCATTCAGGCTCATAAAATGAGAACTGACTCAGGCTCGGCCACCTCCTGCTCTGCACCTTTGACCACAAAGTGCACATTTCAAATCTCAGAGTGGAAATACTATTTGAATGAGGGTGGATGCGAGTGTCTAAGAGATCTGAGGGGCTCCAGTCATATCTAGAGTATCGGTTTCGCCTGAGAACGAACAAATCTCAGCTCCCTTGTAACCAGCCCTCCTGTGCTTAAATCTTCAGGAATACCACAGTAAAAGTATATTAACATGACACTCATCCTGTTTTTCTTCATCTCAATGTGATACACAGTGGACACAGAGGGACAGGGATCGTTAAATATGGCTACATGACTGACCAATGGGTGACCTGATGGGGAAGAAAATTTGACCCACAAGACTCTTTTTTTAAATATATTTCGGAATAAACACAAAATTGCAGTATTTCCACAAACTCCAAAATGTACTGAAACAGGGAAGGGGTACAAAGCTGACACCCATCCGCAGGCATTTCCTGTGACCACACAGTGTGTGAAGTCTCTCTCTCTCTTCACACACGTGGCCACCAAATACACTGAGCATACTGTTCAAATTACAATGGCACCAAATCAGATGTGTTTCTTTTTTTCCCAATAGCTGATCTCACAGTGATAGGTGCTGTTTTTTTTCTTCTTGCATGGCAGCATAAAAAAAATACAAAAAAACGAAATAATTTCTTTAGAAATACACACTAAAAAACTGAATTTTAAGCAGTTGGTTAGTGACATTATTCAGAAGCATCTAATGGATTGACCTTTTTGTGAGGTGTTAACAGGACTAATCAGGATTAATCTGGGATTACTTCACTCAAATATGAATTCAATCTGCATGGGGAATGAGTTAAGTGTTAGAAAACTATGGCTGAGGCGATTTGATATTTGATCTCATTTGGGTCCAAAGGACTAAACTAAGATCAAAGTACTAAACAAATGGATGTAAAAATACACATAAAAAAGGCCATTTTAATGTGTTTATGGTGAGCTCATTTAAAAAATTTATATAAATTTATTATCAACTGCATACCCAATATAGTTTTTTTTCTGATCATAAAGTTCAAGGCGGAGCTTTGAAAATTGGACCTGCTTTGATTTGTAAGGCCCCCAGGGATTCAAAACAGCACCGTGCATAATTACAGCGCCATCACATTTATTGTTCATCGCTGCTGCGGCTAGCTCACTAATGGTAACGCGTATTTACTCATTCTTGACCGCACATGATAGCAAGCGCATAAATTAGGCAGATGCCGTGAAACATGTGGAGTGATGTCAACATGAAAGGGAGAGGTACCGTAATGTCGGGCCACATCGGTACCAGTGAACACCTCTCAATCATGACCGTTCAGTCCCGCGCTAGTGTTGCGGCAGCTCCTGTCTCTGCACACGCCGTGCCCGGCGTCTGCCTCTCTTCCTCCCCGCGGCTGGCAAAGCGGAACAATGTCATGTGCCGCGGCTCAGCAGCAGCGGCCCGGCGAGGCGTGGCCCCAAAACCACCACGGGCATAAATAATCGCAGGCCAATAAAACCGGCGGAAATGTTGCCACCGACAAGTTCAAGGCCCGGGGATTATTAGTTTAACCTTTAGCTTCAGACTAGAAAAAGGGAAAAGGGAAAAAGGATCCCTGAACGGTTGAATGTAATGGCTGGCAGATTACCCAAAGCAGTTTGGGAGTCACAAAAGGAAGAGACTGAGGCAGCTTGAATAATTTCCTTGCTTGAGCAGTCAATCATCATCTATGGCAAGCGCCAACTATTTTCCCTATGTGAAAACTCAGAGTGCAACGTATACCTATCCCCTCCCCCAAAAACAAGAATTTGTCCGACACTTTGTGAACAGGCTGTTGTTTGCAGATATGGGATATCTTTTCTTTTTAGTTTTGCCATTTTGAGTTCAGTGTTTTATCATCTGAAACCCTGGCAATCGATGAATCTGTGCTGACGTTTGGATTTCCTTGGTCTCATCCTGTTTGTGCAACAGGATAGGGAGAGACATGCTGAGCCTTTAAAGTGTCCTGCTATAAAATCCAGCCGCATGCATTAGCGCACACCGTACAGGATGCAACCGCGCTGTTGTTTCAGTGCCGTGGACAACGTGGAAGCAACTGTCAGGAATTCAGAAGACTGTGGTGACCATCTGAGTGTATACATGACAAATATGACTGATAGCATATGCTCATATACCATATTACAGGCACACACGTGCAGTATACATGTTCAAATACAGAGCATTCAGACTGAAAACGCACTCTCACAATGAGACGCACAACTTTGATTTGTGGTTGTGCATCTGGGGGATACAACTGGAGACCTCTTACTGTTGGACCAAGCTACTAGCTCTGGAATGCTGCTAGATATCTTTCTATAAATATATGTATATATACAGCTCCTCAACAGCATTCCAAACTCCTATCATAGCCTCCAACAAACTCTAACAGCAAAAAGCCTGTTGTGACATTGACTGTTGATAGGCAGTGATTCTACAGAAAGGGAAAGGGCAGCTAGCCACAAGACCTAATCTATAAGAGCTCACCAAGTCATCGCTGGTGTTGGCACAGCCCTTCTTTTCTGGCTTGAATTGTCATAGAATTGGTGTCATTAATGTCTTTTCACTTCTGTAGAATTTCCGATGGAAAGGCACCTTGGTAGCTTTTTGTTTTTGTAGGTACACCCAACGGGAAAAAAAGTTAAAGGTCTTCAAGAATAAACTGTAAAAATTAATTTACACAAGGACTCTAATGGAGGATGGCACACTGTATGTGATTTTGACAGCTTTGTGACAACTCTTTTTACGAATATTATTTGTCCGGTCTCCATGCGATTGCTTTTGGCTTAATAAGGCTACAAGAACTTTATATTGAGCAGTTCAGGGTCAAAAGTCATTTCTAGTGGCACGACTCTCATTGGCCAGATATTTTACCCTGCGACAAATCTGAAGATTTCAACGAAGATTCTGTTTGAAATACGGCAAAATGCCACCTGATTGCAATTAAATACTGTGTAACTATCTTCCAGCTGATTTAATTAAATTTTGACATTTAAAAATCCCAGGCAGTGGCAATATAGTTTTAAGGAGGACACGTCCGCTTGTACACCCCTGAATCTCAATGGGAGATGGCATCCTCTCCGCCATGATTTATATGTCCATCCAGGGATGTGCAAGCGTGTTAGGCAGCAAAGTGACCTTGCCTGTGGGAACTAATACAAGGGTCTCATGACCTCCCCATTTTCACTATAGAGGCAATAAAGCAGAACAGAAAAGTGAAAATCAATCACGCCCTGGGGAAGAGTAAACCAGAGCATGTTTAAGAGGATAAGTTGTGTCTGGATATAAGATAATGACTCTGCAACACAAAGAAGGACACCAGAAACCAGGCACCTACCCTTGTTGCCACACAACAAATTAAATAAGAAAAGACAATGGCGGTGACCAGTCTTTGAATAATATGGGGTTAGCGTTTTTGACAACGACCTAAATTTAGCTTATCTTTATGATATACAGTATATTGGTCTAACATTTCAAGCCAGACATAAAATCATCTAACAAAATCGTGCTTGCTAAAATGACCTTGCCAATTGAAATACTCCTGAAACCAGAAAGCATTTTACCTATCCTAGTGACCAAAGACCTTTTGGTTGGACACTGAAGCTTTGAGGTCAGACAAACAAAAACAGCTGGGGGAAGTTGTTTTAAGCATGCATGTCAAGGGAGCATTTCATACAGCAATATAGTGGACATGTCTGTTGGCCACTCCAAGGCTATGTATAAATTACTTTACCATGGCAATTTCCCTTTTTAGTTTAAATTGTTTAAGGCAAGTGACCAGCTTTCATTTCAACTTTAAGTGGGACTGTTATAGTCACACCCATTGGTTATTCTTTAACTTTATCAGTTGACTTTTCATGTAAATGACTGGAATTTTAGATTTCTGCAGTTGGAGCAGTGACTGTTCAGAAATGGTCGGAGCTGTGTACAAACTATGCTGAGATCAACATCTTTTTGTCTTGTTTTTCTACAAAGCTTGTATTCAAAGGATTCCTTAACAAAACTGTTCGGTCAACTGAAAAAGTGCTGTTAGTTTCTATGGATACCAGCCCTGTGGAAAAAAATGCCAAGATTTTTTTTTAGCTCTACACGACAACACAATAACACTTGAAGACTGTTTGCAGCAATGTTGCACACTTTGTTTGAACTGAACTGCATAGTCAAAACCTTTCAATTGAATAGAGAAGACCAAAAGTGACTAAAGCACTTATATATGTAAAATGCTTTATGTTAAAATTTCAAATGTAGCTTTTTTTCTAATAAATTTATTCTGCAATTTTGATTATTTAAATTTTTATTTTAGTTGATTGGGAGTACTCTTTCAATAACCGCCATTAATACACATCAGGCTCTCCACTATGAGGAGTGACATAAGACAGAGAAGGTCTTGGCTGTGTGGGAGCGTCTCTCAGGGGCGTCCACAGCAGTGCCGTGTCAGAGACAGTGTGGCACCACCAAGAACCCACATGGCACACAGCAGGTGACAAGGGACAACCAGGGTAGACTACTCTCTCTGGGGCCTGGAAGCCAATGAGAGAACTAGCCATCTTTAAAAAATTGCGTACAATACAGTCTGTTAATTATGACAAATCTTTCAGCAACAACTCATAGCAACCCAAACTATGCACTGTCCCACTTCAGCCTCCCTTTAAAATGGTCTTATGTGTGTCAGTGATTAATATTCATACAAAAACACTGGTGTGCTCTGAGTGATAGAATCTGAAGAGTCATGAATGCAGGGAGCCCCTCCCACTCGGGGCGTTGGAGAAGAATGAGAGCAGGCTCAGAGGAAGTTGTCTTGGGAATGAGGGGAGAGACTACTACAGTGAACAGACTTAATTACAGGAATGCGTGTGTGTGTGTGTGTGTGTGTGTGTGTGTGTGTGTGTGTGTGTGTGTGTGTGTGTGAGAGAGAGAGAGAGAGAGAGAGAGAGAGAGGGAGAGAGAGAGAGGGTGTTGAAACAGAGGTTCAAAAACAAGCTGTTCTGTAACTGGAGTACTATCAGAGATACTCTGCTCTCCCAACAGTTACTCCAGGAATCTCAATGAAAGGTCTAGCCCATATCAAATAACAGATGCTTTTCCATTAGTAATAAAAATAGTCTCGGTGCTGTTCGATACATTTTGCCACTGGAACTCCCTCTAGTTCTGCAGTTGAAAGAAATCATTCTTTTTTTCTTTTCTTTTTTTTAAAAAACATTAATATTCTGTGAAAAACCTTCATGTAGTGTCAACATAGCATTCCACAAGTTCAAATGAACTGATCCTCACTGTCAAATTTGCATTGCCCTTATGCTCTCCGTCTCTCTTTCCCTGGAAAATCTAAAATAAGATGTCACACCCTGCAGTAGTGTCAAAAGGCCCTGCAGTTGTTTCTATCAAACTACTTCTGTCCTCGCCCTATTAAAGAAAGATGCTAGTGATGTCTCATTGACATGACCCTCACCTGTTCATCCAGGTAGCCTACCTCCAGGGTCCAACACTCAGATACTCAACCCCAAAGAAAGCAGACCTCACAAACAGGGCTCTTGATAGCATAAGTAATTTTATTCAGACAGTGATGACAATATCAGCTATAGCAAATTTATATATTTCAATAAAAGCATATGTTAACCAATCACAGTGAGCAGTTGTAGGCCCATGAGAGACGATTTGAAAGACATGTATTCGGCGCGCATGATAGAGAGCCGTGAGATGCTTTGGGTGGATTTCTAACGTATGTGTTAATGCTTTAGCAAATTCAACGTGATAATACTTTTCCATTTTAAATTTACATTTAAGTATTTTTTTTTTTAATCATCATACATAATCTGAAGGACATGGCAATTAAGCTATGAAAAACATTTTCATAGCTTCATTCAAAATGATGCTATGAAAATATGCTTCTTTCTACACACACCAGTTACCCACAGTCAGTGGCCCAAACAGCCATGTTGGAACAGCCCATTTCTGTCAACACACCAGAAAATGAAAGCCAGTCCTGAATCTTCTCACATGCACACCCACGACTCAGACATCCAGCGCCTCTAATACCGTTATCTTCCCACTAATTCCGCGGTACGCAAAATGCTCACTGCTGCAAAAATCTGGACGCATGACTCCTATTTAGACAGGACATTTTTTTCACAGTGAAGAAAACATATGCAGCCGGCACCATATCTATTTGCAGAGAGAAAATAAACAGCATCGCGGAAACCATCGATCAATACGTAATTACGCATATAATCCACGCTTCGTCATAGTCAATGTGCCTACTGTATAACGACATAAATATTAATAATACAAACCGACAATAGCTGATAACATGATATATGTTATTTTGTGTTTTTGGACTAAGTGGGCGCTGTACGATCTCCAGCAGATATTCGAATGTACCATGCCCCGTCCTCCTTTCTACATCCCCTATGTCTTTCTCAATACGCACACCAAACACGTCCCCTTCGTATCCGACAACCTCCGTTAACTGCTCGACTCCTTGCGGTAATCCCATGCACATGGCAGCCCCATCTTCTGGACGCTGCCCGCTCAAATACAGCTGGAAATTTAACTTTGAAAATAGCCACTGTGCAGAAATCGTCTGACAGTATACAACATAAAATGCACGCACTGTTTGAATGCGTTTGAGCTTTCACATTCAGTGATTCGATCCGCTCACTGTAACGGATTCCAATAAAATTAATTCTTGAGCTAATTAGCAAAAATTAAAGGCGATGCTAAGCGAGTCAAGATGACATAACCATTATTATATCACATTTAAATCATACAACATTATCTGAAAACAGCATTCTGAATATAATAAATCAGTAAAAGGCAACAGCTACTTACTCCATGGTTTCACCTCTCTGGTCTTATAATTTGACTGCGTCTGTTGTCTTGGGATTTCGCAATTGTTGGAAATTGATACGTTTCTTTTTTATTATTCAGTATTAAACCGTAACCCACTGCCAGTAATTTCTCTCCCCCGATCCCCTCCCCTTCTCTCTTAGCAGTGAAACCGAGAAATCGGTAGTGTTCCTCCCCTGCCTTATTATTCGTGGGGAGCGCCGCTCGCCCCAACTGATTTGACAGGCTGCAACCCTTGTTCAGAGAACGAAAGAGAGGTTGGTGCGTGTGTATGTGATGGTAGACAGCTCCTAGGCTCTCGCTTTCCGCATCCCAACCCTCGTCTATCCCCCCTCCTTTTTTCAAATGTCTTTTGTTTGCTACTCGCCAGTGATTTTGAGTTCTACAATGCAATGCTTTTGGCTCCCCAGCGCTGTGTCAAGTGACAAAGACAGATACGCCCCCTCCTGGAGAAACGAAGGCAGTGGCGTGGGAGGCATCGGAAGGTGAGTGAACGAAAACAGGACGAACTGCTGGTCTTGTAGCAGCATAGACATATTTTAGAGCCACCGATACAGCGGCCTAATAGGCCTGTTGGATATATCACTTCTGCGTGGTTTACAGTGGCTCCCCCTCCCACAGTTGTTGAACATCATGTTCGTGACCTTTTCTATATTTTATCATTAATAAAGTGATACAGATACGGCCTATTCGCATCTGTTTCATTAGCTTTGCTCAGTGATATCGCGCGGTTGCCAGACGTTATATGGACATTTTTGTTGCCATTTTCGGTGTTTATTGGCTACTTAACATAGTCAAATAAAATCTGGGCAATGTAGGCTATCGCGTCAGATGTGAGATAAATGTATTTAACTTAGATGTTTATTTAACTAGCGTTATTGGACCTTAGTGCTGCTTTCGACACTGTAGACCACAACATTTTCTTAGACAGGTTGGAAAACTGGGTTGGACTTTCAGACACTGTCCTTGATTGTTTCAGGTCCTATCTGCATGACAGGAACTATTTCGTCTCCATTGGCAACTTTGTATCCGAGTGAACTATCATAACATGTGGAGTCCCCCAAGGATCAGTCTTAGGCCCTCTTTTATTCAATCTTTACATGCTTCCGCTAGTCCAAATTCTACAAAATAACAAAATCGCCTACCATAATCATGCAGACGACACCCAAATCTACATAGCTCTCTCACCGAGCGACTACGGTTCCATTGACTTGTTACATCAGTGCATTGAACAAATTAATACTTGGATGCACCAAAAAAAAATTCAACTAAATTACGACAAAACTGAGGTAATTGTCTTCAGTGCCCATGATGAAAGGCTGGAATTCAGTGCTCACCTTGATTCTCTGTCTTTGCAGACTAAAAGCCAGGCCAGAAATCTTGGTGTTATTTTGGATTCAGATCTAAACTTGAATAGCCATATCAACTCAATTATAAAATCAGCCTATTATCATCTGAAAAATATAGCAAGAATCAGAGGATTCATGTACAAGCAAGACCTAGAAAAGCTTATCCACGCTTTTGTCTCTAGTAGGCTAGACTATTGTAATGGTCTTCTGACAGGTCTGTCTAAACAAGCTCTTCAACAGCTTCAGCTTATTCAAAATGCCGCTGCTAGAGTTCTAAGAAATATGAACACATTACACCAATTGCACCACACATTACACCAATTCTCAGGTCTTTGCACTGGCTTCCAATCTCTCAGAGAATTGACTTTAAAATATTGCTGCATGTCTACAAATCACTTGACAGCCTATAGGACCAAAATACATTTCTGACCTGCTTCTACCATATAAACCTGCCAGACCCCTAGAGTCATCTGAGAGCGGTCTACTAATTATTCCCAGAGTTAAAACAAAACATGGTGAGGCAGCATTCATTATGCTACACACAGCTGGAATAAACTTCCAGATGATCTCAGACACGCCCCAACTCTGACCACTTTTAAAACTAGGCTGAAAACTTTTATGTTCTGCACCGCGATACTTTGATTTTAATCCCTACATTTTATTCCTGTTTTATTGTATGTATTATTCTGTATTTATGTAAAGCACTTTGGATTGCCTCTGTGTATGAAATGTGCTATATAAATAAACTTGCCTTGCTTTGCCTTGTAGAAGTCACATTGAACACCGATGCAGCAAAAACATAGATTCTAGGCAATATTTGTTTTTAGAAAGGATACCCACGCCCAATTTATTAGGCCTATTTTCATGTTTGGTGGAGAACAAAATCAATATCAGAAAGATGTCAGCTTCTGTAGCAAATGTAACCTATAGAAAGGCTGAATATGCTCACATTATGCTGAAGGCACAAAATTTTGACAGTGATTATACCTGGTTCAGATACAAGGGTGAGGGTCCTCCTGAAATCCTCACTTTAGCAGAAGGAACCTGTTGATTTCCCATTGGTGTGCTACACTGAACTGTAGGCTACAGTAGGCCTAGAGTATCGGCTACAGCTAGGCTTCAGCTGTTCTGGGTCCAGAATGTTAACATCCGTGTTTTAGTCTCATGATTATTCATTGTATGGTTTTTTTAATCTCTATCTTTTTTATTATCTGAAGTCCAGAACAGATGTGGCTCATGTTGCTGTATAGGCACGTCATGGGGTATAGCCAAGTAGCGAACTAATGTCACAGCGAGTAGATTTGTTTTCTTTTTTTCTATTATTCTTTAATTTTTTATTATTCTTTATTCTTTTTTATTATTCTTTTTTTATTATTCTTGCTCATGAGAAGGCCATTACATTGGCTCTTGATATGGATGTGTTTTGTGCGGAAAGAAACAGAAGGCTGATGCTGTGCAGGAATGTGTATAAATTTAAAAGTAAGATGTTGTGAGTCACAAAACCAAAAAAAAGTTATTTGTGGAAAAAAGAAAAAAAAGTGTTGTAATATAGTTAGTTAAAATATTGTATGTCCTCTATGAAGGGGTGGTAAATATATGAGAAAATCAAAACTCTAAATTCTAGGGGGGGGGGGGAGTGGAGGAGGGCTAAAATACAAATGAAAATAATGAGTCGATTAGAGTATCTTAGTTTCACATGTAAATAGAAGATAGCACAAAGATCATCTTTAGTAGTCCTATACTTGTTTCCATGTAAGATTAGATAATTAGATAATGATTTGGTATTGTTGGGCATAAATAAAGTTGTCCTCCTATATGGGGGGGTGGTTAATTATCTTATCCACTCATGTACTGATTAGCCTACCATAATATGAAAGCATCTCAAATCTCGCCTATATAGGGCTTCGAAAAATAAGAAATCTTCTCCAAAAGGTGACCAAAAACATTTTACATTTTATTTTCCCTGTGCGAGGTTGTGTAGAAATGCAAGAAATTAGTTATAAAAGGCTGAAAATTTTCTGGGGGTGGACCCCGAGACCCCCACCACTTCGTTCCCCCCTTGTGTCCCACGAACATCTGCCGAAACAATGCCCAATCAGCTCACTTGCCTACTATTGAGTATTCAAGCTGAGCATACTTTAAAAAAAAAAGCTGTTAAGTACGTTACAAAATTTGTGTGAGGTGAGGGGCGGGGGGGTGGGGGGGTGTCACCATCTACAAATCTTGCCTAGGGCTACTAAAAGGCTAGGGCCGTCTCTGCCGCCTACAGTTCGGATCCGATGTGGATGAAACTTCACACATAGTTTGACAGGCGGCCAAGGACCTACATTCTCGAATATTTCCGAATTAGTCAACGACAAGTATTTTAACTTGTATTCATTTCCACTAATGTCGAATGAAATCAGTGAGGAAGACGTTGGAGAAATAGGGCCTAAATAGAAATTTGGGCCTACACAGCTTCACAAAACAGCTTACTTCCACAACGCTACACCTTTTGAACGCACGAGGGCGCACATGGGGGCGAGCGACACCACATTTTGTCAAAGGCTTTGCCCGCTCACGCGCGGATCTAGGTATCTCTCCGCAATTATTTTTTGCACTGGCACAAAAATGTATTTTATGCAGTGCTGCTTTTAAATAACTGATTATTGTATTACCGTATTATTTTGGATATACCAACCTATTGATAATTGCAATTGATTGATTGATCAAAGAGGACCATGGAAGTTCATATTTGATATACTTCAGAATATTTTGTTATTGTTATTGTAAGTGATATAATTAAAATTATGTTTTGTTAATAAAAGACTTATTGCTGAGATAAATTGCATACATTTTTCTTTTTATTTTATGAATAAAACTAGTGGTATGTAACTACAAAGACAAGTGGAAACATTTGTAGACTCTGACTTTGTATTACACTTGACATTAGACACATTCGGAGTTTGCATGTTCTCCCTGTGTCCGCGTGGGTTTCCTCCGGGTACTCCGGTTTCCTCCCACAGTCCAAAGACATGCAGGTTAGGCTAATTGGAGACTCAAAATTGCCCATAGGTATGAGTGTGTGAGTGAATGGTGTGTGTGCCCTGTGATGGATTGGCGGCCTGTCCAGGGTGTATTCCTGCCTCTCGCCCAATGCATGCTGGGATAGGCTCCAGCACCCCCCGTGACCCTAACCAGGAATAAGCGGGTTAATTGATAATGGATGGATGGATGGATTAGACACATTCAAAATATTACCAATAACAATGTAAGCTCTATTTCTGTTTCTTCATGCCTATACTCAGTAATACTTGATAGTGAAAGTAAGGTAAATGCATAAAAATACAGCAGCATGGTACAGCCTCTCATATTAATATGTGCTTCTATTTTCATATTTTATAAACTTGTCAATTTAATTTTGTAATTGTAAGTTTTACGTGGTTCAATGGTACAAACATGATGGCCGCTCCTATCTATGATGTGTTTTCCTGTTTCCTTAATATTGCAATTGTAGATTCCACTTTTGATGTACAGTAAATCAGAGTAGTATATTAATATATGCCACAAATTATGTGCTCTAGTAACATAATATCAAACTATTGTGATATATCTTGAAACATTTGACACTGATTGCACTGGCCAATAGAATATATTCAGAAATGCTGGACGATATGTTAACAACAAAGAGATGTGCAGTTCTGTCTTTTATTCATAGACTGTAAATATGTGAGATAGGGTGGGATCCCCTATGGAAAAAGAATATGCTGCAGTATATTGTAAATATATCAAAATTATCTTCTCAATATATTTAAAATATACTGCAGTATATTACATTTCCATAAGGGATGGCTATATCTCTCTCTCTCTTTCTCTCTCTCTCTCTTTCTCTCTCTCTCTCTCTCTCTCTCTCATGCATTTCCTGTAAGCGGATTTAACAGCATTTTAATACCATCACAATTTTAAAAAATTGTATTTGCATCATCTTTTAAAGGAATATCTGAAGCATCTTTCCTTTATTTTACTTGAAAATATGTGGAATATAGTACATGAGACAAGTAAATATATTGGAATATAGTTCACCCTGACATTAATTACACTTGTTAAATGATGTATGTGTGAATACCACCAGTATTGTCTCCTTATATTCATTGGGTTCATTTGTGAGTCAGAAGCTGCTACTGTAGTTCAATCATGGGTAGATTTGAAAAATAATTTGACGATAAACATTTAAATGCCATATCTTTCATGATTCATCTGCCTCATATATCTGGAAATGGGCGTAGATAATGATAACTTAATGAGCAATCTATTTAAGTTCTAAGCAAAAAGATGCTCGATTAAACTAGATTAACCTGAGGTAAATTAGCCTGAAATAAAAACGTCTGTCATGAATCAATCACATGAATCAATCAGCCTTGTGTGATGTGCTTATCTGAGTATTTTTCCACCTTCTCTGATGGCAGTACTGTGTGTGCACCCGGGGGGAAGACATAGCAGGTGCAGTTGTATAGGTGTGGATCTCTTTGGTCCAAAAGGCAGGCAAAGGAATAAGCACAATGTGATTCTCACGTAAAGAGACTATTTACAGTATATTGTCAGTTTAATCTCACGTGAATCTTAGTGGTTATTTTATGTGGATTCACTTAACATTTATTTTATGCAAATAAAATCCTTCATATTTACAGCATGTTATTAAAATGACAAATTATTTGCTCTATTTAGCATTTTTCATCCTTATTCCAAATGTGTGTATGATTAGACCATAAATATGCAAATTACATTACAATGTAAGGTGTGCATTACAATTAATAAACATGTGGGAAATCCTTTGCTACTTCAGTCAAACTACTGAAGTAGGCTACTTAAGTGGTCATTCTCACATTCTTACAGTTAATCTCAGACTGCATGCTATATTCTAGCTGGCTCTAAAGTGTCCTGCACAAATATTTTCAAATTGTGCAATTGAACTGATCTTATTTTAAGTCAGTAATCACGTTACATTCATTCATGAAATGGATATAATACAGTCCAAACACAGTATTCACATCCTCCAATGTAATGACATAATTCTTTATCTTGGGCCATCTATGTGCTGCAGTCCAACAATGTATATATCTATATTATTTTCTAATATTAATGAAGCATTTTCTTTTCCTGATGTGCCCAAAGATAAACCACATATATTTAAATGAAGGAAATCTAGTTTGTTTGAGCACATTTTAGTTTCCTTATATTTGTAGTTCAACTTTTTGTATTTGTAGTTATTCAGTTCTGTTATCACATAAAATTATCCTTTACATAGTGTATGTATTACAATGTGTATCTTTTTGGAATGGTGTCTGTCGAACAGGACAACTCTCACCTTAAATACCTGAATTTACCTCTAGGTGGGGTATTTGTCCCACTTCTGATATCCCCAAATCCTCAGGGGACAATGCCTCTGCCATGAATTGATTCTACAAGGTATCACTGTCAAGAATGCAGAACAATGCAGAGCTGCCCTGTATCCTGCTAGATTAAAAATAGCAAGGCATTCGTTTCAAATCCAAAAACAAATAAATAAATAAAAAGAAAACACACAATGATTCCCTAGGCAGTACTTGCAGAGGCAGCTTGTGAACATAATGAAGACGTTGCTTTGATTGTCTCTGTTTGTTCACATGCTGGCCAATTATTAATAGTGCTTTAATATCCTAGAAACATTTCTTCAAATTTCAAGATGCATTTGCCATGCACTGCTTAGTGCAATCTGGGTAGCTGACATTGTTTTTACCATGAATGCGCCATTCTAATTTATGTCATTCTGTTTGCGTGCAGTTTTGTGGCAGTACTGAGGAGCTCTGCATCTTAGATACATGGCCGGTCTGTCTGGTGCAGTTCACTACTGTGATACTGACAAAGGCTGCAGCGCTCTCAGCAACGGCCCCATGCATCACCCTCTCTGCCACATTAATGATCTTGTCCAAGCTATCGCTCATCATTCGGCAGAATGGAAATGAGCTATGGAGGATGTGCTGAGGGGACACGCTGCGCCTGGGTAGCTCAAAGGACCAGAGACAAACCGCTGGACAGGCTACCGCGCCATAATGTTCGGCAGACATGACAATGGGAATTTACCTTCGTTCGTTTGCGAGTCAGTGTGTGACGGAGGGCCTGTGAATCTGAATTGTGAACTTCGTTACATCAGCACGTTAAAATACGGAGAGTTTCCCTCAAAAGGTTCGTATACGGTGCTTTTCTGCAGTGATTTGAGCTGAGGGAGGGTGCCGTGAAGCAGGAAGTAGCTGTTAAAGGAGAGATGATTATTTTAATTTAATAAACTTCACGTTTTAATATTTCATCCGAAGCCCCCTGCTGAAGAGGGTTACATTTCTATGTGTTCTACATGGCACATCAAAGGACCGTGCACATGTTGTCTCTTCAAGACAAAGGTCATATTCTAGCTGCTCTAAGCATTCCCTCTCCTCCACGCCCACTACCCCTGCCCCACCCCTATAGCCCACCCCCAGCCCACCCCTACTGCAGATCCTCTAACAGCCTGCACACAGCTCCCGAGTCGGTATGGCAGTTGCCGTGGTAACTTGACACGTCTCCATTTGCTCTGATCAATAGGAATGTTAACGCCAGTCTCTGGAATGCAGCCAGAGCGCCATAGGACCAACGGGGGCTTCCTCTTCGAGACACAAAGAAAAGACTGAGGGTCTCAGCTGGGAAGAGAGAGAGAGAGAGAGAGAGAGAGAGAGAGACAAGGCAGATTTTATTTTATTCCACTGTATCGCTGGACCTATCTTACTTTCTATTTTAGGGAGAGCATGGGTTGAGATGCTCCAAGCAGTATTGATTCAGAGCTCTAATACACATTTAGAGGTCCTTACAGGTTCTTTGATTACATGTTCATTTCACACCATTGTTTGATTGTCTAAATGGCCCCCGCTTGTTGTTTGAAGGCATTACATCAGCGTTTATAGGAAATTTTAACACAATTTCCGCAAGCAAAACAGAAAAAAAAAAAAAACGAGAAATGAAAGATTGAAAAGAAGACAGCAAATATTTGTTAGAATGATTTGCCTCAGCTTTGTGTGCCAGTCCTGAGACTGAAATAGAAAGCTGATGCCATCAAATATCTGTCCAACCGCTGTTTAATTCATTAACGGCATATGAAAACCCCAGGTTGATTATGCGACATGAGTGCTTCATCCACTGCAGTCAATGAGTTGAATTATAAATTTAAAAAATAACATACTGGAATAAGAGGGAGGAAGAAAGGCAGACTGTGAACAAAGCCAAAAGGGTCTATTTTCACTGAGGAACTCCCAAGCTGAAGTGAAGACGTGATCTTGTGTGTCGATGAAGACCCCACTGTGAAGGCATAATGGCAAGAGACAAAGGGAGAGATCAGAGCAGACTAGGCAGCTAATTAAAAAATTTCAAAGGTATTTAATGATTTAGGATGAAAGGACGCTCAGAAATGGTTGACATTTGATTGCTGGTGATATCTAATCTGAACTTCAAAATGGCCCAATCTAATTATCGCAGACGTGAATGAAATATCCAAGGCCATTTCCATGATGAAGCATTTTTGTCAGCAGGGCAAGACAAATGACATCAATTATCCACGGTGAGACACAATCACCTCGTGATGAATATTTATCAAACAGGATTCCTCTTCAGGATGTCCACAGGATTGCGCCAGTGAGCATCTATGCTCTATCTATGCACCATGCTCCTCTCCCACGTCAAAGTTATGTTGTCACAGCATTGCATTCATAACCTGTTAGCTTTACCAAGTGCTAGAAAAGCTTCAGCACTGCCTTTATACATGTTTGACCATTCTTTCTGTCTGTTTTATGCTGAATAGAAATTTTACTGTGAATATGCTTAAAAACCCATTCCATGTGTGTTTTACTATTTCGCTTGAGCAGACCATTGTGTCTCTCGCAGAAATGTTTGGTGGCTGTGGTTAATTCAGAATTGAATTGTCATTTTAATTAATCTAAAGGATATAGATCTGGAATTCTAATCATAATGAATACATAGAAATTGAATTCCATTTCAGTTCCAAAAAATTCCATGCACTTTTAAATCATAAATGTCACTACACTGTAAAAAATAATAAATTATAATTTAAATAATAAACTATGCATGGCTCAGATATTTCAGAAAATGTATGTTATGTTTCAGTAAGTACATGTTTGAGAACTCCTTTATGACCTTTTTTAAAAATGATTTTTATGAATGGTATACGTAGCCTTTAGTTAGTCTCTCTCAAACCATTGGGTCTCAGCAAGGAATTATATCTCTTCAAACTCATTTGAATAAAAGAGTCTCTGGAAAATATCCGATCTGTTCAATTTCAGGGACATTTGCTGCGTCGGTCGTGAGCAGTGGTTTCCCGCGCCGACGCGGATGTTTACGGAAAAGTCTGCAGACTCCTGGGCCATGTCTGTGATCTGGGATTTCTGGATAGGCTATTTCCGATTAGGAGAAGTTGGATGGATAGGCTATTTACGATTAGGAGAAGTTGGACAGCCGTGTCTGGTCATTTATGGCAAATGTCTGGACAAGAGCTCCGTGCACAAGATTATGTCAATTTCTGATGACAGAAACGCATCCGGAAATGGCCAGCCACGTCTATTTGCGGATTTGTGCGCTGTAGTGTCTGCCTTGTAGATGCAGCCTTTCACGCAGCGGAACTCAAAAAGAACATTTTTCTTGATCTAATTTAAAGATTTGCCTCTGTTGGAATTTGTTATATAATATATAACGTGCAATTTACTGATATAGCCTACTGTAGATATATAGAGAGTGTGTAGGCCTACGCCATGCGTATGTGAGTAACTTGCCTTTTTTAATACATTGAGTTCTATCAAAAGGCAACCCAGCAGGGGAACTGCTTTGAAATAATGTCAGAAGCCATTGCACCTGATGATCAAAACGGACAGAGCGCTAATTAAATTAATTTTTTAAAAATTAATCCGTTTTAACGCACTGCTCAAAGCAACAGTGTTTATCTCAACAGGAATTTCAGAGTTTATTTACCATCAGACCGAGATTTCCCTTTTATAATAAGGCATCGAGCTGTAATCAAGAGCAATTTATCTTCCTAATTATTTACTTCATTGTTGTATCATTTTTTTCAAGGTACAGACAAACACAAAAAAATCATTCCCTCAAAATGGTGCTTATAAAGTCCCTCTTGTATGTATGCAAATGTATACAATCTTAGCCCTCCAAGATAAATATGGCACAGTGTAACAGACACTCATGGAACTGTTGTCGCACGGTTCACTGTTGTGGGTGTTAGCTAAAACCCCTGCTGTCTTAGCACCCCTGTAAAGGGTGAGTGCTGCTGGGGACAGGGTGAGAATGAATACTCTTGACATTGATTTGCTTTAATTATTTATTTTAGCTTGGGGGAAGAAAAATCTTGTTACTCCTGAATGAGCGCAGTGTCCGTGTCGCCTCTCCACTGGGGTCTGTTTGCCCCAGCTGTCACTTATATTAGATTAAAGCCAGCATCCACTACAGCAGCATCTGTTGATCCTGTCTCAGGGCTGGAGCCAGCAAGGAAATTGTGGGCTTCAGTTTTGCCAGCAGGCAGGAGAGATGAGCTGCCCAGAGCTGTAAGGATGCAGATATCTGAGTGGGAGGTGAAAACGAAGTTCCCATGGTACCAAAAACTCCTCTGCTTCCTAATATAGAATTAAAGTTGTTTTTTTTTATTCTTATTTTTCTAATTTTCTCTATTTTGAGGAATGAAGTGGATATAGAGCACTCTGGGGTTATGAGAATGGCTCACATTCTGGGGTTTTTTCTCATTGCTTCATTTTTGTTTGCAGTGAAGATTTGAGATATTTACAGAGGTTTCTGATGACCTGCTGGCTTTACAATTGCTGACATTGTGGCATTCTGGGGTTTGTGGTCTAAAGCAAGACAACGGACTCCAAAGCAGCTTGTACACTGATGCTATGTTTCCAAATGCTGATCTGAAAGAATTAAGTTATGTTAATCCACAATTATAAACAACTTTTGTATTTATCTAAAATATCCTTCATTGCACATAGAATGTGTCTGGGCCAATTGAAAGCATACACAAAAAAATGAAATAACATTTAAAAAACCCAGAAAGTGAACTATCCCTGTAGAACGATAACTGCAGCTCCTGTCAATCAAAGCATGCAATATCAAGTGTTGTGATAGGTTCGCTGTCATGACCTGCACACGAGTCATGCATACATTTATCAAATGCCACAGGTAGGCATTCTCGTTTGCTTCACAGTCATTCTGATAAGACTATATTTACATAAAAACAATAAGGTTGTAAGAGGAAAAAAGGCATTGAAAACAAAGCACAGTTCACAAGAAATAGAAGTACACATGGTATGCACAAAAAAGAAAAAAATGTATAAACAGAACCCAGGGCAGAATATATTCTCAACTGGAACATACAATTTTGACTATTTTATTATGCAAATCATCCTAAATATGCAAATCAAATACCAGGGCTATCTGACTGATGCTGCAATCAATGCATATTGATAATTGTTCTTGTGTATCTACCTTTCTGACCATGGCAGCTCCCAAATACCATGCACCGATCATGCAATACCTATGCAAATAAGAGCTGTTGATTTAAGCATGAACATTTCATCTCCCACGGTTACTTGGATGTTTTTGGGTATTATTTTGGTATCAGTTCACTGTTATATAGATGGAAGGGTTGCCTGATTGCATGACCTCTACCCTCTCAGTTTGCCACTCCCCCCACCAAATCTCTCTCTCTTTCTCCCCCTCTCTCTCTCTCTCCCTCTCTCTCTCTCTCTCTCTCTCTCTCTACTCTCTCTCTCTCTCTCTCTCTCTCTCTCTCTCTCTCTCCTCATTAAAATGATAAATTGCTTCACACTCCAGGCACACATTGCTCAGCCACAGTCGCCATGGCAACAGCCAGGGTTATGCTCGCCTTGGGGTGGAAATAAATAAATAAATAGAAATATATTACAAATAAGGCTGTCAACTTTGCCTCCGTTTCAGCGGATCTGGCCGGTCTCCATCCTGTAGGGTAACAGCGTAGGGTCCCATTACCTGACGAAGGCAAGCCGAAGAGGTAGAAATGATGAAAAGACTAGCTGAGTGGGGGGTCTGGTCTTAGTGTATGTGCCATGAGAATCACATGCCAGGCCGAGCTCTTTGGAGACGGATTAAGGCCCCGAGGCTCCCCCTGCACAGCAGTGTGAGTTGCTCCAGGTTTTCATCATCCACAGGCTTTTGCTGCCGGCTGTGACCAGGGACTGAATAATTTATGTCTTCCCCGTTGTCTTAGATGCATTCACAGACTTTGCGAGAGCCAAAGACAACCGTTTAGTTATTGATTGTCTGCTTTGTCCGAACTGTAGCAGTGCCATTGGCTATTTCAGCCATCTATCTGAGTTCAAGTTTGATATGCTTAGGAAATAATATTTTAAATAATCTGTAAATTGTTCAGGTTAGACCATGGGGCCACAAAAACTAGACTATATAATGGCCTGCTGAGACTTTGTTCATCTCAGTAGACTTCCTCATTGCTTTGATCCAATGCATATGTCATTTGGATCATTGTGTGTGTTCTTATCGCGAGCGCCATGTCCCACCTTCACTGTTGAGCCTTGGTGATGATGTAAAAGCTGGAATGCTTCAGTCGACAGTCTAGAGCAGGGATATTCAAATCTGGACCTCGGATCCAAATCCGGCTCTGGTTTCTTTTCTTCCCGGTAATTAACTGAACAATTAGTGCTACTGATTGGCCGGACTTTCTTCACACCTGACTCCCAGGTAAAGGGAGGGTGGAAATCCAGCAGGCCAGGCCAGGTCTCGGACCCCGAGGACCATGATTTGAATACCAGGGGTCTAGAGGATTCATTCTTATATTATACCAGGTTTATATCCCACCCAGCACCTGTGCTTGCCATCTGTGGTAAATTACACCATAAAAGATGTGGTTTAAATGTTGCCAATCAACTGGGACTCAGTATTTACACAATAAGAATATCACATGATTGCTTTCAAATATAAATAATTCAATATAAATAAAGAAAACTGTTTTAGCATGATATATTTTATTTATTTTGCAGGAGCACCATAACAAACATTTGTTATGAGAGAGAGAGAGAGAACACCTGCAGTTAAGACGTTTGTGTATTTAATAGGTTGTTGAATTCATTTGTATTTATTGAATATTGTTTTTATTGTTATTATTATTATTATCATTATTATTATTATTATTATTATTATTATTATTATTATTATTATTACTGTTATTATTATTATTATTACTGTTGTTGTTGTTTGTAACATTTGCTTTGGCAACACATTTTGCCATGCCAATAAAGCACCTTGAAATTGAAATTGAGAGAGAGAGAGAGAGAGAGAGAGAGAAACGCTGTTCTTGGTTCACATCTCCAGGGCTCGTTGCACCAACATCAACACCATCACCTTGGAAACAGCATGATGAGGCCCCAGGTGTGAGACACCAAGGTTCTGTTTCCACCTACAGAGATATCAACAGATGACACCGTGACAAGCATGAAGATCAATTTCACTTATCCGTTTCAAGGAACGTTTCATCTATATTTTCAGTGACATTATTTTTTTATTTCAACTGACAAGTAGGAGTAAAATACCCAGCTTTCAGCCCCGCTCCCAAAAATAAAACTGAAATTGTGTCAGCACTATTCATTTTTGCTAATCAGTTTATGCTAACACTGATTCCTGACTTCATTTTGACTATGGGACTCTGATTGTATGATGTTAGTATGATGGTCCTAATATGGTGCCTGAGGACAAGCCTGAGATTTATTGTGGATTGGAAAAATGAATGAATCCATCTGGACAGTTTCCAGAATTCAAATGAGGGGCAAATTGCACACAGCAAGCAGTCCAAACAAAGCACAATTCAGTTATATGTGAAATCAAGAATCAGGCAAACGAAAAAAAAAAAAAGAAAAAAAAACGTGGGAAAAGGTAATTCTGTTATTGGCTGTGTGCAAGTGAGCCTGCACCTTTTAAATGGAAATGAGCAAGCTATTGTTCAGGTGAGACATTATATAGCCTCATTTTCTACACCTGGAAATTACACTCCCACCCTCACTGAATGATTAATCATGCTCTATGGCTTAAAAATACCCTCTCAGTCACACACTATTAAAGGTGTACCATTGGTAATTCAGTCCAGGGTTCATTCATTTAAACATTTAAGTTAACTCTAAAGGCAGGAAGGCCTTGGTTTTCAACAAAACTGCAAATTGCAACTAAAATTCTGAACTCGCAAAGGTGTTTTCAAAAGTCTTTGAGAGAAGAATTGACTAACTCCCAATCTGAAGGTTGCATGAGAAAAGGCATCGTTTAAATAATAGCCATTTTGATTATGTTTTACAGAATTAATCATATCAGAATATCCTTGCTTTTATGGTATTTCCAAAGGACCTAATGTGATTAGCATATTAAGACAAATGATGCTAAAATCACAGGCTCCATAATTGTTGAACCTTGCAATGCATGGCTGTGCAAATATTGCCATTTCCAAGTGGATAACCAGTAGTTGGAGGTTTGAGTGTCTGCCCAGTCATCTTCAAATTGTCCATAATGGATTCGGTCCAATGAATACATTTACATTTAAACTTTGTAGAGTTTGGAGATTGAAGGGTACAATTGAGTAGCAGCTGGAGTGTTCAAGAGTACTTCAGGCGTTGGTTTGGGCCAGGCCTTTTCATATCTCCAGTTCTTACGTGTACTAATTAGACAAATTACACACTCTTCACAGGAAGAAGACATTTTCGTGTCTGTGTTAAATTAAATGCATCTTCTGGTCCATGGATGGCCAATAAAAAAACTAACAAAACCTTCAAACCTATTTCAATTCAAAGATAATCTGAGCTCCCTAAAAGAAGCACTCTTGAACCATCAGGCTGTGTAAATAAAAGCAGATTTTAACTGAAAATTTAACGCAAGCACAGGGATATCCTGAGCAATATCATACTCAATGAATCTCTGTGAAAGTTGTGAAGTTGGGACTCTTGAAGCCGAACCTAATGGCCACCAGAAAACATACTGTGTATCTTTAATTCCCTTTTGGATACAAGTTTAACTGCATGATACATGTAGGTTGTGCTAATAGTCACATTTACACACATTCAGATGGGTGGAGTCTGTTGTAATACACCAAAGTTTCTACAATTATGTATACATTTGTATTCGTCCATGTATATGTGTTTTTAATGGGTCAGTATGCTGAGTTCGAACAGTGGTATCTGGTGATATTCCATGTCATAAAAGAGTGGGATTCTTGATTGGGATAGATTTTCTCAGGATAAAATCATGGAGAAAATCATCAAAAAATCATCAAAAGCAGAGACCTGCCCTGTAGTGTCCCACATTTTTGATATCTTGTGAATCTAAAAGATAATTGATTAATTGGCCATAAAGCTAGTTCATGTTTTGTGCTGAGAAATCTGGTGAGACTGATCTTGTGCCAATAGCTCTAGAAAATTAAACCCTGGAAACATGCAGAAAGATGTCATGTGTAATGACCTGAGGTAAATCCATCTAAAAATATAAATCCCATCTTTGTTCTGCAGAGATATTCCTAATTAACAAACACAGCCCCAGTGGAGACTGCGCTTCTCATGAGGTATCTGAATGGAGAGCCTTCTAATATGAGCAGGCAAAAGAGGAAACAACCCTTTCTCTGACTAGCCACTGTCCCCGAGCTTTTACAACCATGCTGTTTGAGAAAGTAACATAAATCAAGCAGACGGGTAAAAACACACAGTAAAGTTGGCCACCTGTCTAGCTCCTGGGACGGGAGGGAATTGTTGCTGACCTGTTGTGACCTGTGTTTATTTTGTGGCAGACAGAAGAGCAATGTGTGGAAGCCTGCAATATCGAGTCTCACTCAGATCAGCCTGTGGCATAGCAATGTCTTCTCCACTGTGTTCATTTTATTGGGTTTAATAACTGTAATTTAGTAGTTTTTGTTTCTTTAGACTGTCTTCACACACCAAACATCAACTTCAGTATTTACTTTATATTCATTGCATGTTCTTTAAAATGTAATATTTATACATGTTCTGCTTCCCATGGTTTCTTGTATCATGGCTACTGGGCTAATGCACAGCTAAAACACCTTCACAGTGCCAGCCCTTGCCTTTATGGAGCCCTAAGCAGCCACCCCCTAAATAATATATGGATTTTAGAATAATTAGGGGGTCCCCTGGCAGTCGCAAGGCCCGAAGCAGACTCAAACTCAAACTTTCAAAATCCGTCAATCAATTCTCCCACTTTTTTACCCTTTTCTCTCTCCCTAGAGGCTAATTTTGGTAGCACTTTACATTAAGTTGCACCTATACCCGTGTAGTTAAATTGTAAATAATTTGGTAACGAGATTATTACGGAGTACCTCCAACATAGGTAACATGTAACAGCAGTGGTATTCTTAATTACGCATGTGAAACAAGGCCAGCCGTGTTACATCTTTCCTGCTGAAATGAAATCATTCCATATCATAAAGACACATTGTGAAATTAACAGAAAATGTATTTGTTGTGTATGATAAAGATGTGGCCCATGAGTGTAAATAAAATATTTGAAAATATTTACTTGTAATTCAGAATACCACAGCTGTTCCATTTGACCAATATTGTTATTCAGTAATAACCTCGTTACCAAATTAGTTACAATTTAACTACACGGGTATAGGTGTAACTTAATGTAGTGTTACCTATTTTTTTTTAAACCTGTTTAATTGTTTTATGGTTTTATAAACCAACTAAATTTTGAGAATTTGTGTTAACATTTTATTGTTTTTACCTCTGTAAAGAATTGTGCTAGATACATTTATGAAACAAAAACAAAGTTATTATTTATCATAATAATAATAATAACAATGTTCTGTCCCTTTTATCCTTGCTAAAGTGACCATCATTGCTAAAGACATGAAGGTGACTCCAGTTGACTGCCCCCACTCAAAATATGTATTCTTATAATCATGAAACTCTTGATTGCAGTAATTTTCTGTTTTATGGCACATTTTTAAATATTACTCATCTCTTCAGCTTGCTCTCTCACTTCTCTCCGTTTATTGCAGTGCTTCAGTCTTCTCAGAAACCCTTTGTTGCTGCTCAAATGTGGTCCCTAAACCCTATTCTTGATTATTGCTGTGTTAACAACTCTTTGTCTTTAATTTCATTTCCTCCTACACACAGTATTTTTCAGCCCAGCTATTATCTGCTGCGTCTAAATCTGTCTACACTCAGGCTCCACAGTGGTGCAGTGAATAATTCATTAATATTTTAACTGCATAATCTCTCTTTTTACTGTTTTCCTTACCTTTTTCCACCTTCAGAAAATTCTGCGCTTTCTCTCATTTTTACCATGGTAAATTCACCTTTATAATACACATTTACCTCCCAGTGCAAGCAATAATTATACATTATTTGAAACACTATATCCCGCCCCATTAGCCAAACCATTTTTATCATTCAGAACAAAATTCTTCTTTCATATGACTGTACATTTTGATTAGTTATGTTTTGCTGAAAATTTGCGGATCTTCAGGGATGTTTTATAATTGAAGACCCTGGTGCTAAAAGTACTGAAGTCACAAAATGTCTATTTTGAGAAAATCAAATCCAAAAATATCATTGATCCATAAAATCAGCCATTAAAGGTTTTGCTGTTTTTATGCATTGGTTAGGCACCTTTTCTGTTAACAATATGTATAGGGTGGACTTAGCTAAACAAATACAACATGTTTCTATGCTCAACTTGAATTGTATAAAAATGTGACTTCAGTAATTTTAGCACCAGGGTCTTCAATTGAGTGGCATGAGCGCAAGTACTTCAAATAGATATTTTACCCAGGAATGATGTAGAATGATGTTGATACTGAATGTTCAGTATCAAAATGGCAGTTAATTATACACCGACAGGTTTTGTCATTTACACCTTTTTTTTGTTATCATTCACAGTTTTTTCTGACAAAACAAAACTTCCAACTTGACAACCACATACATAACATGCAGGACTCCAGGTTTCGGAGTGCTCCGATTTCTATATACATCAATCACAGGCTTTCAAACATTAGTAAAACCCAAAAGACAAAATAAAATACCAATAATTAACCCCATCATACACATTTACAGCAACTATTGCTTTGACAAAGTAACTGAGGTTTAAAATCCTGCACTTGTTTTCCTGGTGTAAATTATATTTGTAAAGTTGCATTTCCTTTCGTATTTTTGTTTTTCACTTTGATAATATGTACAATCATTACTGTTTCAATTGTTGAATCACAATCAATATTTCAACACATTATTTAGAAAATAAACATTCCATGATGTGACTTGAAGCCAGTTTGTACATCGTGAGTTCAGTCAGTATGATTTAGCCAAGAACACAACTATTTGAGAAATGAGAAATAGGACTTGAAAAAAGGTCTTGCATTCTTTGTTTTAGAGTTCAGATCAATGTCAGAACTTATTTGAGAAAGGTGTGCGTCGTGAGACCAACAAGTCCAGCTGAAAGGAATCCAGTCAAAATGGGAACTTCTTAAAAAAATATACATTCACACAAACGGACACACACGCACGCACACAGGCACACACACACACACACACACACACACACAATTGAACAATCAAGTATTAATGAAGGAGAGGCCACTATGAAAAATGCAAAATGCAAACATGTCCTTAACATACATCCATCCATTAAGTACTCCTTATAGGAGAAATAAAACAGTCAGGGGAATTACATCACCAGCCTTTAGATATGGATACAACTCTGTGAAGGGATGTTCAGGTTTACCTCTATTTTTGGTATTGTTTTTTTTTAGATATATTTTCAATTTGAATGCATGAAGCAATGACAATCTTCTTGGTGTTTGTGAACCTGTTTAAGTTAAGTGTCTCACAGCTTTTGCCTCCAAATCTGCTGAGACACCTCAAGCTTGTAAATATCCCTTGGCACCTCCTTCTATCAATCCATTCATGGTGTTTACTTCAAGCTGATCTAGGCTGTCGTCTAATAATGCTCTGTTCACTTTCCTGTTGAAAAACCCAGGCTGATGCATATCATATTACCCCAACCACCCCCTTCCCCTATTTTTGTGCTGTTTACTATTTACTCTGATGGTTTTAGTCTTTAAACCGGCGGCTGCTTTGAAGTTTTTTATAATAGGGGTCCTGTTCTGTCTGAGACTGGCTGCCATCCCTCTCGTGGGCAGAGAGAGGATGCTTTCGCCGCAGGGTGGAGTCGCGCCCACGGCCGTCTGGCTGCAGGTCTAGATGAGGGGGAGGTGGGGGCTCCTGGTCGGCTTCGCTGGCGGAGGAGCCGGGGGACACGCTTTTGACGGAGCGGTAGCCCCGAGCACAGTCACGGTTCAGGTCGTTGAGCTCGTAGGACTCGTGGAAGTCGGCGGCGCTCCCGTTAGTGGTGGTCTTCCACTCCCACGGGCTGCCGTTGCCCGAGGACATGTGCACCACCGGATGGTGAGGGGCGTGGGCGTCCACGGTCACAATGCTGGCGCTGTCTCTCTCCGAGGGGGGGCGGTAGAGGGGCGACTCGGCGCTGACGGTGGAGGAGGTGCAGGAGGACGAGGTGTCAGAGGACTTGGGCGTGACGCCGATGAGGCCTTGCTGCTTGGACATGGCGATGACCTGCATGATGCGCGGCTGGTTCGGGGCCCGCATGTGGCCCGGCACGGCGGCCCCGCTCTTCTCGGTTATGGACAGCCACTTGGCCCTCGTGCTGGCGCTCTTGGGCGACACCGGCGGGGGGCCCGCCGCCTCCTCGGGGATGTGCACCAACTGCGGAGCTCCCGGCCGGGGAGGGATGGCGACCCTGTGGCCGCCCGCCGCCGCTCCGCCCCGGCTGGCCTGCACCGTGGGGTAGAGCGACGAGGGCATCACCAGCTCGTCCTCCGTACAGTCGTCGCCCGTGTCCGACCCGTCTTCGCTGCCCTCCTGGTCCTCGTCCCCCCTGAGGCTCATGCTGCGCAGCTCCATGGACTTCTGCTTCCACTCGGACACCAGCTGCTTGGAGCGCAGGGGGTCCACCGGCACGTGGATGGTCATGTGACGGCGCCCGGGGTCTTCCGCGGCCGCGGCGCAGTTGTTAGCCCGAGGCAGAGTGTTGCTGAAGGTCACCATGGTCTCCTTCCCCATGGGGCTGCGAGGAGCCAGCAGCTCCACGTCCACACTGGCCCTCTTAAGGCTGCCCAGGGACACCTTCTCACGCTGCACCTGCCGGTTCAGACCCTCCATGGTCTGTGGAGCCGACAGCTCATCATTGCTCTCCGACGTGTGGCCCTTGTGGTAGACGGAGTCGTGGCCCCGCTGCGTCAGGGCGCGCAGTGCGTCCTTCGGTGGGGGCAGTGGAGGCTTTGGAGGCAAGTCCTCAGAGGACTTGAAGTTGCCAACAGCATGAAAAGCCTGAAAATAAGAATCGTGTATCAGTATCAAATCAGAATCAAACTAAGACGAGAGCTCCTACAGACAGTAACCCATAAGAAATTAACCCTTTATACCCACAAATCAAACTTGCATTATTGCATAACGGCATATATGCACAGCATTGACAGAAACATGCATATTGTTTCTTAGCAATACACAAAAGCTTATACCGAGAAGGTGCAGTACCAAACAAAATGCATTTCATAAAAGGGATTCATAAAGTGTCATCCCTTAACACTGCCATGGTTCTACACTTGGCCATATCTGAACTTAAGTAGGCAATCAGAGAACAATTTATCTGTCACATATATTGTAGATATGGCCCATGAGTTATTGATCACTTTCTAATTTATTGGTCCAATCTAGCGATCATAAACCTGGTTAATCCTAATTGTCAGTGGCTAGCATCACGACCCTTTGTCATCATTTATAGCAGTGTCCCCCAGCCCTGTTCCTGGAGATCTACCGTCCTGTAGGTTTTCACTCCAACCCTAACAAAGCACACCTCTAGAGATCTCATTGAGATGCTAATTAGTAGAATCAGGTGTGCCAAATCAGAGTTGAAATGAAAACCTACAGGACGTTAGATCTCCAGGAACAGGGCTGGGGACCACTGATTTATAGTCTAATGTAATTTGCATACATAGTGTCATTGGATATATTACTGGGACCAGCTGTGGTCATTGTGACAAGACCAGAGGCGTATTCTTATAAATCCATTACATTACATTATAGTCATTTGGCAGACGCTCTTATCCAGAGCGACGTACATAGTGCATTTTCAAACTAGGAACAAGTGTGTTAAAACAAATCCCTTGTTAAAGGAAAATTCCAAGCTACTCCAGTGTGTTTTTTATTTTCTTATCTTACCAGGACTACTTTCACCACCTCCCCCCATGAGAACACGTGCAGTGTGCACAGCCAGCTAGATTGACATTGACATTAACTAGCTAGCTAATAGTACTTAGCTAAAGGGCTAAAAGCAAAGTCAGAGATCATGGCCACACTCCCAATCCCCCACGAAGCCACGCTCTTGCATTCTGGACTATTGAGCCTGCTTGCATGGCAAAAATCGGTATGTTCTCTTAATAAATTATTGATTTCTCAGAGTAGGTGTATTGCAGAACGTTGATTAGCAGGAATTCAAGGCAAAACCCCTGACTTTTCTCTAAGGAGCTGAAACAAATATCTGATATAGTTGGTGCTATAGCGAGTTGAAACCACACTCTCATATTAAACTGCATATCAAACTTACCATATCGCCTACAGAATTAGTTTAGCTGTGGAAATGTAAAATACTACAGAAAAGAGGAAAATAGGGCCTGGGATTCGTTTTACATCCACGGTATGTAAATTACATATCTAAAGTATTTTAGCTTGTAATTGTCCTTTAATAAGGCAATAACACATTTAGCTTCAGATTAATAGACAACGGGCAGTTTTATGCATAGGCTCAAATATCCATGAAAATAATTATGATATAATAGTCACAATAGAGTTTTTCTGTTTTATTTTTTCATTTCAAAATGCATGAGAAAATATTATGGTAAATAGCCTCAGAAGTGGGCAGTATTATAATGTGACCAATATTTTGTGTGTTATCAATCCACATATGCTGCATTCTTTTCCTTCTATTTTGTATACTCAAATAAATCAGCTTAAAATGAAATGTGGATTCTGTTCTGGCTCTTAAGCTGATAAGACTGATAAGGGAAATGGAGAGAGGAAAAGATAAGAGAGTGAAATAGAGGGAAAAAGGGCAAAGACACATTTTAAAAGAAAGAATGAATAACAGCATACTTGGAGAATCTGATATTCTGTCCCTACAATGGAGAGAGAGAGGGGGGAGAGGAGTGAGAGAAATAGAGGGGGGGGGGGGTGAGAGAGATAGAGAGAGGACGGGGGAGATGTATCACTGTGGTTTATGTTCATCGCTGGGGACTATAGAGAAGCTAGAGTCCTCCCAATTTAGTGAAAAGAAGGGTGGAGTGGGGGGAAAGAAATATGAACTGCAAAAGCAAAAACTTTCAGACAAGCAGTGTCCAGAACAGTGGTTGCCCAATCATGTGCCCTCGATGATTTGGTTCCCTCCTCTCTGGTTGAAGGTGTGTTGTGTTCATTTGTGAAATCCGCAGGTGTAGTGATTGGTTGGAATTAAAAGTTATACTCTCATGGCAAATGATTGGGCAAGACTGGTCTACAAGAATGAGATACGGCCACTTCCCAACTGAGGAAGAAGATAATAACTATGTGACTAGTTTTTCTCCTGGTGAGAAACTTTTAGTAACCCACACCTCCTGGACCCTTAATCATTCACCAAATAGTCACCAGGTAAGCGGCGATGCCAGCCCCAATGAGGAAGCCAACATAGACGTCGATGGGGTGGCTGCGGTACTGGGTGATCTGAGTCAGGCCAGTGAGGGCCGCTGCGATGGCAAAAGCGAACACCAGGACCGGCTTGAGCAGCTTGGTGCTGTCGGTGATGGTGGAGTTGAAATACATCTGGAGACGGGAAGGAAACAGAACAATGAGCCAGAGCAAAGAGATGGACTAAAATCACCCATGAAAACTTCACGTAAGGACATAGGCCTCACATGACAGCTTGGCACAGTGCTCATGTTGACATTTGTGTGAGTATATGGTATGATAACGGAGTTTCATATGACGATTTTCTACGACTTCCTTGTCTTCTTCTTCAAACACCACGCGCCCCATCAGTTATTTCTACCCATTGCTATAATAATGAGTTTTCATATTGAGACAAAGATCATTTCAGCGCCATTTGAGCTAAAGGAGCTATATGTAACAAATTTACTGCACTAAATCATAAAATGATCATGATACGTCGTCAGAGATTAAGGAAACATGGTAAGTCAAAATACTGGCTTCTCCGACAACAATGCTACAGCCAGTATGTTCTCCTTTGAAATTTCCATTCCGGGTCGGAACGTCTGTATTTGTTTTGGCCTGTGTGATTCACTATTCTCCGAGTTGACTCCGCCCACTGCCCATTACAAACAACCAGATGTACTCCAGCACTCTGACAGCCGATTTACGAATGCCTAAGCTAAGTTCAACATCGTTTTCATTTAGCTAGCTAAAGATTTAAATATATATATATATATACACTGCCTGGCCAAAAAAAAAAGTTGCACACTCTAATATTTCGTTGGACCGCCTTTAGCTTTGATTAGTGCACATATTTGTCGTGGCATTGTTTCGACAACCTTATGCAACATCACAACATTTATTTCCGTCCAGAGTTGCATTCATTTTTGGCCGAGATCTTGTATTGACGACGGGAGAGTCAAACCACTCAAGTCTTCTCCAGCACATGCCAAAGACTTTCAATGGGGTTAAGGTCAGGACTCTGGTAGCCAATTCATGTGTGAAAATGATTCCTCATGCTCCCTGAACCACTCTTTCACAATTTGAGCCCGATGAATCTTAGCATTGTCGTCCTGGAATATGCCCATTGATGGGATAACCTGGTCATTCAGTAGCTACATTGACATTCAAGTACTCAGCTAACATGCTGCATAACGTTTCTGAGCCTAGACCTGACCAATTGAAGCAACCCCAGATCATAACACTGCCTCCACAGGCTTGTACAGTGGGCACTATGCATGACTGGTGCAACGGCGACTTTTTTTTTGGCCAGGCAGTGTATATATATATGTATATATTTACTAGCTAAACATACCACTAACGTTAGCTTATATACAGTATATCTGTGTGACCGTAAACATAGCCAGCCATGCATCTAGCTAACATTGACAGTTATAAAAAATCCACATGAGCTGGTTTATAATTTGCAAACAATAAATAAATTGCAAACGTATACATTAGCTGATCAACTTACAGTGTAGGACTCGTCGTTGCTTGTCATTGTCAAAATAGAATAAGCTCGTCTCAAAATATAATGTTGCGCTTGGCTTGTCTTGCACTCGTGTTCGTTCAGTGTCCTCAACCTGGCAACCCACGTGAGCTTCGAGTCTGGGGAGGAGGGGCCGGGCGGAGACAACTTTCTCCAATATTGTGAATTTGGACTGCAGTACCCATTTTAAACGCTCGGTGTCAATGTTACATATAGCTCCTTTAACTATATTTATTTGCTATTCCCCCTGCTATGGCCATGTGACAGGCTGTGACAGGCATGTGATTGGCACACTGCACGGTTCACATCTTGTGTTTTTGCCACATGTTAAACGTGCAGACAGAGAAGCAGAGGCTTACCGATATATAAACAGCAGCAAAGGCAGAAAGGGTTGCATGCTGAGAAGGAAAGGTTTTCCTATCACAAAAAAACAACAAAATAGTCAGCAGTGAGACATTTTAATTTAGTTCAGGAAGTACACTTTTCTCATTTTTTTATTGTAGACTGTCACAAATTTTATTCATTACAGTGAATAAAATGCTGTAAAAAAAACTGTAGTGACCAGCAGCATGGCAGTACCAATGAAAACAAACTATTAAACAAATCTGTTATCCTCTTATGACCTCTGGAACAGTTGGGCCATGTAGTTACCTGGCGGAGAGGATGGCATGCTGATCTTGGCCTGAGCAAATATCCCGAGTGATGTAGGGATTTTTATCACAGGAGACACCAGGGAGAGTGTAGTTGGGCTTGCAGACGGTCAGAAAGAACGGGGTGTGATAGCCAGTGGCCAGCTGGATCACATCAGTAACCAGAGCGGTGGCACAGAGCCCGAACACATGAACACCTAAGAGTGCCATTGAGAAAGAGAAGTTGAGAGTCGATGAGAGGGATACAGTCGTCATACTGCCAGATCTGAAATGAGCCTACGCACACGCAGGCGACAGAAGAAAGTATGAAGGAGTATAATGACAGGTTTCTACGGAGGCCCTCCGTATAGAATATCCAATCAGAGCTGTTCAGTTCTGCCGCGCCACATGCTCACCATTAGCTGTTATTGGCACTTCCCTTTATGAACATCTGCATCTGGGCCTTAGTGATGCCAGGCGTGGGAATATGTCCCACTCCTGCTTCATTCCGTTTGTATTGGCAGCTCAGTGCTTCCAATTACAAAATCTTCCCAACAGGAGTGTGAGGAGGGTAAACATACCCACAAAGCGCACCGTTCTGCGCAGGAAAGAGTTGAAGTTGCAGCCCCCGGCGTTGATGCTGCCCTCAGCGCCGGGACGGATCTTCAGCCGGGACTGCATGCAGTACACCAACCCCTCCCCCATCATGATCTGACGGACAGGTGGGACAACACGACTCATTAACTATGGATGGCAGCGAGTCAATTAGTCAATTACTGAACAATGATGAAAAAATGAATCAATCGTTTAATCCTATAATATAGTAATATAGTAGATAATACTTTAGTGGGGGAGTGGTTGGAGGTGGGTTTAACCAGCTCCTGTTCACGCCCATTAAGTTTTCCAGCTGGAGGTGTTAATCTTTGCTAATCTTTGAGAGCTGTTTTCTAAGGAAAGTATTTTAAGGTGCGCCAACAGGCAAAGAAGCATATCTTCTTCAAATGTTTGCAGATTGCAGTGCATGTGACATCATCTGAAAGCTCAGAATCTCTAATTTCATAAACTATAAAAAACAAAAAAATTACCCTGTGCTGCTTGTGGCCCAAATTACCAGCCCCTGTCACATAGACACTAAGTAAAGTAATTATTTCCTGCATCAACTATAAACTAAACCAATGGGTGGCATTAAGGTAAAAATTTATTTGTGGAAATTAACAGGGAAAGTCGATGTACATTTGCATTGCAAATCAGCATCTATTAATTCACATGCTACTCTGAAAGGTGTGAACTCAATTACCAAACAGAATGTGCGTACATCCCTGACACTAAAGTAAGTCCCGGGTGACACCATAGAATGCGCTTGTCTCAGGCAAGAGGATACAAACGTGAGTTTACCAATGCTACAGAGTCACTTACAGAAGCAGCAGGGCCCGCGAAGGCCAGGCTGAGCAGCATGAGGAGAGGGATGAGCTCGTCGCCGCTGTCCACGTACGGCATGCTGAGCGTGCGGTCATGGCAACGGAACCCCACCTGAGCGGGCTGCAGAAGGTCCGTAAGCTCCAGGAAGTACAAGGACACCATGGAGGAGGCAACGATCGGGAGCTACGCATCAGGAGGAGGCAATAGGTGAAAGGAAAAGGAAGATCACAAGGAGGGCTATGAATAATATTAGGGGAAATCCAGTGGTGTGTTGTTGCTCCCTATCTCTCCTTGCAGAGACTTGGAAGGCAAGAACAGATAGGGAGCCGAGTGGCTATAAATATTTAGCCGGCCACATCCCAACTTGTCATTCAGTTTGCACTCCGGTAGAGTATTCATCCAGCATTGCTATCTCAAACCCTGAAGGAACCTGGGAGCCCTGAATGTGAGAACGAAACATACAATGCATGTGTGGTGCAATAAGCTTTAATGTTTTATTGCAAAATCAAACGCCTTCGGTACCCACCTCGACAAAATAGAAGCAAGGCAGCAGTGTCATGCTGTCTTTCGGCGGTTTCTTCTTGGGCTTGTCTTTTGAGGAGATCATGATGCCGTCTGACAAAGACCAACCTTAAAACAAACAAACAATCAACATTGAAAAGCAGTTACTACACAGTGGAGGGGAAATACACAGGCGAAATTGAACAAAATCACAGTGATGATGGGTCTATTATTACACATATCTTAAACTTATATTTCTTATATAAGTGTGTCCAATCCTTTTAACATTTTTTAGATTGCTTAGAGATTATTAAACCTCCTGTGAATTGTTCTGTGTGCAATTCAATCAAGTAACCATTGACTCCTACTCCCAGACTGAATGATGGGTATTCTATCACAACCTCACAGCGCATGCATATTACTTGTAGGGTAAAAAAAAATGTCAGGAAAGATTTGGCATTTTAGTTCTTGTCAAAAAAGATCAAGGTCAGTTTTATATATTTACCTCCCAAATGACAAAAACTTTAAACACTAATGCCTTAGTAAACCGTTTCACTCTTTTCTCTTAATAGGCCAACATTTTTCAAAAACAAAACAAAAAGGCAAAGAAATCCGTAGTGTTTCGCTGCAGCCATTGACCCTGCCCAAAACGCTACCTTCTGTGACTCACAAGACTTTATCTCTAGGCAGCTAAATGAAACAGACCTTCGCAGTGGGTGATGTCATGTAACCCACATTATTAACCTTCAATGCTGGCATCTCAGGGCTAATTACTTGTCGGGAAGGTGGGGGCAACCAGGTACTTCAAAGCAATCAAAAGCGCACAACAATTTCAATTTTGAAATTTCTGTTCTCTGAAGATTGGCTTTAAAATTCAATCTATTTTAAAGATTATTGTACACCAACATCATTATATTTCTACAATATATGATTCCCTGTGAGATGTACACTGCCTGGCCAAAAAAAAGTAGCCGTTGCACCCGTCATGCATAGTGCCCACTGCACAAGCCTCTGAAGGCAGTGTTATGATCTGGGGTTGCTTCAATTGGTCAGGTCTAGGCTCAGCAATGTTACGCAGCAATAAAATGAAGTCAGCTGAGTACCTGAATGTACTGAATGACCAAGATATCCCATCAATGGGCATATTCCAGGACGACAATGCCAAGATTCATCGGGCTCAAATTGTGGAAGAGTGGTTCAGGGAGCATGAGGAATCATTTTCACACATGAATTGGCCACCAGAGTCCTGACCTTAACCCCATTGAAAGTCTTTGGGATGTGCTGGAGAAGACTTTACGGAGTGGTCCGACTCTCCCGTCGTCATTAGAAGATCTCGGCCAAAAATGAATGCAACTCTGGACGGAAATAAATGTTGTGACGTTGCATGGAAACAATGCCACGACAAATGTGCGCTGTAATCAAAGCTATAGGCGGTCCAACTAAATCTTAGAGTGTGCGACTTCTTTTTTGGCCAGGCAATGTATTTGAATCAAAAACAGTTCTTCAAACATAAACTAATAAATCTTTTGTATGGGGAAAACTTAAATAATTTAATTTCCATCTTCAAGAAAGTAAGATATCAGTGAAATGTCCCTTCTTGCTGTCCATAAAACCAAGAATGACATATGTAGTAGTGGTGTGTCAATCGCGAACGAGTCGGCTCTTTTAGGTGAACGTTGGGAGCCGACTCGCATATCTGAAGAGCCGATTTGCTTTGTAAATGAACACAAGACAAGTGCTTGTGGTCTTGGTGGAACTTTTATTCGTTTTTTTCTTCAAGTTCCATCTGTAATCAAAGGGAATGATTTTTTAGGCCAAAAATAAATAAACCCACTATAAGAAAATAACATTAATAATAACTTAAAAACCAGTTTAATTGTTGGTCAGTTTAATTGTTCTGATGCTGCAGTTTTGCACATTTATTTTTTTAAGCATTTATTTATTTTTCTTTGTTATGACGCAATATTATGTTCCATTTTACGAGTGTCTATTTTGTTTTGAAATGTTCAACTACGCACTGTGTTTATTGTGCAATTTATTTCAAGACATAAAAATGCCCTACTTTCAATGCACATGTGTAATAGCGTCTTACTGTTTTTACATTTATTTAAATAGTTTTTATAACAAACTAAATGCAAAATAATGTTATTTTGGTAATTAGAAGGTAGAGTAAGATTCCTTTGAACAATTTAAGTGATAGACGTGCACAAACACCAATCATAGGTCAAAATATCGCTAACCTTGGCCGATTTTGAAAAACCGGAAATGCTACTGAATGAAGAGCTGCTTGGGAGCCGAAAGAGCCGGCTCTTATTGGTGAGCTGAGCCAAATGATCTGACTCACTGAAAAGAGCCGGAATGCCCATCACTAATATGTAGAGTGAATTCCTGAAGGCTTCATGTGCAAAATAAAGATGGATTAGAGCGCTTGGTTTTGGGCACTTGGAGGGAGAGATAGCGAACTGGTGGAGTAGAAAATCGGTCAAGAGAGGGACTCCCATGAATGCATCACAAAGATTTGGAACTACGAAAAGACAACTGCAAGCCAAGGAGTTTTTCCACAAAAGCAGATCTAGCAGACAAAAAGGACACTAAATGACAGACTCTAGACACTCGTCCCCTAAACAGACTACTTCTAATATCTCATAACAACAGCTTTACCAGTGCTGGGGAAAGGGTACCCAGTCCAGATTTCCCATTGTGTGCCCTAAGCTTGTTGACAAAAGCAAAGTGGGTGATTGAAGCTGCAGTCTTGGAGTACAGAGAACACTTGTCCAGCAGAAGCTATAGCTCAGTACCCAACTGAGAGAAGGTAAAACAGAACGGTTTCTTTCTCTAAGAATGTACCATTCATCTTATACAGCCCCATTCATCTTTCAACAGAGACTAGAGGGGAGGTGTGTGTCTGTTTGTGGTGGAGGGGGGGCTAAACAGACACAAGTCTGTGGTCAGAAACAACCAGCTTGCCAGCTGGGTCTGGTTGAAAAAAGAGCAATTAACTTAAAACGATGGACAAGAAAATGGCAGATCCAGCCCTCTTGTTGGTGCCTCTATTGACTAAAGTGAGAGTCAGTCAAATGGCCCTCACAGTGAAGACCATATTGTTCTATAGTGTTATTTTCATACAGCCCCTCCATCTTGAATAGGGAGGTCGAACACAAAGCTATATCTACAGCTAACATAAACATCCATGGAAAACCAACCCCCCACCCATCCTCCACTCCTCCCCCAGTGAATGGCTGTTAAAGGAAAATAGAATGGAACCATAAGCACTTACATGTGTCAAATCTGCCATATATTTACTGACACTTGTCAAACAGCATATGTGTTACCTCAGGAATGCAAGTCTGCTCTTCTTGCCAACTCCACTTCTTAGTCTTCCAGGCGCATAACTTGACAAACAGGGCTGCAAAATGCAGCTGGCCTCAGAGACCTCAGTTCTGTGAGAATCTCTGCTCGCTAAAATGCCAGCACCAAGCCTTATACTTGCTTATACCATGTTTTCACACCTTTCATCTGCATTTTCATTAGCTGTCTGATTTGGTGGTGATTATTCTCTTAAAAAGCCTGTGTCACATCCACACCGCATCTTAGCTTGAAAATAAAGACAGTGTTTATTCATAATTATGTCCTTGGCTGAAGCATGCTGAGTTGTACTTGTATCACAACAGGCATAGTTCAGCTGATTACAGATCTAGACGTGCTTGGTTTCAATAGTGGGAGTCTGCAAAAGCACTTTTAAAAAGTTACATAGAAAGTCAGACTACAACATTGGAGGAAACTTAAGGACTTCAATCTTTCCTGCCTAGGGTAGTGTATTTTTTGTTTTTTTGTTTTCCCAGATAGAACCACAACTTCACAATTGCAGATACACCAGACAGATGAAAAACAATATTTTAAACTACACTTATAAATAGCCTACATAAGGCTATATTTTCTATACTACACAAATAGATTTATACTCATGCATTTCATTATCAATTGCATCCCAAATGTGAGATCAGTACTTTCCATCAGCAACACTAATGACACAATCCTTCCTTTACGTGTTTACAAACCTGGCAGTTGTCAGTCTTTCTTTTCAATGCCAACCATAAGGCCTGCAGTATAAACACACTGGCCTCCAATTGAATTACTTTCTCGTGAAAAAACAAACCCTTTCACATGCTATGCATCTACACACTTACCATCCCTTTCAGATTTTCTTGCAAAAGGAATTCTTGGCATTTTGTAAAGAAAGGCAGCAGGGAATGAAAGAAACACGTCCAAACAGCATTTGTGCAACGGCCAAGCTACTATGCAGGAGTAGGCAATCCAAGCAACAAGGCAGGTAGATGTTTTGGAACGTGTACTGATTGCTAAGTGAATGTTATGGTCTAATTTCGCTGCTGTCCCCGAAAAAGGATAACGGTTTACTACTGTATCTTGTGCCATACAATACATAATAATACCAACCACCGCAGAATAGCTACAATAAACCGCATACATACCCTATTAACCGCCTCCACTGACAATAGGCTACAGCACTCTGCAAATCACAGACCTCAAAACGCATTTTGCGGGCCGCTTCACAATGCCAGTGTCTCTTACATAATAGCCTAAATAATGCCAAATAAATTAAATAATTCAATAATGAGTACACCAGTGAATAAATAAATAAATTAGCTTTTTGTTAATTAAATAGGCTATTGGTACTACAATAATAATTCCCTCGTTAACTTCAAATAGTTTAAGAACATGCATTTCCCCCATGTCATAATGCAGGCTAGCTAAATTAAAGAACAAAAGTAGAAAGAATAAGCATCGGCTTGAACCATAAAACAACTATTCATGCTCTCCTTCCCTAGTCGTAGCCTATTTGTTAATGACAGTAATGAACAACACCATTTTGACAGCACATGCACCTGCATGAGGTTGCAGGCTACTAAATACAGGTAGAAAATGAGGACCTCACCTTTCTCTTGTTAACAATGTGAATTTTATAAGCAGGACTCCGTTCGATTTCTCCAGTAACCGTTACAGCGTAACGTATTGCGATTGGGAATAATTTCCAATTTCTCTCTCTGCTACTCAATCCATTTCACTCAAGAGCACACACGAGGCTGAGCTCTATTACTGCGGTTGCAGTAGTGTAGCCTATGGTCTAAAGCACGATCTCCGAAAGCCGCTTCTCTGGCAATTGTTAATTTAGATGAAGGGTAGTGTTAGTGCCCAAGGGTTCAAGCAGTTCAAACGCAACGCCAGGTCCCGCGCCTAGTGTTGGGTTGAATCAATTTTTGCAACACTCCACCGTTTCACTGTGGTTTAGACAAGCCGTTATAAATGATAACGCTTAACACTGAGCAACGTGAACACAAAGACGGTGTGAGAAAAAGGTAGTGGAGGGAGGGGTATGCGTGAGGGGGAGTGAGCAATAGGCGGATTCTCCCTTCACCCTCATTTGGAGTCACTCTTCCTCCGTTTCTCCTTCTCTCTCATATTTCGGCTTGCGGTTTCCATAGAGAATTCCAAACGCTGCACAGCAGGAAAAAAGACAAAAGACGTGGAAAGATGGGAGGGGGCGTCTCCGCCCGTGACCACTAAAGGCAAGCTGTGCACAATAGACCCGGCGAAGTTAATTGGGGATTTTCTGTACATTTATATTAGTCAATACTCAAAACCTTTGTTACTAAACCTCATATAAAAGCCTATGAACGTATGGGCTGCACTGTGTGAATGCTATGTCATTAAGTGATAGGTTATCTGCATATCAGTCTTTTGTTGATATTTTTGTTAAATTGGAGAAGAACAAGGGTTTGCTTGAGGTGTCATCCAGTTGGGTGCCCTCTGCCTGCTCTCTCTGCTTTAACTCACGTCCACTTTCCTTTGTGTGGACAGATGGGGTGTTTTTCGTTTATCTGACCATGTGGCTCTTTGTGTTTCTGCTCTGTGGGCAGTCGGCCACAGACTGCACTCTGCCCACATCCATCACAGTGCCTCCATAGCCGCAACACTTACGTGGGCTTTTGTTTCCCACTTGAAAATATCAACTGCTGAGCAGTCATGAACATAATTTCAACATCTCAGTCACTACAAAGAATAGCATTACTTATTCTTAAATCCATAGTGGGCTTACTGTATGCTTCAAAATATGTATTGGCACTCTCCAAAGACCCTGGCATCCTCATAGATTCATGAGAGATGTTCCCTTTAGATTAACTGTACCCCATAAGAAAAGGCTCTCACGGTTATAAATTGTTAATCGATAAGTAGCAGACTGCATGTAACGCCTTCTACACAACCTATATCCTACCCACCCACACAGTGAGTAAATGTACATGCCTATGTTGCAATCAGGAGCCCTGCCACACTGAATTATATAAGGGTGTGTCATTACACCTGTGCATCTTTGTGGGCATTCTACAAATCAGAATAATCGAGTTATCCCGATAACTTTGAGAACAATAAGGCCGTATTGTCACATTAGTGACATTTCAGTCAATGAAAATGTGATTTAGTCATGCGTATTGTTAGCGGCTGATATTGAAGAAGGTTTCTGAAGTTATTTCATGGTATTATTTTTGAGTTATCTGGCTAACTAGCCTGCTTTGTGGAATACCGCCATGGTTCAGTCTGAGGGTTTCCTTTTCCACTTCAGAAAATCAGAAAACTCTGAAGGATTGAGGAGGTAGATGATGCGATAGGGAGGGAGGGATAGGGTACTACTCCTGCAGGCTCAGAACTCCCACCCCCCTCTCTCCCTCTGTCTCCAGGAAGTCCTCCACTCCCCTGAGTGGGGCACAACAATGAAAACCTAATAAACATGCAGCAGCCATCCATTGGGCTGCCTAACCACAGCCCAACTTTTGTCATTAATAGCTCACAGTTGTCACAGCCAACTCTGGGGATATTCCGAGTAAAATCTTCAGTGGGAAAAACCCAAATTACATTAATTTGTTATTTGTTTTCCCCCCTTCACACTCGGAATACAACACAGGTGGTGAATATTTAATCTATCCCATACAAAACCTTGGAACAATACATGGACAATATCATAACTCTCTGCATACTGCCTCATAATTTGTATGGATACGAACAGACTATGCAGGGTCATTTTATATAGGGTCACATTCTATGCCACTGAGTGTATCTGAGTTTTGCAGAGTCATGCAGAGAGGAACTACACTAATTTGCCATTGACCCAAGGTGAATAGACCACCATCTGGTCTTTGGAGGTTCCAGCTGATTCACTGTAGTAATATTTGAATCTTGCTGAAAACATTCTACACTTTTTTCCCCAGGTGAGTTGTAAATGTAAACCCCCCCTGGGGATCAATTTGCCACTTCAGCTGATTAAAATGATTCTTGACACCGGTTTCGCTCGGCTGACCCAATTACACAGTCCGAATGCACTCCATCACTCTTTTCTCTCTGTTTCACGCTCTTACATCGACTGATCGTGTAGTGATTGATTTTTCCTCCACTGGCTACAGCGCTGCTCTGCCTCGCTGGACGAGAGAGCGGGAGACAAGAGCTTTTTTTCTAGGACAGAAAAGAACAGCTGCACCGCATCGTCCGTCGCTCAACCCACAAGCCACTCCTACCTGTGGATCAGCTGCCACTTGCCCGGCCGTCTTCATCCGCAGATCTTTCACGTGCATGGTCGGGGGATCCATGATGGGGGGCAACGCTGTGCTTTACTCCGATGGAATTTTTTCAAGGACTGGGGATTCGTGGGAATTATTCTCTGTCTGTAACAGGGCTGGACTAGTGAAGTGGAGTGCGGCTGGATGTATACACGGTTCTGGGAATGGGGTGACGAGGTGCTGTCTGTATTCTGTGATTCATGCTGCTGGCGTCATCTTCGCGGCAGACAAGATCACGCTGCCGCGCCTCTTCTTCTCCACCAACCTGGACCTGGATCTCGACACAATCCACAGTCATTTAAAAACGTTATTTACAATGATTATTTATATGGTGACACGGGTAGACTGCATACACGGGGGCCTGATAAGTTATTTAATCATGTGTATCATTAGTTAATCATTCATTATTATTTAATGAATTAGCACGTATCACACATTAATTATATTGTGTACTTTGTTGATGGTCCTGGGCTGTCTGTTCTATTTTGACTCGTAACATTTTTTTCTTCAAATGTGCATGAAAAAATGTTGCACCATTCATTTCTTCCAATGGCCTATTTTAAAAACAACTATCATTTATTTAAAGGGTGTTTCACAAAGGGTATTCTTTGAATAAATATAATAAGGGGCAGGATTAAAATTCATGTCGCTCTCCAGTTCAAGCCTGAACTTCACTTTCCAACAATACAAAGCAGAATTTCACTGTATATATGTGGAAGGTCTCCAGCCAATCATGAGTTCAACCATAGCTAGTTATTGCAGTGCTCTGGAGTAACAGGTGATTCATTGCTCTGCGATTCATGCTATATACAAGGTGTCAGGCATCGCCTTTTGGAGGCAGGATTGCTGTACATACCTTTCATTAACCCAGATCTCTACACAATCCTCAATTACCCTGAGGACTTACATTTTGATATACATTAATGCATATTTCATTTCATTATTCATATTGAGTTCCTTATTTCAATTATATTGTGTACTTATTCTGAAAGGCCTCTTATTTCACACTAAAATATTTTTCTTCAGCTCTACATTACAAAAAGATGTATTATTTTAGTTTCCGGTTATCTTTTCAGAGCAATCGATTTGGAATTAATCTGCAGCTCAGTCCTGCATGGCCAGAGGTTTTGAAGTGCTCTGGAGTCCATAGATGATTTCAGAACCCGATCCCTGTCAAGGTTTCTGAATTGGGCCTACTTGGGGACCTTCATGTCAAGATGATTGCTGGCTGTGTGTGGCTTCTTTGGCGTGCAATTCGGGGAATTATTCACACATGGTTGCACAACAAGGTTGTTGAATGCCCTCAAAGGTCTCCTGGCTTCAGACAATTTAATGGCTGGAGGAATATGTGAATGAGCTATTGTGATGATTTAATCCTCTGCCAGCAATATTGTAACAGGTAATAAGCAAGCAGTGACTGGTACAAAAGGGCTATATTTTAGTTTAGTTTAGTTCGAGTGAGTAAATGCAGTTGCCTTTTCTAAATCGGTCTGAATTAAAGATAGAAATATAGGTTGTTTTGAGGTCCAAGTGATTCAGATCTGGCATGGAGATGGCCAAACAATTTCAATAGGGTTGATTTCATAATGAACTAGTCTAGTGTAAAACAAAATCCTGACTTCCGATTCATAAATGATTACATCGGAAGCCGTAGAGGTATCTACATTGTTTAGATGAGAAGAGTGACCACCGGAGTGCAAGATGAGAGAAAGCTTCGCGATTACTTTCCATTTGGTTATTCAGATAATTGACAAGCGAGACAAATTAATTGGTTCTTCTTGTTACATCCACTCTTAATAGACAGCCATCACAATTAATGCCTTCGAGTTAACAGTCATTTATGCACAATGTATGACCATTAATGCTTGCTCCAGAGGAATGAAAACCCCATTAGTTTCAGCATCAAACAGCAACGACAGGAACAATTGAAATGTGCTCCTTCATTTTCTTTTGAACCTCTGTTCATTATCTCCTAAAGACCAACTCAAAGCTACAATTCAACTTTTATTGCCCAATTTATCATAAGTTATACAGATGTTTTATGTTTTTTTTAATTTTTTTAAATAAGCCAAGACATCAAAGGTCATTAAATATCATAAGCAGCTTTCTCAAAATGGTCTCATAGTGGTGTTCAAAAAATAGCAGTACAACATCAGTAACCTGATGAACCACTGTTATTAGTAGTAGTGATATTTCTGCATGGCAAATAATTTACTTGTAGATGTAGTAGTGTAATAGAAAAACAACAGACCCAACTGTCATGACATGCACGCTATTCTGAGTAATTGACTGATTCATTGAAAAGGGTGTGTTCAAAATAATAGCAGTGTGGAGTTTAATTAGAGAATTCATTCATTCTGTGAAAAGAAACAGGTCAAACAGGTATTCCACAGGAAAACAGGTGATGCCATCATGATTCTGTATAAAAGGATATCAAAAGACTCCTGATATCTTATTTTCAGGTACTCCAGCAATACTATAACCTCTCTGCATTTGAATGGATCGCTATGGGAATTGGGGGGTGGGACTAGACAAGGGTCAACAAGGGTCTGAGGTATCAAACAAGCCTTAAACCATCACTCTGCTGCCAGAAATACAGTAGATATGGATGGATAACTTGAAGGGTTTCTTCTCCTGGCTTATTTTTCCATAGAGCTCAATAGGAAAATTTGTCAGGAGAAACAACCCTTCAAGTGGTCCATCCATATCTACTGCATATCTGGCAGCAGAGTGATGGTTTGAGGCTCGTTTGATACCTCAGACCCTTGTTGACTTACAGCCATTTAGCCAACCATGGGTTCCATACTATTCCCGTGTAATTTACGGCTTAATCTAGTCCCACCCCCCAATTCCCATAGAGATCCTTTCAAATGCAGAGAGGTTATAGTATTGCTTCTAAGAGTACCTGGAAATAAGATATCAGGAGTCTTTTCATATCCTTTTATACAGAATCATGATGGCATCACCTGTTTTCCTGTGGAATACCTGTTTGACCTGTTTTTTTTCACAGAATGAATTAATTCTCTAATTAAACTCCACACTGCTATTATTTTGAACATGCCCCTTTCAATGAATGAGTCAATTACTCAGAACCAGCAGCGTGCATGTCATGACAGTTGGGTCTGTTGTTTTTCTATTACACTACTACATCTACAAGTAAATTATTTGCCATGCAGAAATATCACTACTACTAATAACAGTGGTTTATCAGGTTACTGATGTTGTACTGCTATTTTTTTGCACACCACTGTAAATACTCCAATCTGTAATTCCACTGCAATAGCAGTGCAATATTACAGCAATTCTGCAGATATAACCTATTCAATACAGAACCACAAAAAAAGAAAAAACATTTGCAGTTGCATTAATTAAAACCTGCAAATGTTCATTCTAATTATAGGTGTAACTCACAAGATACAATATTGAATTTAACTAGCAGTTACATGCTTCCTTTCTTGTAGAATAAATTTTAGAAGCATTTATAGCCTCTGCAGTGCTGGACACGATGGCTTCCACAAGTTAGCTATAGAGACAGGGATATAAATCACGGACATATCGAGCTGCAAGGTGGAACCCAGGAGCACGGCTATACATACAGCGCAGGCTCTTTCCATATGGCCTGATATCATATTTACATCTGCACTGTGCTCCGATTGGCTGATCCGCAATGCCGCACCCTACCTGCGATGACCGGGTGATGACACCGCCAGCAGAACTTGCTGTTTTGAGCTTGGCTTTCAAAAGTAGTCTTTTACGGCCAACAGAAACGCGTCATATTTAAACGTGCCAGTCTGAGCAAAAGTGGCATTCAAATTCAATTATGCGGAATCCTGCTTTATATAATCCGCGTTCACGCCTCATCAGTAAGCGGAGGATGAAGACTCAGGGCTCAGCCACCGAGGGACGCCCTTGCACTTGAGATCTGGAGCCTCCCTGTGGTACTGGATCCCCTCTGCTACTTCCCGTCACAGTATAAACCCACAACTCAAGCAGAGACGAGCCTCTGGTCCTGTCTGAGTTTATTAGGAAATAAACCGTTTTGCACTTGACAATTTTTATATAAAAAAAAAAATAATAATAAAAAAAAACACAGGACGAAAAGTAATAATCTCTGACAGACGAAGCCTGACAGAACTGTACAGCAGCGATAGGGTGATGTCATTTTTTTTTTTGGGGGGGGGGGGGGTCAGGACAGGGTGGTGGGGATCCTCCTCCACAGGCCCCCACACAGGCAGTTCTTTATCCAGCGCTGCTCCCACTGCTTCACGGCAGTGGTTTTGTTGGGGGAGCGCAGCATGGTGACACAGCCACACCTGGGGAGGGAGCACAAGGCGGATGGGTCAGCTCGGGCTACGTCCATCCTCTGACACGGCAGCGTATACCCAGCAACTGCTACCGACGCACGGGGCCCGAACTAACGCGGCTCGACTTCTCATCCCTCGTGAGAGGCAGGCCAATTTCAGGGAGGTGTAAGACTGCAGAATGAGAGCTGAAGCGGTGAGCACAGCAAAACTACAGGGAGGATAGGGCCGCACGAAACCTTTAAGGAAGGAGAAGGCTGTTCCACAGACAAGACCAGTAATGAACCTCACCTAGTGCAGGGTACAATGTTAGATAGAGCCTCACCTAGTGCAGGGTACAATGTTAGATAGAATGAGCCTCACCTAGTACAGGGTACAATGTTAGATAGAATGAGCCTCACCTAGTGCAGGGTACAATGTTAGATAGAATGAGCCTCACGTAGTGCAGGGTACAATGTTAGATAGAATGAGCCTCACCTAGTGCAGGGTACAATGTTAGATAGAGCCTCACCTAGTGCAGGGTACAATGTTAGATAGAATGAGCCTCACCTAGTACAGGGTACAATGTTAGATAGAATGAGCCTCACCTAGTGCAGGGTACAATGTTAGATAGAGTGAGCCTCACCTAGTGCAGGGTACAATGTTAGATAGAATGAGCCTCACGTAGTGCAGGGTACAATGTTACATAGAGTGAGCCTCACCTAGTGCAGGGTACAATGTTAGATAGAATGAGCCTCACGTAGTGCAGGGTACAATGTTAGATAGAGCCTCACCTAGTGCAGGGTACAATGTTACATAGAGTGAGCCTCACCTAGTGCAGGGTACAATGTTAGATAGAATGAGCCTCACGTAGTGCAGGGTACAATGTTAGATAGAGCCTCACCTAGTGCAGGGTACAATGTTAGATAGAATGAGCCTCACCTAGTACAGGGTACAATGTTAGATAGAATGAGCCTCACCTAGTGCAGGGTACAATGTTAGATAGAATGAGCCTCACCTAGTGCAGGGTACAATGTTAGATAGAATGAGCCTCACCTAGTGCAGGGTACAATGTTAGATAGAATGAGCCTCACGTAGTGCAGGGTACAATGTTAGATAGAGCCTCACATAGTGCAGGGTACAATGTTAGATAGAATGAGCCTCACCCAGTGCAGGGTACAATGTTAGATAGAGCCTCACCCAGTGCAGGGTACAATGTTAGATAGAATGAGCCTCACCTAGTGCAGGGTACAATGTTAGATAGAATGAGCCTCACCTAGTACAGGGTACAATGTTAGATAGAATGAGCCTCACCTAGTGCAGGGAACAATGTTAGATAGAATGAGCCTCACGTAGTACAGGGTACAATGTTAGATAGAGCCTCACCTAGTGCAGGGTACAATGTTAGATAGAATGAGCCTCACGTAGTGCAGGGTACAATGTTAGATAGAGCCTCACCTAGTACAGGGTACAATGTTAGATAGAATGAGCCTCACCTAGTGCAGGGTACAATGTTAGATAGAGCCTCACCTAGTGCAGGGTACAATGTTAGATAGAATGAGCCTCACCTAGTGCAGGGTACAATGTTAGATAGAATGAGCCTCACCTAGTACAGGGTACAATGTTAGATAGAATGAGCCTCACCTAGTACAGGGTACAATGTTAGATAGAATGAGCCTCACCCAGTACAGGGTACAATGTTAGATAGAATGAGCCTCACCTAGTGCAGGGAACAATGTTAGATAGAGCCTCACCTAGTGCAGGGTACAATGTTAGATAGAGCCTCACCCAGTACAGGGTACAATGTTAGATAGAATGAGCCTCACCTAGTGCAGGGTACAATGTTAGATAGAGCCTCAGCTAGTACAGGGTACAATGTTAGATAGAATGAGCCTCACCTAGTCCAGGGTACAATGTTATATAGAGGGAGTGTAGGGAAAGAGTGGTAGAGACACTGAGCCCTCACCTGGTGCAGGCCTTGCTATCCTCTGTGGGACACACACCCATATGCAGACAACGAAGATTGTCCATTCGTTGAGACCCTGGACTTCTGCAGGGAGACAAACGTATGCAGGTGAGCCGAGATTGAACGAGAACACATACTGTTCTGCATGTTAATAGAAAGCAAATATATCTGTCTGTAATCTGGACTTTCCAATGGACACATTCAACCAAAGATTTGAGTAAATTTCTGCACAAAGTTCCAGAATATACTGGAATGATCATCAAGGGCTATAAGAAAGAATACAGTACCCCTGGGAACACATTGCAGTATAATAACAGCCATAAACAATTAAAAACAGAAAGAAATACAATAATTAACATTATAAAAAAAGACAGTGAGCAATAAATGGAAAGTATAATTTTTTCCTGCTTGGGGGATTTATTTCAAAGTCAAATTGGACCGCATATGATCCACAAAAACGGTTGATTGGCTTTTGAATGCACGCATTGGGAAAAGCCCCGAAATTAGCAACTCGCCGTATACGCTGTGGTGCGATTTGCGGCGTTAACGTGGTCTCACCTGGCAGGCAGCGCGAGCACGAATCACAGTGTAATTTAGCCCAAAATAGCATTCCGCTGCAGTAAAATTGAACTGGGCTGTTCCCTCTTGACGGACGAAAATGTCACTTCGCCAATGCGCTGGCTCGCCACCCTCCATGCGCCAGCCGGAAAATAGAGCCCCAAATGTTACTTCACCTCCTTTTAACCCCTTCTCTAGCACCACCTTTTTTGAACACAAGCCCTAAAATAAAATTGTTACTGTTCTTGAACCCCTTTGACAATAGGCATAATCCTGGTCTAAGTAACCCTTGGGAGTTTGAGTCAGAATTACTAAAGTATTACTGAAACAAAGTAACAGAAACTCAAACACAGTGGAAGTAAAAAAAAAAAAAAAAATGTTTCCTTGCCTAAAAAGAATTTTTTTATTTTCTTATTTATTTGCTGGGATAAGGATACCGATTTTACAATTACATGCGTAATCTGTGGATTACCGTGGAACACAGAATTTACAGACTCATCGTTACAAAATAAGGAACCGTTGGCGCGATAACACTGGTATCGTAAAACAGTTTAAAGATCGTGACTTTTAAGTTAACACTTTCAATCGGTATATTGTGTGGTCAGATTATTTTAAAACGCAATGAATGAAAATAACTAAACGACTTCTGACTGGTGCTAGTTAAGGGGTTAAGAACTGCAAAAATGATTTTGTATTTTCATCTTCATGGTTAATTTATAATGAAGTATTTTTACCTACCACTGTAATGATATTTACATAGTTGGCAGAAAATGATTCAATATTAGTTTATTGTACCGCTAGTGTGTCTGATCCAAAGGCGACCTTATTCTACAGGTTTGGTTGGCACAACATGCTTCAAAAAACACTGAATAATTCATATAAGCCTATAGCATATTTACTCAGTCTGAAGTGTCCTTTTCTGGTTGTAAAATGTAATTTGAAAAAAAATATATATATATCCTCGGAAACAATAATCCCCATTTTGGCCTCCATTCAATATTTAGAATCCTGTCCAAGGACAAATCCTGAAGGCACCTCGACACCCATTTAAATACCGTTAATACGAACTGATCAAGTCTGACTGGAACAAATATCAAAATAAACAGAGAAGCCCGCAGGATTGAGTCTGGGAAACCCCGCGTGGCTCGCTTCAAACTCCATCGCAGAAATGACCTCCAGCTTCTGGTTTGCCCCGTTCCCCGTTCCTCACCTGGAGAAGATCTCCACCTGCGAGCTGGAGTTGAGGCCGGGCAGGCTGTAGGGCTTGCAGAACTGCAGGCGGAGAGGGTGCTTGCTCTGCAGCTTGCAGATGACCCCGTCGTTGATGGGCAGCCAGTCCAGGGCGGGCACCAGCAGCTGGCTGGGCAGCAGGCAGCACTCGTCAATCAGGGGCTCATCGGGCTCCTGGGGGTGGTTCTCATCCCGGGCTGGACAAGGGGGAGAGAGAGAGGGAGGGGTTACTGGGGAACACCCAGGCTACATTTGGATCCAACTTAACACATTCCCTTCCCTTGAGTGAGCTATCTTGTGACGTAATTTGCTACGTGCAGCAAGCAAACTTAACAGGTGTTCTGTAAGGGAGGATAGACGAGAAACAAAACAAAACGGAACTGAACGGCCCTCGCAACCGATATAGGAATTCTACCCCATAGAGTTGAAACGTGACCTCCCACTTGCGTGGAGCATTGCATTGTGAGGGAACTGAGGTAATATAATTAGCCTACTAATTATATTTATATAATTACTCCCTCCCCTTAAATTGGAACGTAATCCCACTTGGTGTGGCTGCCATATTTCATCCTGGCATTTTCGGCATTCCCCCCTTGAAGCGGAAGGGAAGGGAACGACAGGAAGAAAGGATAAATTTTGGATGCGAACGCAGCCCCGGTAAAACACGTGCTGTGTCGCGCCCTTTTCCGCCCCCCCCCACCCCTGGAGGCAGAAGATAACGGTTGCTCACAGCACAGCCAGAGCTTGGTGAGCAGGCGGAAGAGCAGGGACATGCTGTCCTGGTTGTCGGAGGTGGCGGTGTAGATGGGCAGGCAGCCCGGCTTCAGCAGGCCCCAGATGCGGATCACCACCATCATCTCCCGGAGCATGCCCAGGGACGGGCCGTCCCGCAGGAAACCGAACCCGGGCCGCACGATGGAGCCCTGGGGGCAGAAGCTTAAGCTCGCTTAAAAACATCCGCATGTCCACACGAGCTGGTGGAAAGATTCCACAAGCATTAAACCGATTCCTGTGTATTAAGAGATTATGGGTTACCAGGGCATGAATTAACTTTTTCACCCACTGGCCAGAGTGGCTTGTGCATTATAAAAATCCCCAGCCATTTTCACCATTTTAGCAACCACATTACCTTTAACAATATAACACAACCCGGTTGGTTAGCTGCCAAAGTGGCAGCTTGAGCAGAAAATCTTACCAGCCACCATAAAAATGATAACAGCATTTGGCTGGCGGTGGGTGTTAATTTCATACCCTGTTGGTTACATACCGATATCATTAGTATGAAGGCATGTTCTACAGCCGCGCAGGATGAAAATGCAGTGCTGGGTATAGAGGACACTCACCTGGTTGGGCAGGTTGGCGAGCAGGTAGAGCACAAAGTCCCCCACCCACTGGATGAGCTGCTGCAGAGACTGCAGTGTAGAGGCATCCAGCACAAACTCCTCCGTCTTTAGATTGATCATCACCTTGTCGATGTCTGAGAGGACACAGGGCTTAAGATGGATCTCTTATGTAAACACAAGGCACGGGTCACATATGAGGGCTGGGCCGGTCTATAGAGTAAGCATGACTCTTGGCCTCCGTGTAGCATTAGCTCATCGATTCATCACTTAGAAGTGAAATCAAGCAGGTGCCTGCAAGGGGAACAGGCGATTCAACGGCCCACTGGAACATGCCTTTAACCCTTTAAGGCAGTGTTTCTCAACCTTGGTCCTGGAGGGCCGCAGGGTATGCTGATTTCTGTTTTTGCCTTAATTTCCACAAGCAATTCAGACCCAAGAAACCAGGTGTGGTGAATTAACTATGTTATGTTATTGGCTGCTTTGATTGATAAATTAAGTACCGAGTAACAATGAAAACCAGCATACCCTGCAGCCCTCCAAAACCAGGGTTGAGAAACACTGCTTTAAGGTATAAGATCACAAATATGTGATTAGAATGTTCTTAACTGAACATTCTAATGCTGATGTAAAAATCACTACTGGTAATTGAAAGCAACGAAGTTCTAGAACACTGACTTTTGAAAAAACGGTCCAAAAAACCAACTCTTCAAAGGGTTAAAAATGAGACCGTTATGCTGCTTTTCCACTACAGTGCAGACCCGTACCGGCCTGTACCGTGTCCTTTTCCACATCATTCAAAGCGGGTATACACGAGCCATAGCGTGAAATTTTTTGGCCCTGGCGTGCCGCTCTATCCGGGCTGTGTTGTGTAGCGGCGGTTGCTATGCAATGCGTCGCTCAAACCATGCCTTTGCACGGATCGAATACTGTTCTATGGAAATGAAACCGAACCGTGCGGAGATCACGGGTCTGTTCAGCTCGGTACGGGTCGGGTCGTAATACACAGGCTATGGAAAAGCGGCATTAGTAAGTCAGAACTACGTGCCCCATCTCTGCAGACAGGTTGTTCGTGGTGGGGGCGGCAGCCCTTTACCGGTGTCGGTGTTCTTGGCGCAGATCTCAGCCAGGCGGTCTCCGGGACTCTTGTCGGGGGTGTTGAGGAGGTGTGGCCTCAATAGGGACTTGAGGGTGGAGCTGATGGCGATGAGTAGGAGCTTAGCGTGGAAGTCGCAGGCCCGGGCGGCTGTGGCTGAGGACAGCTTGCACAGGGACGCCTTCACTGCCACGATCCGAGTCGACAGCACCTGGCCCAGAAGCAACGGTTAAAACGCTGCACTGGTACATCATACAGCTCTCCAATAGCACTGCGGCTCTTCATAAGCATCGGTTGACTAAACAGACTGGCATCACAAATGTAATAAACAAGCAACTACATATTTTGGATACAGGAAACCTGAGACCATTCATAAGTCTAGAAAGAAGAGATAGAATTTCTGACAATTTCACTGGCTTTATCTCACAAACACATTTATAAACCCACGGGACTGAACCATAGCACATTACTCTGGATCGAAGTCAATGCCTCACTGTGTTCCTCCTACCTGCTGCAGGGCCTCCTTCTGCTTCATATACTCCTCATGCAGCTTCTCCACCAGGCTGTGCACCATGCCCGGCTGCACGTGGAGCAGGACATCCCACCAGTCGTAGCCCGTCACCATGCAGTACTCCAAAAGGAACAGCAGGTGGCGCAACAGGGTGTTCATGTCCAGAATCTGGCCCATGGATGGAGACACTCGGACCATGTGCAACTGAGAAGATCAGGGAACAGGGAGAACGTGTTGTCTAATCGCAAACATCGACTTGGCAGAACAGAGGAAATAGCCACGCTCTGCTATTCCTTAAAACCTTAATGAACACTACTAGATTTACAAAAGTGGAAACTGACTTACAATCACTGTACCACAACTGAGCTATAGCAACACACACCTGCCTTGTCCAGTCAAGACATGACACAGCGCACCTCACCATGGTCTTGGTGTACTCAAGACTAGCATGCGCAGCGTTTTAGGAAGCACCTTGCCGTGGTTGTCAACCCCAACCAGTGCCAGCGAGGTCCAGGAGAACTGCAGGGCTTTGAAGTGCACCGTGGGGCTGCCGGTTCGCTGGCGCTTGATGGCGGTCTCGTCGCCGCCGCGCTGCGAGGAGCCAGACGACGAACCGTAGAAGACGCCGATGGTGTGGAGGGAGAGCCGGTGCAGGATCTGGATGCTGCCATCGTGGAAGGCCAGCGCAAGGCCTACTCAAGCCGGAGAAAGAACACACAGCGCGGTCCTCAGACTACCAGCATTAGCCAATAGCCACATGCCCACACTTCATATACTCAAAACCAACACATTAGCAAGCATAACAACAATGGCTATGATGCATGCACACCAATACCCTGATTATCAAGAGTAATCAGTTTATGCCAGTATTTAGATTATTCCGTACACATGGATAAGTAATGCAATTACTCCAATAGCCACGTTTACATGATTAATTCCATAATTGGCGTATGCTCAACGGAAACGGTGCATGCTTGCTTTCATCCGGGATCTTCGACTCCCGCATGCGCAGTTTCAAATAGCCAAAATATATCAGAGTAAGACGTCTACATGCACCAAAAAAATCGAAAATTGGGTAAAAATCCAGGTGTTTTTAATATGTTTTTTTTTTAATCAGGTTTTGAATATGCAGGTAAAGATAATCAGATAAAGGCGTTAATAACCAGAGTACTGCCATAATCGGGGTAAGATCAGAGTATTAGTCTGCATGTCAACACACCCAATGGCAAATTAACAAGGTATCAAAAAAAGAGATTAGACATTACTGTGAGGATACTTCAGACTGTAGAATGAAACTGAAGCTTATTGGTATTAAATAGATTTACAGGATAAGATTGTGCACGTGCAGCTGTAGAAAAAGCCGAGGCTCAGAGGCAGAGCTTTGTGAAGAATCAACGACGTGTGCGAGCGCGCGCTCCCGTACCGAGGCCCGGACAAAACTTGGTGTCGGACGCCACCTTGAGGTCGGTGTTGGAAATGGAGATGGGCAGCTTGGGAAGGGCCACGGCCGACACGCGGTCCAGGTCGTTCGTAGCCGAGAGGATGCGCCACTTCAGGATCATCGGCTGCTTCTCTCCCACTGAGGGCACAAGCAGGGGGGGGGGGGGGGGTGAGGCCAGGAGGCCAAATATGACACCAGTAACTACTCCGCCCCGAGATTAGCTTGGTTTTCCCTCTCTCCGTTTAGACCGGAATGACTGAAGCCGCGAGCGGCCCGGAGAACAGGGAAGAGGAAGCCCCTGCGGTCCCACTCACCCACGGGGGAACGATGCTGGAAGATGTTATTGACAGGAAGACCCTCCTTCCGCAAGGACCAGCACTCCACAATACTGCCCAGCTGACTGGAGGCACAGAGCAATACCTGAAAGCGCAACCAGGGCACAGATGTGTCACATTATGAGCGGTACCACGAAAGCAAAGACTCTCCGAGAAAAACAGTCTAACATTTATTGTACTGTTCAAGCACAAGTGGGTCACACTGGTAATATTATATTAATGTATATTTATGTATTCTATTGAAGCAGGCAGTTATATTGAGATTAAAAACTAAATTCCAGAGGGAAATCTTGACAATGCAGCAGCAAAAAGACACTGATTTCAGACAGATTTCATCAGACATGAGAGGATAGACACAAATGCAGAGATTAAAAATGTGCATGCCAGTTACAACACTGAATTGTACATTCAGTGTCCAGTACATATAGGGCTTGATTTTGACCTTTAACATGTGCAAAACCATTTAGCACTCGCCAAACCAATAACATGACCAATGATTGCTCATGGTATTTGTTTTGCACCAATCATTGGTTATGTTATTAGTTTTGCGTGTGCTAAAATGGTTTTGCACATGCTGAAGGTCTTAGCAAATCAGGCCCTTAGAGCAGGGGTGGGCAATTCAAGTCCTGGAGGGCTGGTGTGTATGCAGGTTTTTCCCACCAATTACCCCAGCTAAATGAGCTAATTGGCTGTTTACACCAACACTGGTAGATTAGATCACATTAAAATGTTTCATATAGGGACACAAGAAGTCTTCGGCTGTCATTCATGCGCTTATTAAGAATTGTAGCTAAAATGTCAGATGGCGCAGATATTAGGACTAATTAGGTAATTAAGGCCAGAAGTTGACATGAAAACCAGAAACAGATACGGCCCTCTTTGCCCACCGCTGCCTTAGAGTGTATTCCAAGACCATAGTCGATACAGTTTAAATGAGAATGATACATAGCGCAATGCCACGATTTTGAATTTCAATAAGTAACTAGGTGTTGGAACCAAGCTGCTAGTCTAGAGAAAGAGCAGTGTACAAAGATAAGAAGAATGAGTTTTCCCAAGACAGCTTTACCAAACACCAGCGGGTCAATCTACAGTTAGCTATTGCTACCCAATCGGCCTTCTAGTAAAGAGACCAGCGATGAAAGTGTGCTAACCAAAAACAAGACACAAGCATCTGTAATGGGCGAGATATAGCAAGGGGGATCGAACTACGGTCTCCCTGCACACCAAACCACTCTCCAGAAAAGCTTGTTGGCCCTTTCAGCTAAAGGCATAAGCTCCCAGCCAACAATTGAGCCCCCCCCCCTCCTCCTAAAGTCTCAAGGAGTGACATCACTCACGACAGCGTTCAAACTGTGCTCCACTGCACATCCACAATCTGTAGTGAGTACATCCAGTGTTTCCCCTAGGATGGAGTTGTAGCAGCGTAGGTGAAGCACTTATATATACACACATATATATATATATATATATATATATATATATAATTTAAAATAAATTTTTGTGCACTCACAAAGCGCACCCTGCCGGGAGGTTTCTATGTGTCTGCTGGCACCAGAAGGGCTCTCGAGGCCTAAGTACATACAGTACAGTCAAGGACAACAACAGGCAGGGGCGTAGGTTTCATTTGAACATTGGGGGGGGACCACAAACAGTAAATGGTCTTTGTGATGATAATGGAAGGGGACACTAATAATATAGCATCCAACAGTAGCGAAGCATGACTATTGGACCGAGGCCCTCAACCATTCCCGTGAGAAAAGCAATACATATCGGGGGGTCTGGGGGTCCTCCCCCAGAAAAATTTGAGCCTTTTAAAACTAATTTCCTGCATTTCTACACAACCTCACCCAGGGCATTTTCTAAAATGTTTTATTTATGAACATTTTGGAGAAGTTTTTTTTTTTTTTCAAAGCACTAGGCGAGATTTGAGATGCTTTCATATAAATCTAAAGCCATGGTAGGCTAATCAGTACATTAGTGGATAAGATAAGTTTATAACATTTTAAACTCTGTGGTTCGCAAACTCGGTCCTGGGGGTCCCCTGTGTATGCTGGTTTCCGTTCCAACCACAATTGCAATCCCAAAATTTTAACAAGCTGTTAATTTTTCTTAATTAGGTGTTTTTCATGTTTAGAGGGATTATTTACCCTCTTAAGACAAATTGTCAGAAATAGTTATGCATACCATGAAGACTATGCCATGTTCACACTGTGCTTACAGTGCTATCTTGCAAACAATAATACAAGGTAACATTTTTTTTAAACTGATCAATTTAAAGACTGAGGTGAATCAATAGGCTCCTAATTCAGTAGTTGAACACTTGTGTTTTAAGTTCCTTCATTTTTCCTTAAACTTATTAACACAATGCAGGTTTGGCTCATTATCATTTGCTTTGTCTTTTGAATTGTTCATTATTTACCAAGTCTCTAGTTTTAGTTGCCAATGTGTCCACAATTTCACCAATTAGGAGCCTATTGATTCACCTCAGTCTTTAATTTGTTTAATTTGATCAGTTAAAACATTTGTACCTCTCTTTTTGTAATTGTTTGCAATATAGCACAATGTGAATATTTGACGTTTATTATTCATGACATGCATAGCTAATTAAGATTATTAAAAAATTATTAAAAAATCAACAACCTGTTCAAATTCTGGGATTGCAATTGTGATTGGAAAGAAAACCAGCATATGCAGGGAGCCCCAGGAGCGAGTTTAAGAACCACTGCCTTTAGTGGTAGTCGTCGACATCCCAATTATGGTATTCACATTTCTCTGAACTTCTAAATTAGGCTAATTACAGTGTCTTACAGTGTCGCCGCTTGCGAATACATCAGCCTCTCATGTTGCACTGCAGGGCAATAAACATTTTAAGGAACCAAATAGCCTACATTTAAGAAGCTACAACTGTTTTCTGATGAACCCTGAAGAAATTCTCTATTCAATTGTCCAGCAACGTCGACATTTCCACAGTGCTACCTAACGTTATCGCACTCGCGGCTGTAATACATTGCTTGTTGTTATGAAAAAACATGTACTTTTTTTAACGTATATATAAGGCATAGACTGTAGAAAAATAAGGAGTAGTTAGCTAGGTTAGGAACAGCGCCGACAGTAGCCTCGTCTACCTGAATGGGGAAACTTCTGGGTCGGCGGTTCTTTTATTCACTGTGGGGATTTTGATTTGATTTTCAGTTGAGAGGACTATTTCAGGTTAAATGTAGCAAAGGCCGCCTACATACCAACAAACCATCTGCTCTACCCCCGTAACGAGCATCTCGATTTCATACTCCGTGAAGTTACTCGTCTTTTTTTGCAGTCTGACTTCTCCATTGCAACCAACCTGATTATAACACATCCATAACGTTACACAAAACACTGGCTAAAACACTGGGTTATGGGAATTAAAGTCCATAGTATTATCGGCTTGAGCAATCACCCCTAATTGTTGACTACATATCCCATTTGTGCTTTCATAAACTCGAACTTGTCGTGGCCATGAGATAAACCATTGCTACTGTTTGAAGTAGCGAGGGGGTGGGTCAATAATTCATACTATGTTTACGGGCGTTACATATCTTTCCGCATAAATTTAAGTCATTTTTTACCGTTGTTGCAGCCTTTATTGACTGTAAGCTTTACATGGGAGAGGGATCAATTATGGTTGGGGGGGACAATTAGACTCTTTCCAAACATTGGCGAGGACACATCCCCCGTTTCCCCCCATAATCCTACGCCCATGACTACAGGGCTGCGTTCAGATCCAAATTTAATTCTTTCTTCCTGTCGTTCCCTTCCCTTGATTCAAGGGAATTCACATTGAAGCAAGGGAAGGGAATGACAGGAAGAAAGCATTCATTTTGGATCCGAACGCAGTCCAGCACTTCAAAATGCTGTACATCTATGGCCTTCTCTCGTCAGAACAGCTGCATTTGCTAGCTAGCACTGGCCATATACGACCTTGCTGAAAGTTAGCTTTGCTTAGAAAGTTTGGACACAATAGCATTTCAAATGAGTTTATGACAGCAACTTTTCCATGAAAGCGCTTTACGTTTAAAACGTTTTTACGTTACTCTAAAACGTTTACAAGGCCGTTTACTCCAGCATTTTGAAGGGGAGAGAGTGGATTGTTTTGTTTTGTTTACAAAAACATTTAAAAAAAAAAAAATCATTCAGCAGCGGCGGTCATATTTCAGCAGCGGCGTAACGCCGCTGCTAGGTGCATATAGGGGAAACACTGACATCCATCGAGGCTCTCACCTGCTCGGAGTTCTCCCGTGTGAGGAATTTGAGGTGAGTGACGGCTGGGTACTTGTCCCGGCGGACAGGGTCGGTGGTGCAGCGCATGAAGAGGGAGGGCAGGAGCTCGGTGTCGATGCGGCACTTCTCGTTCACCACGCTCACGCACACCTTGTAGAACTGCACCGGGGACGAGCTGCTGCCGTCGGTGGCGGCCACCACGATGTTCCCGCCGCCCGTGAAGGCGATGTCGGCCAGGGCCACGCGGCCCCGGAGGCGGCACAGGCTCTCGCTGGCCGTCAGGAGCGCGCCGTTGGGCTTCAGCAGGGACACGGTGACCAGGCCGCTCACGGTCACGGCGAGCCAGCCCTCCATGGGCTTCCCGCCGAACAGCGTCAGCGAGGGCGAGAACTTCACCCGCGAGAACTTCTCCCCAAAGTTTGTGGAGCCAGACTGCAACGCGGAAGAAAACAAATAATAACACGTGCAGGGGACAGGAACAGCCTGCGTGTCAATATTAATTTTAAAGCCCCTTCCATTAAAATTGAAAAAAATAAATAAATAAACATTCATATATTTGTGCTGCAAAGCCCATTTAAATATGCTTATTAAGGTGAGTAAAGATGGCCTCACTGAAAACAGGGGCCAGTCTTGCCTTCTCCACGTGCAGGGCCAGTTTTACGCCGTTGTGTAGCCAGGAGAGGGCGACAATGGGGTCCCCCTCCACAGCACTGCCCAGGGTGCTCTCCCAACTGTTGACCAGGTGCTCCGCCATCCCCCAGCACTTGATCTGTCCGTCTCCATCAGCGGACAACAACCTGGAACCTAGCAGAATCCATGCATGTGCACTCAGCAGCAAGACTAACATTACTGCGAGTCTGAGGCAGCCTCGTAGCTTATGTAATGCATCCTTCTTCCAGTCTCATGCATTTGATTTCATCCCCTACTTTACCTTTTCTTTATTTGGAATGCAAGTCTATACCATTATCGCAACGGCTCAATTCAGAAGAGTGCACTAGCACCTGACCTTGTATGAAACATAAACGCACTTGTTCAAATGATCCAAGTGCCACAAAGAGGTTGCTCACCAGACTGGTCCCATTCGAGGCAGGATATGACCTCAGTATGTCCTGAATTGATAGAGTACACATCCCACGGGTGCTCTGTGTCGATGATGTGGATCATGTGGTTGACGTCTGAAACAAAACGAATGAAAATATGAATGTTTCACTTTTAGTTTATTTTTAATTAAGTAATGACAATTAATATAAGTTGATAAAATGCTGACGAAGAGCGGCAATATTCCGGTTAGCTACCTTTCTCGTCGTCTTCATTTTTAAGATCAGTTGTGAAGGCAATGAGATTCCTACACGACCAGGCACACACCAAAGGAATAGATGGGCAATGGTTGCTTTTCGGTCTCCTCTCCCACTCGCACACATAGGCAACCTCCATCATTCAATTGGGGGCCTCTTCGGGCGATTTAGATTTCGTTTGAAGTCTCTTGATTTAGAATGTTACATGGACCCAAGTGAGCGCTTCCCCTAGTCCGTTGATTCCTAAAATCATTTTATAGAGCAAAACACAAAATGTATTGGATTGACACAAAATACACGACTGGCTAGCGAATTCACAGTAAGGACATCTAACTGGAAAGCCAGAACATCATCCATTGCTATCGTTAGAAAACCAAGTTTGTTAACTTAACGTGAGCTAACGTTAGTAAGCTCTGTCTGTCGCATATACAGTGCCACCAACTACCTAGCTAACGTTAACTGTTGGCGCTATCTGGCCAACAGTTAACGTTAAGTCATGAGAACCAAACAAAAACATTACTAGGTAGCAAGAAAGCCACAAGAGTAAATCAGTTTCGTAATGGCACTTATATCGGCAAGTAATGTCAGAAAGTTAAAACTTACAAATGTTTTCTTACAGGTACTTGCTACCTCCTTCTAAAATGAATTATATCAAATAAATAGACAGGACCTCAGTCTACTTAACTTAGGTGTTTCATTCTGCCTCTTACTAGTACTACACGTCTTTTTAAGTTCACTGGCACAATTAAATTATTACTGTGCATACGAGGTTTTTTTAAAATATGAACTTACATTTTAAAACAATTGAAATAATTTAACATCGCTTATTCATTTTGTAACAAATAATTTGAGGCAGGCGCTACATGGGACCACTTAATTTTTCTTCTTCTATGTTTTTCTGGTACAATAGTTGATCATGGGAAACAGTATTATCGCCACCTATTGTACAGGATGGTGTTCAACTTCAGGCATGGTGGTTGTGCAGCACTCCCCAGGGTCCAAAACATGGATGGGAAACTCAAGGACCGATGTGTATGCTGGTTTTTGCTGCCACCAGTTACCAACTATTTAATTAGCCTAATAATTTACATGATCTGATTGTTTAGCTACATTCTGCGATATGAACAGCAGCTGATTCATTTTCTTGTGCCTGTATGCATGTATTGTAACGTTTATTGTGGTCTAATTTATGAGTGAATCGGTGTTGGTGTATAAAACTAATTAGCTGATTGAGCCAGGGTAATTGGTGGCATCAAAAACCTGCATATAGACCAGCCCACAAGGCCTGGAGTTGCCCATCCCTGGTCCGAAATATATTCTAACCCAGTGGTCCCAACCCTGTTCCAGGGCTGTGTTCGGATCCAAAATGTATCCTTTCTTCCTGTCGATCCCTTCCCTTGCTTCAAGCGGGGAATCCCCAAGGTGCCAGGATGAAATATGGCTTCCACACCAAGGCTACATTCAAATCCAATTTAACACGCTCCCTTCCCTTGCTCACTTCCCTCGAGGGAGCTATCTTGTGACGCAATTTGCTATGTGCAGCAAGCAAACTTAAAAGGTGCTCTGCAAGGGAGGATTGACAATAAACAAACAAAAACAGAACCGAACCGCCCTCGCAACATTTCGGAAGTGCAACACCATAGAGTTGAAATGTGACCGCCACATAGTTCTGTGGTGACCACCCACTTTTTCCATGTGGAGCATTGCATTGTGGGATTCCCTTCTTGCTGGAAGCTTGGGCTGCGTTCGGATCTGAAAATTATCCTTTCTTCCTGTTGTTTCCTTGCCTTGCTTCGAGGGGGGAATCTCTAAAATGCCAGGATGAAATATGGCAGCCACACCAAGTGTGATTCGGATCCAATTTAAGAAAGGGGAGGGAGTAATTATATTCCCTCACTCCCTGGTTTATCCTCCCTTCCACCAAGGGTATAAAATGCAAGCTTCCAGCAAGAAGGGAATCCCACAATGCAATGCTCCATGTGGAAAAAGTGGGCTGCTTGTGTCATGAGGTCATCAGGGGCCTGTCCAGGTCGTGAAGTGGGCGGTGCACTGATAAATGTTTAAGGATCCGGTGTCACTCTGCTATCCGGTGACCTCATCAGCAAATTTTCTTCCTTAGCATACACCTGTCCTATGCATAAAATGTTAGATAGTTTATCACAGTTTGTTTGGATCTGTCCCATAGTGTTTTAAATCACCTCTTGATACCGATGTATGCTTTTCTGGCACACCATTCAGGGTAATTACACTGTTTTGATTGGTATGTGTACACTATATAGGCTTATTTCAAATGCCTTGGATCAAATTTTGTTCACATTAAAAAGACTATTTTAAACTATTTTATGCTGATTTGCATTTCTCCACTGAATCTATATTTAGAGATGAATGGAGATGTTTAACAAAAAAGGCCAAAATCGACAAAATTGAGAGAATGTGATTATTACATTACATTATTGGTGGGCAGTCTTTATGGGATGACACCTACAATGATCCTGATCTAGGGCTGGAAATTAAGGAACCATTAAGATAAAGCAAATGTTGAATTTGAGTTCTTATGTCATCAATGGACCTCTTGTAAATCTGTCATACAGATCATTAGCCTGGATTTAATATCATTAAACATATCTGATGCACCCTTGTTTTACACTCTTAAGATATAGTTAATGTTGTATTGCCTTTTTAAATTAATTGCAGCTTTAAACTAAATGGTCCATTGTGGCTTTTTAGCCAATCAAACATGCTTCTAGCTTGCTGTCAAACACATTACTCCATTATACAAGGTTTTTGAGTGTATGTGAGGATAGTGAGTAAGAAAGAATGATAGCTACTTAAGTCAGTAACCTTCACTGTAGCCAGGGGCGCACTAGCTGGGGGAAAGGTGGACCTGACTACCCAGGGCCCCAGCAGGGAGAGGGGCCCTTGAAAATCCTGGAATTAAAGTTTTGTTTTGTTTGTAATGTTCTTTATTTCGAATTAATTAGTGTCATAACTTATTTAAGTTTGTTGATTACATGTTACATCAATTGAGAGAATGAACTTTTGTGCCACAGTTCTCCCAAAATATTGGAAGATCTGTGAGACCCCTCTTTGGCGCAAAATGGTTTAGTCCGCCCACAGACTCTCCAAAGGCGCGCAGTTACGAGAAGCAAGGAGAAACGTGATCGCTGATGTCCTACCGGCTACCGCCACCATGTCATTCACTAAAGTTAAATCGGGGTATCAAAAAAGAAAAGAGAAAGAGCAAAGAGAAAGGAAGCAGAATGAGGGGAAAAAGCTTTTGACTGCTTTTTTTTCCAAAGAAAGGTGAACAGAGTTTGTGTAGGAAACAGGAAAAAAAGCAGTGTAGCTCTGGTTTGTGACGTTTTCTTGCTAGCCATAAGTATCTAACTTGCTAGCTAGTTATTATCCTAGTCTAGCATGCAGTGCAGTGCCAGTTTGTCAGTTGCTGATTGCCAGCTACTATATTAAATTTAGCTCTAGCTATATCTGTCAACATTAACAAGCAACGCTTGGCCATCAGTTTCAGAAACAGACAGTGGAGCAGTGGCCAATCCTGATGGTACTGAGGAGGATATGAGACAAGGTGAGATCACTGGCAACTTGCGAGTGCTAGCTAGCTAGTGCTAATAGTGCTAGCTAACACTACAGAAATACAGCTCTCCGGTGGACACACAGACAGTCTATGTTGACTAGGTATTTGTTACTTGAATAGCTTCTTTATTAATTAAATCCCCTAAACACTGGAATGTTGTCATAGAAAATAATTATTATACTAGACTTCTTCTACTGTCTAGATTAATCTAGACTGACCGTCAGATTTTAGACAGTAACGTTAGGTGTCAAGCGCCCTCTTGTGGCTATAAACAGTACTGACCGGCTCTGATAATACAGGCATTATATGCGTCATTTTCTATGTAAAATATAATTATAATAATAATCTATTACAGTCGATTTTCAGACAGTTTCTAAGAGAGAAATTCTAATATCATCCCTGAGCTCAGTTGACAGCCTTAGAGGTTATCAGGTATAGCAACACAAAAATGAGCCGCCAGTGGGCATTTACTGGGACATAATTTACGTCCCAACATCTCGTGTCAGCAGGGCTTGACTTTTCCCCCCCCACTGTTTTCCCCCCTTTTATTTTGTGTATTTGTGTACAGTTGTTGGCTCCTATTTGTTGTATATAAATGTTCTAAATAAATGTTCTATAACAAAATATGCATGAGAGTCATGGATCAAAAGAGGAAGGGGGCCCACAGAGATTGTTAATGTATAGGGCCCAGAATTTGGTGGCACGCCCCTGACTGTAGCCTTACATTTTTATTAAAAGACAATTCAATTCATGTAACATTATTGTAAAGTGTTACCGACTATCTTTTATTACAACAATAAAACACGTAACACGTAGCCTAATAGCTAACACTAATAGCTGTTTGACAATCTGAAGCCGAGCCAACACGCACCATTCACATAAAAATTAGTAGGCCTACATTTGAGTATATTATCACTAACTGGCAACCGAGCGAACTATAGCTGAATAACTCAGACTTTCACTCAGTAGGCTAGATACCCTGCTGTTTCCCCCCCTTCCTCTTGCGCACTTGCACACTTCCTGTAATCGGCTCAGGCCGATGCCGATCTCAGTCTCCCAATCATAGACTGTATAAAAATAGCTCCCAATCCAGTTTTTGCTCCACCCTCGTAAACTTCACTTGCAAACTTCACTTGGGAGGATGTGACGCACATACCAATAAAACTGGAGTATACACTTGCGTTTAGCGAGTGTGAGCATAGAACTATATATAGTTTATGAGTGTGAGGGAGCGGGTTATTTGAATTGAGACGCACTTCACCTCTATATCACCTCTATACTCGGAAGTTAACCATGCTGCACAGTGGCGTATCGTGGGATCTCGGTCGGATCATGTAAAACGTCTGTCACCGTAGCCTACCTTTAAACGGATGAAACTCGCAACCTGTTTACATTAATTATCAGTCAAGCAATTGGTTTACTGAAAAACAAATATCAATACATACAGCAGGTTTTGTGGGCTAGCATATCTCTATGTGTCATAAAATCGTAGCATTTAAATATGTAGGACAGCCCGTGCGCTGGAATAGGTAAAGCATTTAAACCGAACATATTCTCAACCTGTTTCCGTTTATTTTGCTTGCTTATGTCAAACAAATTCCCTGAATAATCAAGAACAATTATGTAGCCTATAGGCTAATGATTAACAAATGGCAATGGCAAAGAGATAACTAACGTGAGATTGTTTAATAAGGGTATAATTCTGAATAATTAACTGGCAAAAAATCCCAACGTTTTCTGTGAGTTGCACGTTAGCATTGCGTTTTCTCCTCATCACGTTAAAGAATGTCATTCATTTAAGACGGCATTCGATTTAGTCAAAACGATTTAAACATTAGAAAGCATACATTTAAAGAGGAAAACCTCTTAAATTGCTGGAACCAGCGTTGAGCGCAATGCATGCTTTCATGCTAGAAAAATGAATTTACCCAGATATGTGCTGTTCATTGATCACTTCGCATGACATAGGATATTAACGCATTTTGCGTCAGCACAAATGTACAATGCTTCACACGTTTATTTACCTATTCGTCTTGGTTATTGAGAAATTCAATTGTTAGGCTAACTGGTAGCCTCCTGAAAAATATTGAGAGACGAGTAGCCTAATAATCCGTTTAAAAGCAACATTAACAGAGAACCTGGTAGGCCTACATTCCACAGTAGCTAGCCTACTACTCTGTTGCTGCATAACGCAATTTGCACAACTATGAAACACAAAATAGCGAACTACTCCATGAACCTGTATTTATTAGCCTATACACCGTCTTTTCCATTCTGCTTTTAATGTATAATACCGTGATAAACATTAACGTGATTATCACTGAACAGGACGTTCGGTGTGAATTGTGGGTAATATGAGCTTGCCGAGTCTGCTCTTTTGCAGACTCGTTCCCTTGAGAAAAGTTGAGGGTGGAGGAGCTATGTCACAAACTTCACTTGACTTTCTAACGGATTGGACTCACACTTAAAATGGAGACAGAGGGTACATCCTGGTCTCAAAAGGGATTCCCCCAAGTGAAGTTTGCAAGTGAAGTTTACAAGGGTGGAGCAAAAACTGGATTGGGACGCGGCCTGAGTCTGCTCTTTTGCAGACTTGTTCCCTTGAGAAAAGTTGAGGGTGGAGGGGCTATCATAAACTTCACTTGGCTTTCTAACGGATTGGACTCACACTTAAAATGGAGACCGAGGGTACATCCTGGTCTTAAAAGGGATTCCCCCAAGTGAAGTTTGCAAGTGAAGTTTACGAGGGTGGAGCAAAAACTGGATTGGGATGCAGCCGCGAGTCAGCAGATGGACCCTTCTCCCTTTTGCAGAAAACTGCTTCAACACTGCATTAATTTTAGTGAGGACATCCAGCCCATTGGGGGGCGCTCACGTAGATTGAATGAAATGACCCGAGAGTCTGGCGTTGCTTCACTGTGTTTTTCGTGGCTGGACAGAGAGAGATGAGAAGCTGACAAAATGGCTGTAGGCACAGGACTGGGCAAAACTAGGAGTATAAGAGAGGATTCCTAAGCAGCGAAAGAAATTGGGAATACATTATTTACTGAACAAAGATTAAGATATTTGTACCGTAACAACAAATGTGGGTAGATACCAAGTTAGCTAACGAATATAATACGGGTCTTATGATCGAAACAGAACGTCACAGCTAGCTAGCTGGCTAGCCTGCTAGCTGAGCTAGCCAACACAACTGAATGACATTAATTGTGGCCGGCTAACGTTAGTTAGCTTGCTAATAAAGAAAATCGTTAATACGCTAGACAGTTAAGTTCCAACCTAGCGCTAGCCGTTTTTGTTCTGTTTTTACATAGGTTTCCCTTAAATATGCTTCCCAAGCTGCATCGTTTGTAACGTTACATCTTCTTCGCTAGCTGTGACATGTTGAAATTCAGAGGGAATGTGTAAGCCAATTATTTAACAGGCCACAATTTTGCTAGTTAGCCAGACCGGTATATGTGCAGTATTGTTTGGTATAAGGTAGCTAGCTCGCATGCGCTCATATCCGCCTTTACCAAGCTGAGTTAAACAATAGACTGGTGGCGATAAACCCATCTAATGTTAAGGATAACGTTATCTGATAAATGATCAGAGGGTAACATTACCTAACCGGCATTAACGTTACTCAGAAAGCTCGCTCTCTTTTCTGGCAAATCGACACTTTATTTTACTTGAAAACGGGGTTATTTTCACGTTGGGCTGGCCAAAATGGTAATCTGCTCGTTTTAGCTAGGTAACGGTAGTCGTCCTGATACATTTGTCTGCTGACAGCTGTCTTGTGATTCCCGTGAAATTGGTGTCCATAGGACAGAAGTCAGAAAATGTCAGAAAATCAGGGTAACGTGAACAACAATCCCCTCAATAACAATGGCGGGGCGAACAGAATACGGAACCCCAATATAAACCAAAACCCCCTCATCAATGTGCGGGACCGGCTCTTCCACGCTCTCTTCTTTAAGATGGCTGTAACATACGCCAGACTGTTCCCACCGTCTTTCAGAAGAATCTTCGAGTTCGTTGTACTATTAAAGGTAAGGCTGCACACGCACCAATGGTACATTTAATGGCATTTATTTGAATGTGAATAACGTTATTCTTAATATGTTTGAATTGACAATTTCATTCTTATTCTTTTACAAGTCACTTTATATGTAAATATTTCCGTTGAGCTTCTATAACGAAAATGCGTTTAACATCCATTTTGTCTTGCTAATCCTGACCTTCTGCAATGAATGTAGATTTAAATCAGGGATTCACTTATCGTGACGTGTTGCGATATGAAACGCATGCCCATGCATTAGCAGTTAGGCAAGTAGTACCTAAGACAGGTGCACTGGTATGTAGTACCTAAGACGGGTGCACTGGTATGTAGTACCTAAGACGGGTGCACTGGTATGTAGTACCTAAGACGGTGCACTGGTATGTAGTACCTGAGACGGGTGCACTGGTATGTAGTACCTGAGACGGGTGCATGGGTATGTAGTACCTGAGACGGGTGCACTGGTATGTAGTACCTAAGACGGGTGCACTGGTATGTAGTACCTAAGACGGTGCACTGGTATGTAGTACCTGAGACGGATGCACTGGTATGTAGTACCTGAGACGGGTGCATGGGTATGTAGTACCTGAGACGGGTGCACTGGTATGTAGTACCTAAGACGGGTGCACTGGTATGTAGTACCTGAGACGGGTGCACGGGTATGTAGTACCTAAGACGGGTGCACTGGTAAGTAGTACCTAAGACGGGTGCACTGGTAAGTAGTACCTAAGACGGGTGCACGGGTATGTAGTACCTAAGACGGGTGCACTGGTATGTAGTACCTATGACGGGTGCACTGGTATGTAATACCTAAGACGGGTGCACTGGTATGTAGTACCTAAGATGGGTGCACTGGTATGTAGTACCTAAGACGGGTGCACTGGTATGTAGTACCTAAGACGGGTGCACTGGTATTTGAATATCACTATGACATGAAAATCCAGAGTGAAGTCCACCAATCATGAATATATCAAACTAAAACTCCATGGTACGAGTGGAAGACACTGTCCTCACAGTTGAACTATGCTGTAATATTCCCCTTAAAGGGGCTGCTTCACTGTTATCTTGCAGTACGTCCACACATTTTGTAACGTTACTGCTGTGGTGAAGGCACACAGTTAAAGTTTCTGTTAGTGTCGGTCAGGAGGCATGTTTCTGTAGTTGGAATGGTGAAATATTCCCTTGCATAGCCACTGTGGAGCACACTGGTAACCCTGTTTTCTGCGTCTCCACCTGAAATTAAGAAACAAAATATTACACATCTCAGATTTAAGGAAGCAAGGGGGCCTGTGTGAGATGTCAACCTGATTTAGCGAAATTATTAAATATTCTCAATTTCATATGATAATAGATCAGCTGTAACTTGCCTTGACATTGCTTGTACACACACACACACACACACACACACACACACACCAAAAACAAGGCATTTGACTGTATACACATGTTGGAAAATGTCATCACCACGGGGAGCTAACCATGTGCATGCTCTTCAGGTAATTCTGGTTCTGTGGGCCTGTGAATGCTCATCCTCACATGATCAGTTGGAAGCAGCAGTAGCCTACAGTATAACATTCCAACCTAAATAGAACTTGGGAAATGTCTGATAAAATGGTTATAATGTTGTTTCTTAGTAATAGTACTAACTACAGTAATTAGAACAAGAGTAGCAGTATTAATTTGAATGTTTATTAGCATTGTTGTCCAATTGTAAGTGATTTTTGGATGCCTGTTGCGACTCTTGGTTGTGTAATGCAGAGAGAAAGAAGGCATGTGTTGTCTTCGCTAAACGCTCGTAGCAGAAAATGGATGATGACTCCTCTTGACTCTGTTGATAATGCCTTTGCCAAAGGCAGTGCTGGAGTATGCGTAGATGGAATTCATTTTCTGCCTTCATTTGTTCCTTGTCATTTGCTATTCTTATCAGCGCACGAAAAAGCGTTACCAGACAAGGGATTTCTTTTGTTCAGTGCAGCTGAAAATGCAGCATTACGAAAGCCGCTGTAGTCTGGAGGGCAGAGACGGTGAAGGTGGTGCATGATGGGTAGGGGGTGCACATGCTCGGGCTGCGGCTCCGTAATACGGAGGCGGGAGGACAGGGATGTTCGGAGAAGCGCCTTACCGTGATGATCGCAGTGCAGTCCAATGCAGAACGGTGTGACATCATTTAGGTTTTTCACCGCAGAATTATCTGTTTTAGTGGCTCGTCCTGGCGCTGATTCACGTCGGGTTTATGCATGGGGCATGACATTCCGAAAATGTTTTATTCTCCGTCCCCCCTGGCAAAACATTTTTGACCCCTCTGTAGGTCATATTTGATGCGTGTTTGCACAGTGTTCCCTGCATGTCTAATTAAAGAGTGATAGTCAATAATCCGTCATGGATGGCTGGGCTCTCTTCTGTTCTGTTCTCTTCATTACTTATCTGGGCCTACTTGTTCTGTCTCTCCCTCATGGCCATGTATTAATCTCGCCTCTCAAATAACACTCGTATTCGGCTGTAACTCCTTGGCCCCTCGCCGGGTGAACCCTGGGCTAGCGCTAATGTTTATCGATCATCGCCTCTCTCTCCTCAGGCCCTGTTTGTGCTCTTCATCCTGGCCTACATCCACATCGCCTTCTCCCGCTCGCCCATCAACTGCCTGGAGCACGTTCGGGAGAAGTGGCCCCGCGACGGCATCCTGAGGGTGGAGATCCAGCGCAACTCGAGCCGGGCGCCCATCTTCCTGCAGTTCTACGAGACGGAGGGCTTCCAGGGCCTGGTGAAGGAGCCGGAGGGCGAGCCCGGGGGCCTGGGCTCGCTGCACCACGAAGAGGAGGAGGAGGAGGAGGAGATGACCCTGGAGATGTTCGACAACAGCTCTGTGCAGGTCAGGAGGGAAGCGGGGCCGCCTCGGGCGGGAGGGGCGGGGTTTCGCAGAAGTTAAGGGTGCCGGACAAAAAGGTACCGATTCAAACTCCCCGAAAGCGGGTCCAGGTCCACCGCAGGAGGCTGACGGTCTCGCTCTCTTTTGTCCAGTTTGAGCTGGACATCGAGCCCCGCCTGAAGTCCTCCTTGAGCAGCAGTGGGCCAGGGGTCGGCCTCAACGACTCTCAGGATCTCTCCTTCAGTCAGCCGTCCACTAAAGGTATGCAGCCGCTGAGGGAGACAGTCTCCGAGATTGAGATGCTAACCCGAGCAGGTAAACCATCATTCACCACTTTTTACTGACAGTAATGCTAAGAGACCAAAAAAAAGGCGTGATCCTTTGCCTCCTTCTTATCCCTTTTCCGGAACCTTCCTCATCTACCACCTGCGGTCTTTTCCTCTCACTCTGTTTCTTTCTATCAGCTCTTGTAGGTGATTTAGAGTTGCAATTACACTGATGAGGATTAAATTGTGGTGGCAACTGGCCAACAGTCATATTTAAAATATCATTTAGGAAGGTTGTGTAAATGTGGTTCACCTTGACTAGTTCCGCTGTCTAATTTCTGCTTCTTTTTTTTTTCGTGGTGCACCTGTAGTGCCTTATTTTTCCTACTTTCAAGTTCCTTGAACCTTGAAACTTTTCAAGATGACAACGGTATTGTTGTGTTAGTTGAATCTAAATGAACATCTTGTACCGTGGAAGTCCCATCTACGGCACACTGCGTAGGCAGATTCCATTCTTGGAAGCCTTGGAAACGGGCGTAGCATCCCACGTGAGATGCTGCAGTTGAGTGGTCTGGCCTGTGGTGTCACTAATGGCACAATGGGAGCTTTGTTTGTGTGGCCAGGAGGGCAGCCAGTCCATGCACTGCACAGGCCTCGGTGCATTCCAGCACACAGAATCTGGCAGCAAGACCGATCCTCAGTGCTGGCCTGGGTCCTGCACAGTTAGCACTCTGAGCTCCTTCTGCAATGACAGTGTCAAGCAGGGCTGCGTCTGGTGTCCTGTGCTATCTATATCTATCTATCTATCTATCTATCTATCTATCTATCTATCTATCTATCTATCTATCTATCTATCTATCTATCTATCTATCTATCTATCTATCTATCTATCTATCTATCTATCTATCTATCTATCTATCTCTGTGTGTGTGTGTGTGTGTGCGTGTGCGTGTGCGTGTGTGTGTGAGAGATTGAGCGAGGTGTTTGTGTTGTATTTTTTGCCATTTTGGATGGGTGTATATGTTATGCAGTCTTTTCAGGATGGGTAATGTGTGTGTGTGTTGTACTTTGTTGTCAGTTTGGGTAGTGTGTGTATACAGTGAGTACCATAATTCATTGGACAGTGACAAAAATTTTTTTTTTTGTTATTTTGGTTCTGTACTCTAGCACTGAGTTCGAAAGGACACAATGAGGTTGAAGTGCAGACTGTCGGCTTTAATTTGAGGGTATTTTCATCCATATTGGATGAACCGTTTAGAAATTATAGAACCTTTTGTACATAGTCCCCCCCCCCCCCCTCCCCATTTTCGGGCATCAAAAAATATTGGACAGTTTAAAGTGATTTTTGTGAAGGCTTACCAAAACGCTGGTTTCTGGGGATTCGTGACGTCACAAGATCCTTAACATAAAAATGGGTGGAGTTTAGGTGGTCCTAGGGGTGGTCTCGGCTGGGCACGTGGTATAAAAGCAGAGACCAATGGGGTTTTTTTTCCTCTTTGAGAGACCCTTGTACTGTTAACTAGTTAGTTCAAGTTCAAATGCGAATTGCTTTGTATTACTGCTAACGTTAATATTACGACTTCTATCGAGCTACTAAGGCTACGTTCACACTGCAGGCCTTAGTGCTCAATTCCGATTTATTGCTCAGATCCGATTTTTTTTGTTTGGCTGTTCACATTAATTTTTTTATGTGGCCCATATCTGATTCCAGTGTGAACCGATTGCTCTCCTCAAATGACCCGTGCAAATTAACAAAAACAAAAGACATAGCGCCTGTTACACAGCCTGCAGAAATAAACAACAAAAAGGAAGTCATCAAAGTCACAGCTTCTGCGTTAATTTTAAAGTTGATGTGCAGTGGAGCTAATGATAAGGGTGAGGAGACGGGAAAAAATCCAAGGTTTTTACTAGCTTTTTGTGCTGTCATGGCTGCTACTGTGCAGAGTGACTCGTGAATGCGAGATCGGAGCCAGGAATGGGGGGACCGTGACATGGGCGGTTTAAGTGAAACTCAAGCAAGGCATGAAATTAACCTCGCTCACTCGCCTGGGCGAGGACGGGCGAGTTAAGAAAATGGAGCGCTCGGCCGTTTGGTTAGTGAGACTAGTCGATATACATTTACAAAACGGATAGTTCCGGGATGCAGATTGGTCAATACAGCGTCCAGCCGTGTTAAAATACACAATATAAAAAAGCTATAGTATCACACGACACATCTGTTCAACTTCATGTGTCGTATAGCCTAGCATGCGCACCCTTAGATTAAACTATTGACACACTATTGGACCGACAACCATAACGTTCGGTAAGCAGCTCCATGAGAAAACCGTGAATAATGAATACCGTGCAACAAACCAAGACAATAATATGGACAGTTCTAACATTATTTTAAATCACAAAACGGGTAATGCAGCTGTCCGCGAATGATATAAAAACGTTGCCTACTTCCGACTTATTATGGTGTATCGTTTGCCCAAAAAAAATCCACTGCTTTGTACGTTTCCCACTTATCTAAAATGACAACACATGATAATATAATGTGAATCTGTTGATAACCTACCCTGTACAATAGTGAGTTAACTAGCCCATGCGCTAACGTTCTAATGCCCTGCTAGGTGCATCAAAAATGACGTAAAAAGTCACATTAATTCCGATCTGACAGACTGCGGTTGCTTTGACACAATCGGTTATGTATCGGCATCTAATACCACATTCAAAAGTGGCCCAAATGAGAATTGTAAATGTCAGATTCAATGTGATTTTCGCTGTTCACACTTCCATAAAAAAATCTGATCTGTGTCACATTTGAGGAAAAAATCGGATCTGGGCCACTTTTTACCTGCAGTGTGAATGTAGCCATAGAGAGTTATTCATCTACAATGTCTTACTTTGGTATCTTTAGCTAACTTGCCTGCATTATGCCAAGGAGTCAGATGTATTGTTCCTCGGTGTAACGCCACCGGCTCTGTTAGCTTTCATAATCTGCCGAGAGATGGAATGTATCGATAAACTAGGTAATGCAAAGCAGTCTATTGTGTGTGAGTTTAGCCCCGTTTGGCCCAGAGAACTGGTAACTTAGCTAGATAGCTAGTTATCGCTATCATTTATGAATGTTAGCTAATAAATGATAACAATTCTCTCCGGACCAAGTGGAGCTGGGCGCTACAACCAGCCATGTTCAATATACTAACGTTACTGTTTGACTGGGTTTTGCTGTGTATTTGAATGTGTTTAATAGTAACGTTACTTTAGGCAGACAAACAAGCTAACTTAGCTAGGTAACGTTAGCTCTACTATTCGGTTACATCCCCGGTCCTCTCCTCGATCGCGAAGACGTCGCTCAACTAATACAGCGGCTGCTGCTGCCAGTGACTCGAATGAATACGGCTGTATTTCCCAAGCAACATCTTCGCGAGGAAGAGTCTTCCACCACGAAGGAATCCTTTCAAACTCCTCCACCTCAAAACTCCCTGCAGTACTGCTGTCACTCTTGTCGCTTGTCATTTTGTTGTTTGTTTAGGTGAGGAGAGAGCAGGAAGGGGGCAGTGGGGAGTTCAGTGGGGGTCTGCGTCAGTTCACCAAGACACACCCTTTCACTCCTTGACTGTTTGAATATTCATAATATGACTACGTGGCACCATCGTCATATGACCACACCTACTCACGAGTTCCAGTTCAAATTGAAGCGGTAAAAAAGGCCTTATAAAAGCCTCTGCAGTATCTCTTTAACATAATGCAGATCTGGCAGCAGAGTGATAGTTTAAGGCTTCTTGTTTGATACGTCAGACCCTTGATGACTTACAGCCATTTAGCCAACCATGTGTTCCATACTGTTCCAGTATAATTTTCAGCTAAATCTAGTCCCACCCCCCAATTCCCATAGAGATCCATTCAAATGCAGAGAGGTTATAGTATCGCTTGTAGGAGTACCAGAAAATAAGATATCAAGAGTCTTTTGATATTGTTGGGTCACAGACATCAGGAAGTCATGGCATGCAAAGGATATGCGACCAAATATTGAAAATGATTACTTTATTCTACATTATGTTAAACTGTCCAATATGTTTTGATGTCTGAATTTGGGGGGGGGGACTATGTATAAACGGTTCTATAATTTCTAAACGGTTCATCCGATATGGATGAAAATACCCTCAAATTAAAGCTGACAGTCTGCACTTCAAGCTGATTGCATCCTTTCGGACTCAAAGTGCTAGAGTACAGAACCAAAATAACAAAAAATGTGTCACTGTCCAATGAACTATGGTGCTCACTGTGTATGTGTATGTGCTGTGCTTGCAGTGAGGTAGGTGCTGTACTGTGGTGGCAATTTGGGAGGTGTGTATATATTATACTGCGTCCAGGCTGTTTTGAACATGGCTGTGTGTTTTCGCAGTATGGCCACAAGAGGAATACATAGTGGAGTATTCACTGGAGTACGGCTTCCTGCGCTTGTCCCAGAACACGCGGCAGCGTCTCAACATCCCCGTCATGGTGGTCACGCTGGGTAAGTGTGACAAGTTGGGGCTTAAGAGAGACGATTTACTCTGTTCTTTCAAGGCAAAGCCCATATTGGGCTTTAAAAGAGTATAAGAGAACTATTGGCATTATAGTCAAGCGTACTGCAATACATGGGGCCCTTAAGAGGAAGAAACCTCTTAAAATGCAGTCCCACTGTAAAGTGAGACTGAAGGCATTTGCAATTCAGCAGAAATATTTAAAGCAAGTTCAGCGGTCGTAGACTGACACAATGTTGTCTTTCCTGCCTTGTCTTAGCAAGCCTTGCCAAACAAACAGGATAATATGCCGTTTGTACCAAGGTTATTACAGTTAACTGAAACCGAAACTAAAATCGAAAAAACATTTTAGTTATCTAAAATAAAAATAAAAACTGAAATGACTTTAAAAACTAAAACGAAACTAAAACTGTAATTTAGTGTTCCAAAACTAACTGAAATAAAATAAAAATGACCATGAATTCTTTTTAGTTTTAGTTTCGGATCCTCCTCCTGACTGTTGATAGCACAGAACGTTTGTGTTTGGATAATCTGGATTGCATATAGTGTAATTTGAAACATTCAAAACAAAAAAGTTGGGACCATGTGTAAAATGCACATAAAAGCAGAAAGCAGTGATTTGTAAATTCTCTTTTACATATATTTAATTGAAAACAGTACAAAGAAAAGATATTTAATGTTCCATACTATTCCCGTGTAATTTACAGCTTACTCTAGTCCCACTGCCCAATTCCCATAGAGATCCATTCAAATGCAGAGAGGTTATAGTATCGCTTGTGAGAGTACCTGAAAATAAGATATGAAGAGTCTTTTGATATCCTTTTATACCCAGTCATGATAGCATCACCTGTTTACCTGTGGAATGTTCCAACAGTTTGAACTTCCCAGTCTTTTTTTTGACCTTGTCCTAACTTTTTTGGAGCATGTTGCAGGCATCAAATTCTGAATTAGCGTATATTTACAAACATCAATAAAGTTGGTAAAACATTAAATATCTTTTCTGTTTTCAATTAAATATATGTAAAATAGAATTTAAAATCACTGCTTTCTGCTTATGTGCATTTTACATACTGTCCCAACTTTTTTGGAATTGGGGTTTGTATTTTTCTCTTCCCCAACCTAACTATTGACTGTTATTAACTGAAATAAAAACTAAAACTAAATCGGTTGAAAAACTAAAAAGAAACTAAAACTGAAATTGTTGGAAAAACTATCTTCAGAAAAGATTAAACTAAATTAGAAAGTTAAATTAAAAAAACTAATAAAAATAAAAACTAAATTAAAAACTATAATAACCTTGGTTTGTACTGTGTCTTGCTAAATCAACTTCCCTTCATTTTGAAATCTAAATATAAACACTTGTGTTTGCAACTAACAAGAATGTCTATAAATGTGTCCCAGACCCAATGAAGGATCAGTGCTTTGGGGACGGTTTCAGTCGCTTCCTGTTGGATGAGTTCCTGGGCTATGATGACATCCTCATGTCCAGTGTGAAGGCGTTGGCGGAGAACGAGGAAAACAAAGGTAGTGCCGCACTCCAGTTTCACATGCAGAGCGCCGAGTTGTGTAATATGGCTCACGCTTCCCTCTGTCGTAATGAAATGAAGGAAAGCAATGAAGTGTAGGTATTGAGAAGGGAAGTATGGTGTGATGTAGCAGAGATGGTCTGTTACAGAAATGCCTGAGTGGAGTTCTCTAACTGAAGCTTTGGAGCAGTGTGGTTTTTTTTTGTGTGTTGGTGCATATGGTGCCTGTATGTGCATATTTCTGTGTATGGGAAAGGGAGGGTGCCTGTATGTGCATATTTCTGTGTATGTGTCTGTGTATGGGAAAGGGAGGGTGCCTGTATGTGCATATTTCTGTGTATGGGAAAGGGAGGGTGCCTGTATGTTGGTTACATGTTTGTACATGTGTGTGTGGTTGTGTTGGTGACCCGTGTTTACTCTTGGACAGGCTTCTTGAGGAATGTGGTTTCTGGAGAACATTACCGCTTTGTCAGCATGTGGATGGCGCGCACCTCTTACCTAGCCGCCTTCGTCATCATGGTTATATTTGTAAGTATCCGCCTGAGTACGGGTCAGTAAATGCAGTATTTTAGGACTGGCTTTCAGTCCGCTAAGTCCGATAAATTGTTTCCCCTAATGTTTACTGTCAGCGAATCGGCGCATGCCAAGAGCGATCAGTTAAAATATCGGCAAAATATCATATACTCAAATATCAAATCTCAATACCTCAGTACTCAATATCAGAACTCGTAGCGTCCACAAAGAGCCGTTTGCCATCAACCTTTTTGACGATAAATGTGCTTTCAGACCCTGTCCGTTTCAATGCTGCTACGCTACTCCCACCATCAGATCTTCGTCTTCATTGGTGAGTTTACATTCCGCGCACAGACCACAAACATCCCGCCACCGCTGGCCTTGCTGACCCGACCTTGATGGGAACAGCATGTTTCACCACTGAAAACAACATGGATTAGCAGAACCGAGTACATAACGTGGCACAAAGACGGAGCCTGGCTATCAGTGCTCTGCAGTTGTATGCACAGATGACTCTGCCTGTTCACGTTCTGCTCTGTGCTTCCAGTTGACCTGCTGCAGATGCTGGAGATGAACATGACCATCGCCTTCCCAGCAGCCCCCCTGCTCACGGTCATCCTGGCCCTCGTCGGTAAGCGTCTCTGGCTGCTCCTGTTGTTGTTGTTAGGTTCCAGGGCTCTGATGGTGGACCTGACTGTTGCTTTACAGTTGGGTTAAGATGAGGCGCTAATTCTTTAAAAGTTCTCTGCAAACTGGAATTGAGTTTTGGGGATCCATCTTCTCTCTTCAAGCCCAACTTTATGGCAGTGTGCTGGGCTTGAAGTGCTAGGGCTGGGTATCGTTTTAAATCTTTTAGATACCTGTTCCGATACCTGGGATTCAAAACGATACTTTTCCGATAGCTTTCTTTGCTGAGTGTAAACACATTTTTCTACAATATCCCAAAAACGTTTTCTCATTTAACAAAATAAGCCAAACTGTCAAGTGCTTCAGTGTTGAATAAAGAATGATTTGCAAAATGAATAAATGAATTCAGCTGAATAAAACACAGTATAAAATGAACAAATCAAGCAATATCAGATCAAAGAATAAAAACAAGAAAGTTCAGATTCAGTATTTATGAGATCACGGACATTTTTTCTAAAATGATCTGTTAAGTACTGAAAATTGCCACCGAATGCTTGGGCAGTTTTCGATACTCTGTGCTACGAGCATGATTTGGTCGGTGCTCAAAAAGTACAGAGGTTCGATACCCAGCCCTGAAAGTGCACACTTCTTATCCCCTGATTATCTTTGACTTCCTCTTTATCGCCTGTAGGAATGGAAGCCATCATGTCAGAGTTCTTCAACGACACCACAACAGCGTTCTACATCATCCTCATAGTCTGGCTGGCCGATCAGTACGACGCCATCTGCTGTCACACCAACACTAGCAAGCGCCACTGGCTCCGGTAGGACTCGCCCTCCCTGTTTGTCTGGCAACCCTCAACAGCAATACTGAGGCGCAGTGCTCAGCACGACGGTGCATCTGTTCTCTGCTCCTTGCGATTCACGCAGAAACTTTGCTCACTTTGACCACGTCAGTTTTAGCATGGCAGGCGTCTTTCAGGTCCTTTAGGTTGCTAAGTGCTGGGATTTAAAAAGCAAAAATGCAATTGCAATTGCAATTTAAATGTGAATATTATTGAGGTAGAGGGAAGAATGTGTAAATGATTGATTTTTGACAGGTTCGGGGTTATGGGGTTGGTTTTATTTTACATGCAAAGCACCATTTCTTCTGTCAGATTTATGCACCCAGTTCAGTTTCTGCAGGAAACATCACTGTATTCCTCCTGCTTTAGGGCACTTATTTAAAATTCAATTCACTCTTGAACATTAATTTTAAGTTCTGAAGTTGCAATCAACGCTTTCAAAATTAACAGATGAAAGGTAAAATCTACCCAAATATCAAAATTGCATGTGCTGTTCCTCAGCTTAAGGAGTGTCTCATTTTCTTTTCTGCAAGTGAAAAATCCATCCCTTTAGTCCAGGACTGAAGGACGTCATTGGCATTAATGACATGCCTCAGAGACGTGCCTTCCCTGCTTAATTTGAGTCTGTGGTGAGATTTTGTGCTGTGATGACATTTCACGCTGCTTCATCTGTTTAAATTTCTAAAATTGAGTGCCTTTGATGATTCAACTACCTACATATTTATGTAGCCCAGTTGGTTCTGAAGTGAGATGTATGAATGAAACATTTTTTTGCCTAAGATGACTTGCTCATTATTTTAGACAATTTAGCCCTCTTGGGTAACGCCTGAAGTGAGAGTCCTCCTCTAACTTTGCAGAGGAACATGTTTTGCGCTCAAAAGTCCTGAAAAGGAAGCAAGTATATTTTAGTAAGGTGGAAGTTTCCAGTATAAAAAATTTATTTTTGATGAACGGGAGAAAAATAATGAACTATTTATTATAACTCATGAGCCATATTCTTCACCTCAAATGAAGACACATCTTGTTGCTATTCAGGATAGCTTTTTCACTAGTTTTCACTTTTCGCTTGATTACGAGTGATACATTAACATGTTTATCAACTGAATATGTTAATTGAAATGCTGAAATGAAAACATTTTAAAGGCTGAATTAGTTGTATCTGTGAGAAAAATAAAACTGAAATATTTTGCTTGCATAAGTATTCACAGTAATATTTGATCGAGTCACCTTTCACTACAATGACAGCTTTGAATCTTTTTGAGCAAGTCTCTACCAACTTTACTTCTTGTAATCTGTACCTTTTGACAGCTTTATCCCTGACTTGCTGAGAGAGCTGTTTAGTTTTTTTTTTTTTTTTTTTTGGGCGTCTTTCTTTAGAACCACAAACTGATTTTAGTTTTTTTCCTTAAATCTCGAGAATCACTTTAATGGCACAGACAGAAGTCAGTCAGTCAGTCAGCCCATTGTATGGCTAATTAATGTGATTTATTTGTGTAATGTGTAACTTCTTTCATTTACAGCAGCCAAACTGCAGGGGTTGAATACTTATGCAATCAACATATCTCCATTTTTATTTCATTTTAAGCACCTATATGCTTTTCTCATTTATTTGAATTTGAATATCTGAAATTAAATGAAAGTGGGAAGTGAAAAGAAAAAAAAGCATTTTTCTTTATAATCCAAGATGGGGCTGATTATACAGAATATGTGTTTGTCATTCACCGTTTATATGTTCCACTGTAATCTGTCTTCTAAAACCTGGAGGACACGCTATTTCCTTTTGAGAAACCTAACAAAATTTTAAACTAATGAATTTTCTACTTAGATTACAGTTGTCTGGGTCATATTTGTATGTGTAACGAGTTATGAGAAGCTCTCGCCTAAGGTGAGATTTGAACCCTGTACCTCTCACTCGTCCAAAGGTTCCAAAGACGAATGCATTACCAGTCAGCTAAAGGTGAAATTGCTAGCTAAGCCAAGGGCAACGTTGTTATCTTGAACCTGAGGGTTGGTGTCGCCAAGTGTTGTCACGGTAACCTGCAACCAGGCCTTCGCTTTTACTACATGTCTTTGTGCTTACTAGCGAACTAGCCGTGCTACACACGCTGCATATGCAACTATGTATTTTTAATGAAAAGTGTTAGTACATACTGTACTCTTAAGCCTTAGCTTTTTGATTCATTAGAATTGTGAATTTCTTTTTTGATCAAGACAGTGCAAAATCTCATTAACCACAGCAGTGGTAACCGATTAGCAGGGGAAGAGCATTTCTCTAAATTGTCACATGAAATAATGTGCATCTGTATAAAATAAGGCAAGGCAGAATTTCCCCTTTGAAGCCATTTAGTTATGTAACATTGTTTTTTTTCAGTTGCTGTTAAAAATAAATTTTTACTTGAGAGTTTAATGGGCTAAAGTCACAGTGAATGCTGCTATTAAAGCAGCCTGTTTTGAAGCAGCAAAATGAATTGGCTGCAAGGAACAAGCCGAGTGGAAGCACGCATCAAAGGTTTTATTTTTGGTTATCGATGCATGCCCCTACATGAGCTGTGAACCACAGCCCTGGAGAAATCCTTCACTTCAAGAGCTCATCTCACACTCGACAGTGTGTCAGATCTCTCGGTAACACACAGCTCAGAGGTTTTTTTTCTCTACTTTTATTTCCCCATCCGAATGTGGTGTCTTTATTTTTAGCAAAAGGCATTCTCAGGACTCTCTGTTCTGTTTTTCAGGTTTTTCTATCTGTACCATTTTGCGTTCTACGCCTATCATTACCGCTTCAACGGTCAGTACAGCAGCCTGGCCCTGGTCACTTCCTGGCTCTTCATACAGGTGAGATGGTTTGGAGTGGGGTCTTGGTACAACTCCTCAAGCAAGTTATTGAAAGTGTTTTACGGTGTACGTGACGATGATTGCTCCTCGATGAAATGAGTGTTTGCAAGCGGTCTTCAGCATTTATGATTTAGGACTAACAGCTAAGTAGAATAAATATTACATGCCTGATAGATCTACCCTGAGTTTACTGTGCATATATATGGAGTAGGGCTGGGTGATGGATTGCAAATCATTCAGCCCTACAGTCTGCAATATTAATACTCGCTCAGTGCATACACAGCAGATAAATGTTACTGTAGCCAATCAGAAGCTCTTCCTCTGCATATGCAAATGATCAACCATGGGAGGTGGGACAGGTATATTTCTCTGTTAGCTAGCATTGACATTTCTTCCAACATCCTGAAGGAGAAAATGCACTCAGTGCTAAATGTGTTCTTTGGTCATTCGGCTGTATTTTGCTTCAACGGAACTCCCATCTCCCAAAGGGAAATACTGTGCTGAGCGAACAGTGCCTCAGGGCCGCCGCCGATAAAGAGGAAACTCAACCAAATCGGTTTATTCACCATAAATAGAAATTCCAAACGTCCTCTAATAACCGCAAGTTTCAGATATTCATGACATGTATAATTTCCATGCGACCAGTAATTTATTTTCTCATGTCCATCTACAGTACGTGTCTGTCATCCGCTGACCTGCTCCTCTTTTCTTAATCCCTTAACTAGCGCCGACCCGTATTCGGGCCGGAAGTGATTTAGTTAATTTGCATTCATTGCGCTTTTTTACAGTGAAATTTTCAAATAATCTGGTCACAATATAAACTCACAATTGTATATCTATAAACAATTTTACGATCCCGATGTTATAGCGACAACGGTTCCTTATTCTATAACATGACGCAAAACAGGCTCAATCAAAAATAACGACACCATCTGTTCTATGTGTTCCACGGAAATCCAGACAACAAGAATAACAGTAAAAGTCGGTATCCTTAGCCCAGCAAAAAAAATTTAAATAAAAAGATATGGTGAATGGGCCCTCTTCATGCTGTTCAGCAGGAGCATATGCCGTCCTTTTTCAGAAGCATGCATCTGTCCATTGGGGATGGTTATGATATCTGGCACCTGCACCTACACTGCTAACCTTTTCATACAAATTTTATTGACAGTTTGTTAACAGGAGCAAATTGGCATTGTCAATAATAATATACAGTACAAGTGGAAATCGCGAAAGACAACTTGCCTCTTGCTACTTAAGCTACCTCACGGAATGATAGTGGCTTCAAACGACTGATGAGAAAGATCTGAGTGTCTTGTTCCACGCATTAAAACTTATACAGTCAACGTAAATTCATTCTCTGGACGAGAGTACATAGCATTACCATTCTGCCTTTTTTCTTTGCATGGTACGGATATGAAACAGTGCTGGATGTATTTTAAGAGAATTATTTTTATTTTTTTTAAAGTAATTAGTAATTTTGAGTTGGTTGTAACCAAGACAGAAATGTACGTATAAATAAGGGGAAATGGAGAAACCGTTCTTGTCCACGATAATGCAAACGGTTCAGTAAAAATATGGAAATTATTTGCTTCATTTGCTTATTGCATTCATGTTATTACAACAGAATAACTATTTTGCTACTCTAATGAATTCAACCTTTAGTTCCTAGTATTGTTTTCTGCTTGACAGAACCATATGGTCATGTAGAAATGGCAAAAATAGTGTTTGCAGCATTGCATTATTTAATAAAAATGTTGCAATCAGATTTTTATATATTTTTTGAGGGTCCATGTTTTGAAGCCCAAAATTGTGGTTAAAGCCCGCCTGTCTGAGCCATGTTTTTCCTACATTTCCCCACCCCCTCACTCCTCCTCTCTGACCTTTGACCCCCTGCAGCACTCCATGATCTACTTCTTCCACCACTACGAGCTGCCGGCCATTCTTCAGCAGATCCGCATCCAGGAGATATTCCTGCAGAACCAGCAGGCCGGCCAGGGCAATCAGACCACCCTGCAGGACAACCTCAACAACAACACGAGCAGTGCCGCGCCCGCAGCGAGACCCGTCACCAACGGCCAGGCCCGCCCACCCTCCGACGCCCAGCCCCAGCTCTCCGCCCCGCCCCAGCCACACCCCAACGGCTTGGTCAGCCCTGACATGGGCGAGGTGGGCAGCGACCTAGACTGGGTCGCCGAGACGGCGGCCATAATCACGGAGGCGCTGTCGGCCCCGCAGCTCGGGGCAACCCTGCTGGACGGCGAGGGCCTCCGGCAGGCGCGGGCCCCGGACCCCGGCATCAGCGTGGTGGCCGAGCTCCGGGTCGGAGGAGCCACTGCGGAGGGGTGCGGGCCAGGGGCCGCCCCTGCCGGCCTGGTAACCTTGGAGATCAGAGCGAGAGGCTGCGCCCAAGAGGCCGGCCCGTCGGAGGGGGCGTTGCCGGAAGCGGAGTCCACGCCCTCCGCGAGCCTCGCCGCTCCACACACAGACTCTAGAGGACCCGACGAGGGGGCGTCGTACGACACAGACAGGGACACTAAGACAGAGGACGACTCCCGGGCCAGCCCACCCGCCCCCGACCCCGCCCCCCAACTCAGTCCATCCTGAGCTCCGCCCACACACTTCAACGTGCAGAATGATCGTTCTTTTCCCCCTTTCTTCAACACCATGTCTTTTATGTGGACGAAAAGCAAGGGCCTTTTGTAGATGTGGCTTAATTAATTTCTTTAAGAAGACTTGAGGGGGAGGTGAGAGGAAGTGGGAGGTACAGGAACTCCCGCCCCCATTTTCCCCTTGGGAGGTGGGGCTTAAATAAGCTTTGATTTTTCTTTCCTAAGTGGGATTTGCAGCAGAGTAGATTCTTATTGAATTTTGTTGATAACTGGCCACACGTTGAGCTTGTTAATTCAGAGAGGCTACAGTGACATTTATTTACAGGTGATTTATATTTTAATCAATGATTGGAAAAATCGGTATGTTTCAACATTGAGGTGACGTAGCCAGATTGTTCAGATGGTATATAAGAAAAAGAGAAATATTTCTAATGTGATTCTATAAAATAAAGGTGCTGACTTATGTGGAGTTGGAGATACGGCGTCTGTATGAAAGAAAGATTGGTAGCAAGATTGGTAGCGAGGCGGGAGTCGCGATCGTGACCAAGCTGGGGGGCACACACACGGGCGGCTCCCTCAGACGGCCGTCCTCAGACCCCCGTCTGGAAGGGCCGCTATCCCAGGGGGCCGCTGCCCCGTCCCATTCCATCCAGTCAAAAGTTGGGCATTTTGACTTCAAATTACAACAGTACATTCTTTCGCACGTGTGCCCCTGTCTGAAGTCATGTACATTTCTCAGTAATAAATAAGGCGGGTGGGGGGGGGTGGGGGTGAGAGAGCGATGCCGTGTTCCTCTGCCACGCTCCGCGGCGTCAGCGCGGCTAGCGAGGCGCACCGCGGCACGTTCCAGCCATCCGCACACGCCACCTTTCACCAGCGCTTTTCCGCTCGGCGGCGCTCGTTTGTAATGGGAGCGGCGGACCGCACCTTGCGGCTCGTCACGTCGGGCGGAGCGGGAGACGCAGAATCTGGCTTTAGCTCGACCAGAGCCCACGAGCTCTCGCTCGGACGGGCCTGATTTTTCCCGCCGATTGCACTCAAACCTAACCGGGTTCCGCCTCGAGGTGCTCGATGACTGCAGCCGCCGGTGCGCAGCTTGGCTTTCTCCGGGAGAGTCGTCGTCTTAGTGTCCAGTCAAAATGCATTGTGCTCTGGGGACGTTAAAAGCCCGGACACGCGGTAGGTTTGATCAAAATAACATAGTTGCGTAGAAAATAAATAATCCAAAGGCAAGACCGGTTTTGCGCTTAAAGGTTTGGCTTTTGCTTCTTAAGACCTACACTTTGCCGTGTAGGGAACTTTAAAAAATGCTTTAGCTTTGACTTTTAGCCCTCGCTTCTTTGCTACTCTACTGTTTAAAAAAATAAAAAAGGTTCAAACAACCCAACAAACTACAGCACATTCTAAGTCAGCAGTATCGCCTACAGTCGCCTTATGTTTGTGGAATTGAAATGCGTAATCTCATCTTCATCTCACAGTAGCACAAAACTAAGCCCTGCTCTGTCATAAGTTTTATAGCCTTCGAAGGAGGCATTAAGCCGCTGTCCTTTGAGATGGTTGTACAGACGAGAACAAGTTTGTGTTTGTGTGCTGCAGAGTTGACAGAATAATATGCACACTTGTCAGCCGATACTAAATTTCCTGGGCTTGTTCGAGCATTTTAAACCTTTGGGTTCTGATGGAGGAGTTCACGTGGAATAGCATGCCTCACCCAGGAGAGGCTGACAGGGTATGGAACATGCACATTGAAATGTCATAAGGCTAGATAAGCCATAGAATACGGTTCGAGCTTAAGTTTTTTCAATGGGGGTTTTACTCTCTTCGCTTCTGAACCCCTAGACTGACTATGCTAATAAGGATGCTTATTTGACCCGAGGCCACCCCCCCCCCCCCCCCAATACTCCCCTTGCCACATTTGGACAGACCAAACTATTCTCACCTTAAGAACACTCTCTGACAGTCCTGTGCAAGGAGTGTCTGCTCCTGTCTGGAATTAAAGCATTTCCTCAGGTTTGTGTTAGAAGCCACTTCCTGTGCTCTTAATTTCCTGGAATGAAGGGGGGTGGGGGGGGGTTACGATTCTCTGTGATCGGAAACTGAAGTTGCGAAGAGCGGGAAAGCGAACCGATGGGTTCAAAGGTGCAGAAACGGACTGGGCATTGACAGAGCCTGCGTGTAAACCTCTGCACACAATGGACTGATCACGGTCTACCGCCCGGAGAGCTTTATTTTGAAAATGCCTTATGTTTCCGATGAATGAAGTTGCAGACACCGCCCCTTCTTGCAACGCACGTGGGCTCAAGACAGTGGGTTAAATCCAGTTCTGCTTTTTAATTGAACAAAGTGCAGTGTTTGAGTAATGGCTATGCAATGGGCAGGGACGAAGGAAAAGGGCCCATGGTTCCGCAATGATGCAGGTAGTGCAAATTGTGCAATACGACAACGTTCCGTTTGATTCGCGTCTTTTACGTTTGTTTTTAGAAGAGATAATGACTAATACGAGTAATGAACAACCCTAACGATAAGGTTTGGAGATAAAATTGTGTGTATTTTTCTGTGCCTATTCGCTGTTATGTAAGAGGAATCCGGATGATTTTAGCCTTGCGACAGTTGCTCTTCATTGTAGACATTTCTTTTAGGCAATGTAAACGAATCCTTAAATCTCTGATGGATTAGATTTCTTATCATTCAAATGTATTTAACTGTAACGTGAAAATAATTGCAGAAAAAAGAGAATTCCTTTGTACATATGGCCTGTGCTTGCGAGTGTGTTTCTTGGTGTTCTGTCTGTTGATTTCTGTGTGTTGACTGCTGTTGAAGTGAAGGGCCTCATTACCGGCCTGCCGTCTGGAAACCGCCTGAGGGCCGCGATAGCACACATTTGTCTTGTTTCCAGAAGGGGGAATGGGATCTCGCTTTTCCACACCAGCGGATTACACGCAGCCGGCCAATCGGAGCGCGCCGTGCCCTCCTCGTGCAGCTGGGTGACGTCCCTCAGCGTCTCTGCACGGCAGACTTTGCTTATTTGGGAACGGAAGGACCCCTTTTCCTGCAGTCTCCGGTTAGGCCTACGGACACATTTTATCCCCTAAGCTTCTAACGTGCAGCCTCTTTCAAACTGTTATTGTCGACTCCCTCTTGAAATGCAAATGTATCGTTGCGTGTATTCAACTGCTTTCAGCCAACACCTAAATCCTGTGCACAGTATACAGCAGTGGAAACCAAAGCCAGAGCAACCGTGACAGTTCTGCTTACATTAATACCTTCCGTTTTTGTGCTCATGTTTGCAAAAAATGAAAGCGCAAGTAAATTGGTTCAGATTATAGCAAGTAGGAACGTACCATAGATGAGGGCTTCGAATGAATGTGGGATTTGAGAAGGCCGTGCACGTACACCACAGATGAGGGATTTGATAATGCCGTGCACGTACACCACAGATCAGGGTTTCACAATAATTACTAGTCATACTTCTATTAGACTTTATTTTGGAAAAAGAATGTCAGGACCCGTGAACAACGCTAGTTCAGCGCTTACAGAAATAAACGAACAATGAGAACACCATAAAAAGGTCTGGACCCCCTCTGTCCGTGTGAGCCCCTGCTCCCGGCCCACACTTTTACTCCTTTGAAGCTCTGACTCCTTTGCCCACAGATTGTCCTTTCCATCTGTCCTCACATTGGTTTGAATTCCAGGCTTTGTCGTCACCCTCTGAAATGGTAGACCAAAAGTGCAGTTGAATAGCAGTTTGGCCATTTTATGAGTTGAGGAAATCCAGGATGCTTGTGTTTCTTAGCATGATTGGAGCAGTCAGTCATTGCTGTCTCCAGCCCCATCCTGGGTGGACAGCAGGTTAATGTCGGACTGAGTTCTTCCTGTAGGAAGCTTTTTTTTCTCTAAAATATTCCAGAGTCCAGGACAAAATCCAGCCTGCGGCAAGCACCCCTTACCGGCTCTCAGATCCATAATCAAAGCAACGTGTCTAAGGAAGACCCGCACAAAATGGATGCTGTTGCACTTCCACATCTGAAGGCCTGAAGGTATTTCCAGGGGGTGAGCCAACAGTTATCACGCCTGCCCTCCACAACCCTCACAGAGGCTGGGAGCATCACCTCTTCTCATTGGTGTCTTTGGCAGGGGGGGAGGGTCCTATCGGAGGGATCTCCGTGACAGTCTGGACGAGGTTGGCCTTCTCCTTGGCCATGGAGGTTTGCAGCTCGGCCCTCCTGGCCAGCGCAGCCTTGAGCTGCTCTCTGATCACCTCGATCCTCCCCTGCAGCTCCTGGAGTTCCCCATCCTGGGGAGGGGCACAGGAGGAGGGGGCGGGGTCAGGGGTGGAGAATGAAGAGGGAGGGAGCGGCAGAACCGTCGGGCCCCCGTTCTCACAGATCCGGCCCACCAGACTCAGCCTGGCCCTGCCCCTCTCCCCCTCGGGGGCAGCCCGTGCCAGGAGACGGCGGCTGTTGAGCGTCTCCAGGTTGAAGTGGACGCGCTTGTTGTCCTTGGCGTCCTGGGAGGCCCCGCTGCTCTCGTTGTTCCACTTGGCGGTGGCGCCGGGCGGGGGGGGCTGCGGGTGGAGGCTGGGGAGGCTGCACCTTCTGGATATTACAGCTGAGGGTAGAAGGAGAAACACCTGCTCTTAACGGCTCGTTGTGAAACGGTTAACACTGATTTGTTTTCAAATGTAGGTCAAAATCAAGACACGTTCAATTGCAGCAGCTTAAGTCAGTTTTAATTTAGATTTTTATCACAATGGTGGTGAAAAACTGAGTTTTCATTAAAAGTCACAGTCGGTACCTTTTCTCTGAACTGGCCCGTTGCTTCTTCACATCCTCATAGGTCATGTTCAAGGCTCTGTGGATTTTCTGCAGAACAAAAAAAACCAGCAGTGACACATTATAATTTTCTGAATCAATGCCATCTCAGAAACTGTAATTACTTTCGCTTCTCGTTAGTAATCCTCTGCTGGGAAAAGAGCTTATTTGACCTCAAGAGACTAAGCTGGGCCGATCTGAGCCGCCAGCGCTTTGAAACGAGAGTGACTGCATTCTCGGTGTGATCGTGCCTGCAGTGGCTTCAGTTGGACAGCAGATGGTGCTCTTTTTCTGATTTTACAGTGTCGAGGTAATACGGTTGGCAGAGACTGATTTTGGATTTGGCCAAGAGCATGGAAAAACAATATAATAAAAATGTGCCTCGCATGAGGAAGGCGCCTTCCACGGCACAGTGTTGAGATGATTAGTGCTATGCAAAGGAGAGAGAGAGAGAGCTAGCTAGCTAGCTCCTAACGCACTCACCTGGCTGGTGTGGAGCCAGTACTTGAACTTCTGCCGGCGGCGGATGTGCGGGAGGACCAGGCGGTAGAAGGCGTGCTCCCCAATGAGCGTGAGCAGTGCGCCGGCCACGCCCACGCACAGCAGCACGAAAAGGCCAGAGAAGTGTCGTATGCCCATCTGCAGCGTCTGCACACGGCAGGGGGAGCGAGAATTTAAAGTTAAAACCACCTTTATTGCCACAGTTCAACAACATATACAAGTGACAATTAAAATATAATCACAAGAACAGAGAGCGAAATTTTTTATTTAAAACCACCTGTATTGTCACAGTTCAACAACATACAAGTGACAATGAAAATATAATAGAGTGAGTGAGAGCGCACAGCTTAACCCAGTGCTGCTCTTAGAACATAGAACACTGCCTCCTAGGGGACTGCTGAGGGTGTCTAGCAGAGCAGCAGGAGCACATTGTATAATTGTGATGGGAGAACAAAGTATCATGATACCAGAAAATGGCTGGTGTGACCATACTCCACAAGTGACTTGTTTTGAACCAACGTTTTGATCTTAAGAGTAAAACCTGTCAGTGATTGACAGGAAATTGTGGATCCAGCCATTTTTGGTGTCATGATACCTTATTCCCCCATCACTGTCTACAGCAATGCACACAGCTTTTTTAAAGAATAGACCACAGGGATCTCTATTTCCTCAGAGCTGTAATAGGTGTGCTGTGGATAGGGGTGTAACGGTACACAAAAGTCACGGTTCGGTACGTACTTCGGTTTTGAAGTCACACTTCGGTAACTGCATAATTGCTGCGTCGTGGATCGTCTAGGCTACACTCGGACTCAGATAAGCGTATCTTTTTTCATTGCTTTCAGCTGTTGATAGTTAATTGAACAGATTGGAGTCACTCGGTAGCTTAGTTTATTTTGAATTGTTTGCAGGTAGTCCGTATCTTGCTCGCTGTAATTGGGCCAGCTTACCTGTCTTTTGTGTTGCTAATTATAACTAGTTGAATTAGAACTCACTCTGAGGTGATGAGCTGCAAACACGCTTAATATACACACAGGTGAAACTGGTTCCAACTAGTTCTAATTAGCAACACAAAAGACGGGTAGCTGGCCCAATTACATCGAGCAAGCGACGGACTAACTGCAAACAATTCTAAATAAACTAAGCTACCGGGATCGACTCCAATCTGTTCAATTAACTAACAACAGCTGAAAGCAATGAAAAAAGATACGCTTATCTGAGTCCGAGTGTAGGCTAGACGATCCACGACGCAGCAATTATGCACTGCTACCGAAGCGTGACTTCAAAACCGAAGTACGTACCGAACCGTGACTTTTGTGTACCGTTACACCCCTAGCTGCGGATGTGAAAAGACTGCCAATCCTGTAGGAGATGTGCTCTGTCTGAGCTCACTGCTTCCACCTGTAGGTGGCAGTGCAGATTCACATGCAGCCTCCGATCAAGAAGAACCTGTTATCCCTTAGAGTTGCCCTGACGGAGAAGGGGAAAGATTCCTGCGGACGATAACTAATTAGAATTTAAAAAGCATCTCCACTAATTGAAATACAAGCCATGCTGACATCACCCAGTTGAACAGTAAAAATATTGAGATCCTCGGGTAATTTCATATCTGGAGGAGGATACAGATGGTTGAACCCCTACTCGTTTAAAAATAATGAGAGCATTGGGACTCCTGTACATTAAGGTGGCCAAGCGCCATGGATTTCCGGTTTTGGCATGGATTGGCGGTTTGCTGATAATGGACAGGGCTTTTTTGGATTGCAGTATATACTACCAACCCCCCCCCCCCCCCCAGTCATTGTGCCTGTCCAGCTTATGAAAGTGTAGAATATGTAGGCAAAGCTGAGGCTAGGCTAAGCCCGAACGAGAATGGGCTGGTTAATGCAGTGCCAACGAGCTGGACCCTGTGGGTACAGTGTGCCTAGGCCTGGAGCAACACCCATCCCTCTCCTCGCCCAAACCCTCTCTTCACCCAAACCCTCTCTGCCATTTAATCCTGGACAGCTGCCAGGAGGAGCTGCCAAGTCCGCCGAAGACCACCCAGTCGCCTCGAGAAACGGGGCGTGCTCGCTGGGGAATAACTCATCCCATTACCACTTTAGGTTCGCTGGATGTGTTAGCCTGTCAACTCCATTTAAAAATGTACACGGTCACCCTGTGTTGCTTCCGGGCTCAGCTTGCTCTAGTCCCTCATCGATGAGTCCCATCAGCTTGACTGCAAGGCTATATAAATTATGGGATTTAAAATGTAAATTGAATGATCTTTTGAGACCAGGCTCTGGTAAATATGTATTTTTTTAAAAGAATTACAATCCCAAACTGTGGCTTTTTATAATTCTGTAAACTATATATTATTGAAAGGATGAGATGAAGGGTAGGTTATTATAGCCTCAGATCTCCTCTGTGAGTTTGTGATGTTTAAAGCTTTTTAATGCCCCTCCATTTTTCACTCCTCCGTAAAATGGACAGTTTCATCCTTTCTGCAAGTGGCCTTCCAGTAAGTGTTGAAACGTATAGACATTTAATGAATCATCTATTTTTATTCAGTTTGTGAGCCCAGGCTGTCCGTTAAGCCCGAGGGGATAAATCACAAAAAATCGAAGCGCCCCCTGTTGGTAGCCGGAGGACAAGGCATGCACTGCGCTCTTATCTGAGCTGCCTGTTCTAGGGGAACCAGAAAACGGCTTCGCATGAAATAAACATTAACATACTCGATTAATTTCCCTGAAAAGAAATCAGTTGATAATTTGATCATTAGAATGGCGGGAAACGGCGGGTGAGTGCACAGATGGCGGGGCTGCTCATTGGTCTCCCGTGTCCCTCCGTGGCCCTCGTGCGAGAAGTCCGGGGGGCAACCGGCTGCCTTATCTTCAGCGGCTGTGTTGTGAGTCCTAGTCTGTGCAGTGCATGTCTGGAGAGTCAGAGCTGCTCAGTAAATGGAGCAGACCGTCACGTCGGCAGACACCTCAAAGGAGGCCAAGCGGTCCAAAAGGCAGAGCTGAAGTAACATTGTTTGATTAGATTAAGACTGCAGTTAATTACTGGAAACACCACCCATTGGCCCAGGACCATGACACAGTGCTTGGGGGCAGGAGGAGTAATGAAGTGGCAGACAGGATTACGCTCTGCTTTGTAGCAAAAGTTCTTTGGACAAATGAACGAAGAGAGATACACAGACCTTTCCTCATTCTTACTGATTAGACAAGTAGGCTACTGAATAGTGTGTCAGGACTTGTGGGCTAGTGGTAATGCTGGAGACAACAGGACTGGGTGTGAGCGCAGTTCTACACAAATGCCACACAGACTGGTCCTGTTCTTCCCAGAACAGAATAGAGCATTTTACAGGGTTCTTGCCTTCCTCTATTAGGTCATCGACTGCCCACACAGTTAGGCCTGTTACATACTCTGTGCCAGGGCCGCATGTAACGATGCAAAGAGTAACGCAGGGGGCGCTTCTCGCGTTCTTCCGTAGCAAATTGTGTAGTCCAAATTTTGTAACGCAACACAAACTTGTGGTGCAATTCCATGCATTTTTTTTTAGGCGCTAAATGTAAATACTGTTCAACCACTGTTCAACGAACAACTACAAACGAATAAGTAATCATTCCCGGTGTAGGGTTACTTGCTCCAACCAGATTGGCCTAGTGGATTGGCAGTATATAACCTCAGACAGGGCTAAAAGAAGCCGGTAAACAAGCAGAGAGCTTGCGTATGTCCCAAATCTGCGTTGGCGTTTGCAGTGTACCAGGCCTTAGGGCCACTGTTCTCTGGCCTCACCTCTGTCACTGCAAAGACCCTCTTTCCACAGGGGACCACCTTGTACCACTTGTCATGCAGCATGTCCATGAAGCCATCCGACTTGTATCGACTGATAAACTCAGACACGTTGGAGGTGAGGGGGGAGTTCTGGGTCAGGCCGATGCCATAGCCTGGGGAAGCAAAGGGTTAAAGTTCATGAACTATAGGAAGCATTAAAGTTCAGGGATACACTCCGCCAAAAGTTTTATGCCTGAAAACTAAACAAAGCCCAGGAACATTTGCTATGTAAACCACCTGGATTGCTGAAATATTTACATTTTTTAAAACTGGACCGACTAATTTTGGAACAAATCATTTGGTAGCAGCTGAGGCATGCCATGCTGTACTTCACACCGTAAAAGCAAATTGAGTCAGGATTTTTTCTTTTACAGAAAGGGTAGAAGCAAATCAATATACAATAAAATATGAAGGCTTTACACTAATCTTATTTAAAAAGGAAACATAAAGCCATTAATATTACTGCTATAAGAGTTCTGACTGAATGGCTGAATTATAGCTTGATAATTTCTGTATCCTACAGTGCTGATGCAGTACTTTTCTCTGCTCTTTTTATTTATTTAGTTTTTATGAATCTACTTTTACATTAGATTCATGGAGCTCATGGAAAAAAAGCCCTTTGACAGGCATCAACAAAGAAGGTTGAGAGGAACATGTAAGCATGAGTGGGGGAAAATAAACAGGAAAAACAAGAAGAAAGAGCGAGCGTTTGGCACATCCCCCTTTTTAATGACAAGCTGTACGCTACGACTCCCTCTGCACACTGCGCCTTCCAAGTGGAACAAATAATCAGCTTTGTTCAGCTGGGGTTAACGGAGGATGAGAGCTGATATCACAGAGATGCCATCGTCCCCCAGAAAGACGAGCGTGAATCTTATTCAATCAATGCGCTCTTTTCTTCGTCTGGCTAGCATTTGTCAGTCAGCTCCCTCGCGCTAGAGCCAGCCGCTGTGACAGATGTGAGAAACGCTCCGACGTCCGCGCGTTTCCATCAGAGCGGGAGACACCCGTCGTCCCCACACATCACTCTCGGCCACGGACGGAGAAGAGGGGGGGCCGAGATTCCCCTCAACAACCACCCACTGCATCATGATTAAAGGCTATTTCACTGGGGACCTGTGAAACAAACTCAAGTTGGATTTTTTGAACCGACAAACAACTTCTGGTTCAGTGTAATACTCTTAATGGAGTGCATCTGGGCACTCGTAAACTGCATCACATAAAGCCGCCGCTCGCGGCTTTTCCACCAACAAGAGGTTGTGTGAACTCTGCTGTGATTCTTCTGTAGAGAAATGCTAAACCTATATCTTTCAGGGCTCATGCGCTTCCCTTCCACATCCCACATAAGTCTTATAAAAAGAGACTGGTGCAGGGGTGGTGGGGCTCAGGCAGAGGATTGAGTACTGAGTGTCTTAGTGAGGCATGGAACGTATAAGCGATGACAAGAGCCAGGAGGTATGAGACATAATTAGGACAGGGGGAAGATTAGTTCGGAGAGGTCTAATTGAGGCAAACCCCAATTACTGTTTTACTCTTGAAGCCTGTCTAGAGGTCAGGGCAGGAAACGAGTAAAAATCTGAGGAGCCAACCGAGGGAACACGATTCCCCCCCCTCCCATCTGGTTGTGTTTTTTTCCCCCCAAAGGAATTCTTGGCTTTCATACTTTATCTTCAATGAGGAAACCTGTTGTTCTTTTTCAGACCTTTGAGAAAAAGACTGAGAGAGCTTGAGTAAAATGTAAATTTAGCGCTCACTTCTAGGATGGATGACTTAGACTTATGGAAGGTATCTGCCAAAGGAATTCTTCCTTCTCAAAGCTTAACTTGCACTGTGAAATTCACTGGGGAGTTTAAAATATGCAAATGGAGCAGGCTATTTTGGAGTCAAATAGGCAACGTAAGGCTTTACCCAGATTTGATCTGAGAAAAGAGACGCAGCCTTACACAAGCCCTTGTGATGAAACCTGACGTTTGGCTGAGGCTGTCATTAAGCATGGCCATCATCACAGGTGTTTCTTTGATGCTAATGAACACTGCCTGTCGTACTTTTCCCTCCCACCCCCACCTCATTTCAAATCCCGTTACATTAGAATACTGTATCTCTGAAGTAGAGGTTAGGCATTTCCTAATACTACTACCCGGCCTGCTTATTATGCTAGCAGTAGGTATGTCATAGCCTTGTTAAAAGCTAAAATTAGGCATGTCCACCATTTTCCTAACACAACTGACAATATATAATAATGGACATTTGAGCCTGAGATGCAAAACAGCATGACCTATACCCAGGGCCGGCCCTAGGATTTTGGTGGCCCTAAACAAGATTTTGTTTGTGGCCCCAAAACACTCCCAGCGCAACCACCAAATCACACACACCGCTCATAACTGAATGAACACACACACACACACACACACACACACACACACACACACTAGAGATTGACAAATGAATTAACAACAAATCTCTTACTTTATTTGAAAACAATGTATATTAAAATTTTTAAAAGTTAAGAAACAATTAACAATTGCACATTAACAATCACTGATCGTGTGGCCCCCCCTAGCAGTTGTGGCCCTAAACTACCGCATAGAGTGTTTATGCCAGCGGCCGGCCCTGCCTATACCAACAGTTGCTGTCAACTGTCACTTTACCAGAATCCTAAAACAACCTTACTTCTTGCTTGTTTTTGTAAAGACCAAGACGAAAAATGTAAGGAAACACACAATAATAATATAGGTCCTGTTACTACAGCCCACAGAGAGACGTTTTTCAAAGACAGCTAGATTTGGTTTGGTGAGGTAGTAAATAGTTTTTAAAATTATTTTGATCCTTAGTAAATTTGATTTTCATCAATTAGGTATACATTCAGGCATTTAGCAGACGCACATCCAGGGCAATTTACATAGATCACATCTTTACATCCAATCAATTTATACAACTGGAAACTTTTACTGAAACAATTCAGGGTTATCAAATGACGTAGTCCACATCAACATCCACCTTAATGGCCCCCAGTCATCTGGATCCCTCCACCTGTTTCACTAATACGCTATAATCTGGGCCGACTGAAACCCTCCCATCCCTTGGTGATGCTAGAGCTTACTGTGCATTGTCCTGCAGGGCTCCCGACATCATCCGGCACTGGCACAGTCAATACCAGTCTCTGGAACCTGCCACTGTTCAGGATTATCATCCAGTTTTTGCTTCCCTTTTTCTTTAAGACTCTGGAATGTGCTGTAGCAAAGTGCATTACATTCAACTAACTAATTTCCTCTCACAGAATAACCTCTTGACCCTTTCCTGTCTGGCTACAGGGCTAGACACTTAACGGAGACTGCCCTCCTCTCCAATAGTGAAGCACTTCAATCAGCTAGAGCATTTTGCCTCTGCTGTCATAATCGTACTGGACCTCTCTAGGGGATCTCAGGCACAGCTCTTAAGTGGGTTGTTTCCAACCTCTCTAGAAGCTCCTTTATAGAATCCTAGGGTAGTGACTTGTCTAGACCCCTAGCCTTCCTACAGGTGTACCCCAAGGTTCCATACTTGACCCCCTCCTCTTCTCCTTTTACATGTAATCTCTTGGTTTGTCACCTCTTCCCCTCTTTTTCATACCACTTCATTGCTGACGATACTCAGGTTTTTCTCTCCTTTCCTCCGTCTGACACTCACTCTTATGTAATTACTTTAGGATTGCTATAGCACACTTTGTGGTTTTATATGGATGTTAACTCCATAAATCTATGGTTTGTATTATGGTTGGCATAAGTTAACTCGCACTTAGTGCTTTAACGATGTTGCACATATACTTAATGGTCTAGGAATGTTGTTAACAAGGCTTAGCACTGCTGCTCACATAACTCAGGTGGCTGCACTTATATTCTATTGTCCCTCTGTCATTGTCACCCCCGGATAAGACCGTCCACTAAATGAATGTTGTGTAACATAATGCTGTCCATCTGTGAGCTGAAGAGGACCTGGAAGGTGACAGGGTGTGGTGGACCTCACCTTCGATAGCAAACGGCTTGCCTACTGTCAGCAGCTTGCAGTCAGCATCGATTGAGACCTCATAGTCCAGCAGGGCCTTGTCCATAATGAAAGCATCAAGCTGAGGGGGATCTGTCCTTCAACACACAGGGGGAGGGGTTACAGAGGCAGCGACAAACAAGGACGCCAGTGCCCCATTCCTACGGAAATTCATTTTGGTCCAATTTTACACAAATTCAGAGCACTAAGCATTTTCATAATTACATCTTTTTATGTTTCTGTGAATGGTACTGTAGTACACTTAGTCCCCAAGGGAAGTGTGGACAGAGTGAAGTCTGGCTGTTTACCATCCAGACAAAACCTAGATGAAAGTATTCAGGAGGTAAATACAGTCTACTCTGGAGCAACATTCACAGATGTAAGGACTAACAATAAGCTCTGCATTCACTGACAATTTCATTACTTCATGGACCCCCTCCCTCTCACATCATTTAATTACCAAAGATTAGAGGCAATTGGGAGTGGTTTGAGTGGAATGCCAATATTGTAATTGGCTGTTTTCATGATAAAAATCTTTCCAATGAACTGGGGGGTCTTCATGGCTTGATACCAATTGTAAGCATTAACTCTTGGTTAATAATAGTTATTGAACAATTCAATGTAAATTTAAATAATTTACATACACACAAAAAAAACAGGCACACACGCACGCACACACACAGTATACCATTGCATTTGACTGTCAAGGTTCTGCTGTTTAATAAGCCTGAGCCTTCACACTGCTACAGGAGAATTCAAATATCCTTTGAGGCCCCAGACAAGCACAGAGCAACTAGCACAGGAGAAAATGCATAATACATGTAGTCTACTGTATAATGGGAGGGGTCAGTACAGCCCTCCCCCTCCTCTCTATCAGGTTCTTAACCTTGTTGCACCTCTAGACACAATAAAATCCTGAAATAATATGGCAGTGTGTCCTAAAAGTCCCAGAATATTGTGTTGTTATTCACCATTGTGTCTTTTGTATAAACTTATTTTGTTGACTTGCTATGAATCAGCATTCAACCCCCTTCTGCCTTTGGGCTCAGCTCTGATTTCATGACAGGACCTTTCATTGCAATCTGGCAACAAGCAGACAGTTTCCCCTGCGGAGGGAACTGAGAGAGGAGGAATCTCAGACCCTCTGATGACAGGCTAGTGTAAGATTCTGTATGTGCACTGCGACCTATTTTCGGTTCTCTGTCATTATGTTAGTCCTAATCTACTTCTTCCTCCAGTTATTAACAGAGGTGAGGATTGAAAGACGTTTGAGTAGAAGTTCAGTACATCTTCTGCTAGATAGCATTTCATTTCATAATTTTATGACTAATTTGTAAATGTGGTATTATCATAGCCCAGCAGGCCAAATAATGTTTAACATTTTTTTTAGGTTGTGGAAATTTAGCATTTTTACAATTTTATCAGGTTACAGCTATAAAATGTTTTCTTGCAGATTATTAAAAGATTTGATAAAACTTTTTATCTGAACCTATTTACAAGGTGAATGGAAAGCTGTGGTTTGGGAGTAGGGTAAAGGCAACATTGTAACACATTGTGCCAACAGGGAGGGTTTGCGGCTATAATTCCCAGGCAATGGAACACTAAATCACTGAGGTGTAAAGAAAGATGCTGTGATCTCCTACTTGAGTGTGGCGACTCCATCAGGAGTGGTGGGCTCATTGAAGCGCCTCATGTACTCATGCATCTCTGGGAAGCTCTTCTTCATGTAGTCCTCAGCACTGCCTCCCTCACCGTGCCAAATCGGAACCCATGGGAGGGGTGGTGGAGCTGGAACAGTGAGAGACAGAATCACAGGAAGTCAAGACGTTGAAGGACACTGAATAAGGGAAATTGAATTTGTCTTCAGTTCAGATACACACAAATTCAAGTTTGGGCAATACATCTTTACTCTTAAACTCAAGAGACAAAGTACAGTATGAACTAAGGTTTGCATTGCCAAAAGCAAAAATACTCATTCTACTCAAAGTCTCACCTTGGCGTCATGTATCCCAGAGAGTTCCTCAAAAGTTTTTTCCCCCACCATGACTGCAGCCAAGTTGGCGGTATAGCTGGACAGGACCAGCAGAGAAGATGGCCCACAGGTTCATGAGGAAGCGGGCCGGTCCAACACTTTGGAGTCTTGCTGGAGACAGTGCGTCCGAAGAGGATGGCGTAGCAGAGGTTGAGGGCTGAGGAGTAGGAGAAGACTTTCACACGGTTGCGTCCGTGGGGTTGTCATGCCGAAGGGGCTCTTCCACTCGTAGAGGGTGAGGAAGAGCGCGGTGATGTGCAGAGCGACGAAGATGCCGACCCACATGGACCAGTGCAAGGGCCACATGAAGGCGCCGATGGGAGCTGCCGTGTCCTTACTGCGCACCAGTATGCCCAGGCTGGTGGAGAAGAAGGGGCTGGTGAAGTCCATGACTCCGCTGCGGGCGGAGTTGATGCTGAAGCTGGTGACGGCCATGTCAGCCACGCCGTTCAGCAGGTCGCCCACCAGCCCCGTCCAACGTCCTCCCTTCCACGCGCCCGTACTTTCCGTCCCCCACAATGTAGAGGTCAAACTCAAAGTGCATGTCCTCGGCCAGCTTCTCCAGCAAGTCGATGCAGTAGCCGTAGCAACACTTGCTGAAGTCAGGGGGCAGGAAGGTAATGTTGCCTAGTGACACCTCGCGGAAAAAGCGGTCCAGCATATCTGAGCTATTGGTGCGCGGGTCTAAGCAAAACTGTCCCGCGGGGCAGTTTCCGTCCTCATCGACCTCTCGCGTGAACACGAAGGGGTGCTCCACCAACGTCACCACCCGCAGCCGGCTCCCTGCCACTGGCTGCCCAGAGTCCCAGCGGCCGTCCTTCCTTTCCGCCCTGTCCCTCGGCCCGCTGACGCGGAGACGGCCCCTGCCACAGGCCCTGCTCCTCCACCTCCAGCCTCCCGCTCTCCCAGCTGCCCACGGTAACCCAGGTGGGCTGGCCCACGGCATCCCGCCGCAGACTCCATATATGGAAGCGCTGGGAGGTGAGGACGCGGGACACATTGCGCTGGACTTTGACAGCCCCCGTCAGCCCTGTGAAGGACGTGTTTGATAAGAACCTGGGACACAGGCAGGAACAAACACAGGGTTAGCGCTGCTATCCTACCTCACCCTTTTAAAATCAAATGGAGGGTTTTCTCAATATGTTTCCCAATTCTCCCATCCTACAGTTTAACAAAAATATACAACAGTGAGCCGGCAAATGATTTCCTTCAATTTAAGCGGGCCTAATCCCCGCTGCATCTTGGCAGATTGTAAATACCAGTGCCACCGTAAGTGACAGTGAGTTGCTTTAGTCAGAAGGAGATTGCCTATCTACATGAATGACATGATTTGCCTCGTCGCAGATTGTAACCTACAAATATATAGATGTGAGACCTGCCTGCATCAACAAACCGGACCTGGATTTGGGCTGGTGTAGTGCGTCTGCTCGTGCTTTGAGCTGAGGTACGGACACAAGCTCAAGACAAATGTCTGCTCTGAGGTCGTAAATAAAACTGATGTGTGACCACCATTGACCTCTTTCATTAAAAAAAAAAGGGGTAGAAAATCAGAAGACGTAATTTGGCCTAAACCTTTGGATCATTAATTTCATCTGTCTTTGCCTGCTGAGTACACCTCCCCCTCCCCCACATTTTGTTGAATGCTATTACACTGAAAGGGTAGGTTGCTCTTAATAGGACAGCAGGCTGTAATTACTTAAAGCAACCCCCCCCTCTTTATTCCTCTGATGCATGCATACACCGTCCACCCTCCTATTGTACACCATACTGAGAATAAAAATTCTTACAATTTCCTTCACATGCTACTGTTTACTCTTAAGACTAAAATTGTATAGTTCTTCTTAAAACCTCCTGAGATCTGGCAGAAAAAATTGAAGTATTTACATTTTTTGACAATGCAGCGAAAATATTTTCAAAAATATTATTTATTTTATTTTGATTGAATGTCCCTTGAAAAACACGTTTCAGCATAGTAGAAGATATGGTCCTTGAGATTAAGACCAGACACATGTCCCCCCACAGTGGATGCTTAGGAGGTTTACGGGGAGTCTTAATGGGGAGTCCATATCCTGTAAGTCAGGGTTGCTCTTGGCAAAACAATGGTGAAAAGTCTTTTAGAAACACTTGAACAAATACAGCAAACTCTCTATCTTCTCCATCATATCAAAAGGCTGGATTGAAATTCTGCTACCAATAGCCAGCCTTGATTATGGCTTCTTTAGTATTGATCCCTTCTCTGACCATTCTTTGCCTGTCTCATTAAAGGGAAAGTCTAACGTTAAAAAGTGTTTTTAATGCCTCTCTAATGCATCTGGAGACACATGAGCGAGCATCATTTCCACACTGAATCTGTCTTCTTTAAACACCAGGAAAAAGATTACCTGACTTTGCTCATGACACTGTATTGAGAGGGTATAGAAACACAGTTAGTCACAAAATCAATTTCCTCACAAAGGCCAAATAAAGTATATGTTGATGTAAATAAAATAAAACACAAATGTCCTGCCTTGTGAATGGAATTGGAGCCATGTCGAAAGGAAAACTGTTCTCAAATGATAAGACGATTAAGTTAATAATGATAACATATAGCACAGAGCTGCTCTATTTTTCAAAAGTGCATTGCAGTCACCATTTCATTTGTGTGGCTGTTGAATGTACAGCGGCTCAATTACAGTGTAACTGGCGGGATTTTATATTAATCCTGTTGTGCATAGAACTGAACTCACAGGAGCAAGGGCACATTGACAACTGTTTCATGTTTATTTTTGAGAGAAGACTGAAAGTACAGGGAAGGTTTGCTTTCACCGTAGGACTGAGGGCTACTGTGTGCTGTGGGTTTCTTTGATAAGAACCATCCTTCCCAGTGGGGGGAACAACTGAGTGGAACTCAGCACCCAAATGCGTCCGTATTCTACTTATGTATTTGTAAACTGCCCAGATATTTTCAAATATGAAAACAGGGCACTTTTCACTGTCACAGGGGTAAAGCCCTGTGGACAAATTGAATGCTTTCCCAATGAAAATGTCAAGAATGCGTGTGGTGTTAATTGGGTGATGATCTGAATAATGATGTCTACTAAGAGGCACCCACGGCTGTTTGATTAAAAAAAAAATCTTTTTTTTTTTGCCTGTCTGCTTTCATTAATAAGTATAAATTTTTTAAAAAGCAATACATTTTTTAGAATGAACCCCAGGGAAAGTGCATAATTATATGTTCTCATCATATACTAGACCAACAGCTTTACAAGGCAGAATGCATGGTGTTCCACTTGCTAACAGGCACCTTTTAATTGAAATAAGACTGTCGAACACCTGCAGTGAAAACAGGTCAACGTTATGAAGCAAAAAAATAGATTCTATGGCTCAGTAAACTAGAAGTGTAAAAATATTTCTTTCATTAATTTTCTAAAACAAATGTATTATTCTCTTTCATGTCCTGTTTCATTTGTCTGTAGGTGATTTACCTGGCAAGATATTGTCCAGAAGAGGGAACCTCATGTTTATTGGGCTTGTCGTAGCAGTTGACCATATTCTGAATTAATGCCAGGTCTGGACGCACTACAGTGGCCGAGGACACGGCCCGGCTGACCAGCTGGAGAGCATCTAGGATGTAGAAGTCCAGTGGCTTGCGGTCCACCTCGCCGTAGGCCAGCAGACCCAGTGGGAGCCCTATGGAGTGGAGGGCATCTGGGCTGAGGGGGTATCCCATAATCCAGTGCACGGTGGGCAGGGTGAGGCCCAGGTCATGGGCACTGCGCAGGACGGTGGCGGCGCATTGGGGGTCAGCCCCAAAGAGCAGCACAGAGGCTGGAGGCGGGCGAGCCTGGCGGAAGTGCTCCGACAGGAAGTCCGCCACCTCCGCTTCCTCCTCCGCCATGGAGAGGTTGAGGACGGCCTGCAGGTGCCAGCGGGCCTCGCCCCAGTCCGTCCGGCTCTGAAGCTCCAGCAGCTCCAGCACGCCTGCCTCCTCCCAGCCCTGACACAGCACCGCCATGCCCTCCTGCCAGCCGCTCCTCTGCAGCACCGCGAGCAGCAGCTCCGCCAGGCCCGACGGCGGGATCCGAGTCACCATCTGCAGGTGGAACCGGTTCTGAGGGGGAGGGCAGAGAGCGCGGGGGGGTCAGGCTGGGATGCACAGAACAGGGACACAAACCGCAACCATATTTACTCCCATTGAATCGTATGTGCCACTCCAATGAAGCTTGAAATGACACCTAATTAAAATGCTTACAGTCCAGTTGAAATGACCAAGTCAATGAAACACACAGCTGAGGGCCTTCCCCATGAGTCCTAATGCTAAATGATGAGGCTCATGAGCTTCACTTGCATGATTGTAAGTCAGTACAAATTTGTCTTTTGTTCTACCTCTTCTCCTTAATGGTTCACTGGAGGTCATTTGTAAGTGCATTGGGGGATAGCCACAAAGGAGCTGGCTAATTACCAAGGTTCTGTCATATGTTATATGACCCACACAATGCATTGTAATGGCCCACCAATACACTTATATTAAAATATTGACGGCTGGCCGAATCTCCTCATTTATATTGAAAGAAGAAAGACAATAAAAATTACATCACCGAGGAATGGGAAAAAGACGAGGAACACTTCAAAAATGTATTACAACTGGACTAGACTCTTTCCAAACAATATATTTCTGTGCCACGTTAATTTAACTTATTTTACTACAAAGGATCGTAAAAGATTCATACTCAGTGGTTTTCATTTAAGATGGGCATAAACATTCAAACAATTCAGCACACTCCTTTCATCAGTGAAACAATGTTTCATGCTGATGGAAATCATAAACACCCTATCTATTTAAAATGCATGTCAATGGACCCCTTCACTGATCAAAGCATGTTAACAATTAATATATTTGTTCTCAATCTTAATAGGACCTGTGTGTTCACCTTTATTTGAATATATAGTTACGTTGTTTTATTGTTATTGAAATCTTGACATCTCTTTCATTTGCAGATGCATCAGCCCTGGCTTAGTTTGGACAAGAGGTTCCAGGTTTGTTAATATTTTTCATTTTAATCCCATTGGAGCAGCACTAAAGCACGCCAGGTTTTTCTAAATGTTCCTCACAGCACACACTGCTACTGTGTCCTGGAACTGGCAACAGAAACCTAGGGTGTAACCAAATAACCATGGAATGACAAAAAAAAGTTGCTTTGGAACAACAACAAAAAGCATGATTCTAAATAAAAACAGCAAACAATGTGGCAAACAGCAAAGGTGGCTATAACAGAACAATCAGGTGGCTATAACATTAGCTGTCTGATACATAAATTACAGCAGCTAGGAGGAAAGGTTTAGATGGGAAAAAAAGAACCTCAGCAGGCTACTTTCTTAAATCTCAACTGTCTGAGATAAAGCCATGGGAGAGAAACTGACCTTGAGACAGGAGACAGGGTATTTATTAATACTACATTGAGAATAATTTCATCAATCATCAGTGGAATGCAATAACAATCTGAATTTGGACTTTTTTAATTTTAGCTGCAAAATCAACAGAAAGACAGAAGTCTGAAGTAAGTTTAGTTACTTGCTAGCTAGTACCCTTCAGTTAGATATAATTATCGTTCGTTTTGAGGTTTCTGTAAAAATATGCGCTCGGAGGGATATATCTCTTTGATGTGCTGCAATTACCCTTAGACAACTCATGCTTTGCAAACTCATTCTTGTTTCAGTTTCACCAGGTCCATGACATTTCATTTTGCATGGTTTCGAAAATAACTGGCAAATTAAGCGTTTTACTCAAGGGTATGCTTTTAATAATTTTATTGTTTTGCTTGTTTGTTTTTTTATTATTTGTGACATTTACAACACTCACAGCTTTAGCCTTCCTCAGACTCTGAAGGCACCAGACCACTGTCCAAAGCCACAGAGCACTGAGATGTTGACTTTTTCAAGATCATATGCATAAGCTCGGGGCGTCCCTCACAGCCAGATATCTCATAGCAGTGTAACTGCGGCGATGTGCTGATCTGCGAATAATCCTTTCAAAGACATTTGTCGTGTTCCCACTGTGACCTTGGCTGTCGCGGCACTTTTTCAGTTACCCTCACTGACAAGTTGTTAATTTGGTCTGCCTCCACAGGCCCGGCTGCAGAGGTGGAGAAAGTCGTTGTTATTCATGGTCTGTCAGTGTGGATTTCCCGTGATCATATGTTACCCCTCTCTGACTTAGTCTGTGAACAAAAAAAAGGTGAAGGACATCTCGAAAGCTGATCGTTGATGTCTCAACACCCGGAGAAGCCGGCAAACAGCCTTGCTGACAACATTAATCAAATGTTGATATTCGCGACCGAAGAACAAGGCAAATCCTCGCTGGGGGTTTAAATAAAAGGCTTTGTTCCGTGATGCGGGGGAAGTGGTGCTTCTCTGGGATTGTGGGAGACGTCAATCGGAACAGAGTGGCGTAGGCTTTGATCTGCATGGGAACTGACAATAGCCTACCGTATGGCCGCTTCCGTCTGTGACAGAATTTTAAAAAATCAAACCGCGTGAAACGGAATGGCCTTTAAAAAGAGCGTTGGTTGCTCTTGAGAGTGCACACGAGCTGGCAACAGTACGCGCAGGAGCGCGTGGTCAAGGCGGCAGAAATCTCAGAGACCGATGTAAGTTCTCATCTGGATGCGAGAGAGAGAGAGTATTTGAACGCAGCGGGAGAGTGAGGTGCTTAGTTGGACGAGCAGCCTGTCTCTCTGCATGCGAGCAGACACGGCATGGCATTTGTAGGCCTATCAGTGTGACCGGAATACCAGAAATGGCACAGCCGGACGTCCAGAAGTGCTCCCAACACGCCAATCCCTCCACCAGGTCTTGTGTGCTTATGACTCGATCTCCATGGGCACTGATGACAGCGACAGGAGGAAAGGTCTCATTTGAAATACGTATTCTAAATACCTTTGAGTATTTTGTAATATGTATTTTATGAGCTTAGATACATACTTCCAAAATACACTACACTGCCAAAAGTATATGGACACCTGTTCATCCAACATCTCATTCCAAAATCATGGGCATTAATATGGAGTTGGTCCCGATTTGCTGCTATAACAGCCTCCGCTCTCCTGGGAAGACTTTCCACTATATGTTGGAACATTGCTGCGTGGATTGGTTTCCATTCAGTCAGAAGAGCATTAGTGAGGTCGGGCACTGATGTGGGGCGATTACGCCGGGCTCGCAGTCGACTTTCCAATTGATCCAAATGGTGTTTGATGGGGTTGAGGTCAGGACTCTGTGCAAGCCAGTCAAGTTCTTCCATACTGATCTCGACAAATCATTTCTGTCCTCTATTTGTGCACGGGGGCATTGTCATTCTGAAACAGGAAAGGGCCCCAAAATGTTGCCACAAAGTTGGAAACCCAGAATTGTCTAGAATGTCATTGTATGCTGTAGTGTTAAGATTTGCCATCACTGGAACTAAGGAGCCCTAGCCTGAACCATGAAAAACAGCCCCAGACCAAGGGGTGTCGACATACTTTTGGCCATATAGTGTAGGTGTTTCTGTATTTTCAAAATACTAAAAATATGCTGGTCTCCCTCCTATCAAAATGGTTTTATTTAAATAAAACCTCTGTTGTGTTTCTTTTCAATTCATATAGTTGTGTTGTATAATCTGCATGCCGCTTTTCCACCTGCCACTTAGCCTATATATTGATATATATATATATATATATATAGAAATATAAATGAGTGTGACATCTTTGATGATCAGGGCCTTGTTTCCCCAAAACACTAGTGGCAAAAAATATTTTGGACTTTTGACTTTGAATAGTCAAACAGGCATTTAGCAGACGCTCTTACCTTTTTTTTTTTTAATCATGTTTTACATATTATCCATTTATACAGCTGGATATATACTGAAGCAATTCAGGTTAGCTACCTTGCTCAAGGGTACAACGGCAGTGTCCTACCTGGGAATCGAACCTGCAACCTTTCGGTTACAAGGCCAGTTCCTTAACCATTATACACTGCCCGGCCAAAAAAAAAGTCGCCATTGCACCCGTCATGCATAGTGTCCACTGTACAAGCCTCTGGAGGCAGTGTTATGATCTGGGGTTGCTTCAGTTGGTCAGGTCTAGGCTCAGCAACATTATGCAGCAATAAAATGAAGTCAGCGAAGTACCTGAATGTACTGAATGACCAGGTTATCCCATCAATGGGCATATGCCAGGATGACAATGCCAAGATTCATCGGGCTCAAATTGTGAAAGAGTGGTTCAGGGAGCATGAGGAATCATTTTCACACATGAATTAGCCACCAGATTCCTGACCCCCCATTTAAAGTCTTTGGGATGTGCTGGAGAACACTTTACCGAGTGGTTCGACTCTCCCGTCATCAATACAAGATCTCAGCCAAAAACTTATGCTACTCTGGATGGAAATAAATGTTGTGACATTGCATAAGGTTGTCGAAACAATGCCACAAGAAATGCGCGCCGTAATCAAAGCTAAAGGCGGTCCAACGAAATATTAGAGTGTGCAACTTTTTTTTTGGCCGGGCAGTGTACTAAACTGCCGTAGTTACTGGAAACTAGGCCCTGATCAATATTATTTATCATCCAAGAGCCTTTCATTGCGGTTAGGAAATTTGTGCTTGTAGGCTACTGTATGTTCAAACTTTACAAAACTTGGCATGATATGAGGAGTTACAGATGTACCACAGACTATTGTGACAAAGCCTATTACATTTGTCTAAGATTGACAATTATGCAGAAAAGTTATGTAGAAAAAAAGTTAGCCTGCATGATGTGTGGGGACATTATGTGGTTCTCCTATGCCCTTTAATGGTTAAACATAATGCTTTTCAAGAAATTTGTTTTTGTATTTTCAAAATACAAAATATCATGTTATATGTTGAACCATTTTCTGGAACCAGTATTTTTTCCTCATCTGTGCCCTCATATTACCTTCCTGAATACCATTAGCTAGAAATTAGGATTTAGAAATGAGAAATTACACATTACATTATACAAACTGCACTATGTGGCAAAATCATCAGCACAGGGATATTACATCTTTCCAATACATTATAAGGTGCAGAGGTCTGAGCCGAAGCTCAGTCTAACAAAATGTGAAACTGAGCCAAAAAGAAGCCTCACTAAATCCAATCCAACTCTTGCATTATTTATCTCATCCCACTAGCCTTAACTTTACAGAGACAGTTTTAATGAAATGTTCACCCCTTGAGTGTCTTTGGGAAAAGAGTCCAGGGTCTGAACTTCCGCTGAGCACCATCAAGGGTATAGCAACAGATGCACCGCTGTAACAGGGGATTGGTGTGAATGACAGCTGAACAGTGGAGAGGTTCAGGGTAATCAGTAATGCTTAGATCAACTTAAAGGCCCGAGTATATTTAGTTTTAACCTGACATAGAAGAGCACCGGTGATGAAACTGACCCAGATGATTTACAGCTTTGTGGAGTGTACAGAGTTGAAAGTGTTTATCATAGGAGAGAGAGAGAGAGAGAGAGAGAGAGAGAGTAAACCTAATCATGTGGGATTTTGCTGACAGCAGTGTGATGATTTGAGGAGCAGGTGTATCAGGTAGAGGGCGGAGGGGCAGCCAAACACTGACAACTACCATTTCCATTTTAATCTCTCTCCATTTTCTACTCCTCTGACTAAAAAACCTGCGCTTAAAACCTGGATGTTCTCATGTTGTTGTTGTTGTCATCGGCACTAGAGGTGTCCATCCCACTTCTCAGCTCTTGACCTACCCTGGGCTACAACAGTCCTGGTCTACAACAGTGCAAGGTGCATATCCTTGCAGCCATGAATCCAACTGACCACTCTGACTGAGTCACCTGCACACACGCGTGCGCGCGCACGCACGCACACACGTACACACACACACACACACAACCATAAATCCGCCTCCCCCTGACCACTGCAGTAAGCTGAAAGGTCGTCCTTAAACATTTGAACTGTGAAAAGAGTACTACGCCTCCTGCTGTGCGTCTCTCAGCTTTGGATCTGTGCACCATTACAAAGAAAAAACCCAGAAATAAAAAAAAGCAAGATATGAGCTAAAATAAACTCAGAGAGACGGGTTTATGTTGTCAAAATTTCATAAACAATTCACACCTAAAAAGTAAGCCATCTAATTCCCCACCACAGTTTGATCTTCAACACGTTACACTTATCTACCCATTACAGAGGTCCAGATCGGCAGCTGCCTTTGTTTAATGTTGTCTTGTTTCTCAGCACAATCTTAATTTATTCATTATTTCAATGGGTACAATGTTTATCTGAGTGCAACAGTCTATCCAGAACCACATGTTTTCACCACATGAGGCTGAGCCTGTAGCTAAGCACGTGCTCACCATGCAGACACGTGATCCAGGGCATGCGGGGCCAAGGAATGTTATTTAAATTAAAGCCCAGCAGGTTACGACATACCCATAACAAGCTTCTGATGTGCACCCACTACCAGTCGATCATTTTAGACATTTATTTGTAATGTTGGCATCTGTGAAGAAAAAAACACTGCCTGGCCAAAAAAAAAAGTCCTACACTCTAATATTTCGTTGGACCGCCTTTAGCTTTGATTACGGCGTGCATTCGTCGTGGCATTGTTTAGACAAGCTTATGCAACGTCACAACATTTATTTCCGTCCAGAGTTGTATTCATTTTTGGCCGAGATCTTGTATTAACGACAGGAGAGTCGAACCACTCCGTAAAGTCTTCTCCAGCACATCCCAAAGACTTTCAATGGGGTTAAGGTCAGGACTCTGGTGGCCAATTCATGTGTGAAAATGATTCCTCAATTTGAGCCCAATGAATCTTGGCATTGTCGTCCTGGAATATGCCCATTGATGGGATAACCTGGTCATTCAGTACATTCAGGTACTCAGCTGACTTCATTTTATTGCTGCATAACGTTGCTGAGCCTAGACCTGACCAATTGAAGCAACCCCAGATCATAACACTGCCTCCAGAGGCTTGTACACTGGGCACTATGCATGACGGGTGCAACGGCAACTTTTTTTTGGCCAGGCAGTGTACTATCTCTTAATCTATTACTTAAATTTGTGCATTGTGTTTCCTGTATTTACTTTACCTGAGTGATAAAGAGGAATGGGAATGACATAGACGAATGGGAAACGTCTCATTTTCTTAGTTTTTAATTTGTTACATGTAAAAATCATCTCAGCAGTGCAGCAACAGCTGAATTGTATTAATATTTTTGACTGAAATTAACCCTGTGTGATAACCCTGTGTGATGTGATAACAAAAAGACTGTGTGTTTGTGTGTGTGTGTGTGAGTGTGTGGTGGACTGGCACCACAGGGATGCAGCTTGGACAGCCGGGCTAGTGGCTGCTGCCATGTTGATCAGAGGTAGCTGAGACACCTAACCTTATCCCATTCTGTCTGCAATGACAAAATCTGCTGCTGTGACTGCGACTAAAAACTATTTACCACAGAATACATGAACTGATTAAGCCCGTAAAATCTACACAACGACAATGCTGTACGCATTAGATACTCATTCCAGAAAAGTGGGCAAAAAAAGCGGTTGCTTTGCATGTGAAGAAAGAAGGACCAAAGAAGGGCCGTGCACCGGCTTGCCGTCTTTCAGCATTCCAAAAAGGACGAGACAGCAGGAAAGAAAAGAGGGGAAGAGGTGTTTGTGTAACATTCCAGTCAGCCATTTCACCTGAGCATGCAGTGTGGCAGAGGGTCAGCCACAATGGCTGGGTTTAATCCTACCTGAAATGAAGGCAGAGAGCTGTGATGGGCTGTGCTGATGGAGTTTGATATCTTTCACAGAAAAAGAAAATTGACAATGACAATAAGAACAAACAAACTATATATATATATATATATATATATAATATCAGTCAGAGCACTGTCGAACATTGCCTTATAAAAAGGTAGCAATAACCATTGTGCTGAAAGGTGCTATTGTTAATTTGATACAGGCAGAACAATAAATAGGAACTGAAAGACAGGGATCCTATCTAGTACTCCCAGTCCAGAGACTACATCTGTGACTACACAATGGAATATGTGCAGCACGGTACCTATTTTATCTTTTAAGTCAAACTTAACAAACCAAAAACTAAATCAAAAAGATTTTTTGTTTGTTTTTTAATCTTTCTGCAAAAAATGATTTTTCCAACTTGGGTTAAAAAAAATGTGTCATGTACACCACCACTTCCTTCACAAATAAAGTGCAGTCAAGTCAGAATTGAAATGCACCCTATTCTGTTCCTGAACTGCAGGAGAAGCATATAGCAAAGACACACATTCATATTCTGCTGGAGAGGAGAATTTTATGGGGATTTTCAGATTTTATTTGAAAAAGTATTGCTGTATCTTTTTGCTGCATCTTTCGTAGGATTGACTCAGGAGTGGAGAAATTATCGCTGCACATTAGGAAATGACGCCTTTCAGCAGTTTTCATTAAAATCTGATATCCATAAACATGACAGGGAAATAACCCATACTGTGCACGATAGTATATTTACAGTGCATCCATATGTTTCCACATTACTTGTAATTCTTTTTCTTAGAAAATTAAATCATGTGCAATTTATCTGTCGTCTCCAGAAAGCTAGAGAGATGAGCTTGGCTTTCTGTAGGGCGACCTTTAGCTGTTTATTGATGTATAGTGTAGTTAGATCCCACGTGTCCTTGGAAATGACAGCGTTTATCTGCCCATAACAGGCAGTTCCTTCCTTAATATAAATGTTTCTTTAATGTGATACCTTGTGGGATTAATGTGTGCATAGGCACAGATGTTGAGTGAAAATAAATAGTAATTTCCCAATTTTGTGTGTGCAATAGTATAGAGTATATCGATAAAAGGTAACATTCAGTGGAGTTTAACATGGAAATGATTAATATTTAAGTAACATAGAGCTACTACTGTATATTAACTGTGACAACTTTGATAAAGTCATGCAAGAGAGTATTATAATAAAGCTAAAATGAGGCAGACATGGGCTGATTCAAAAAAAAAAAAAAAAAATTATTCTATTAAAAAGTCATTAAGATTTATTGCATTTCAAATCTTTCCATAAAAAGTATTTACAAGAGAACATATGCAATATGGCTACTTAGTTTTCAGAGCCTACATTTTTGAGTTATAGCTTAATGTAGAAAGCTGATGAAGCACTATTACCTGGAATATGCTTGCCAAAGAATATGAGTAATACGACACTGGGGACATCAACAGGCACAGGTCAGCAGGATAATGATGTGCTTGACCATATGGGTGGCAAATTAACCTGCAATGTTTCCTTAAAAACGACATCTCTCCAAAAACGCTATAATTTCAACTGCAGCCCAAGCTACAACAGGCAACTTGTGAACAAATGCTAATGCTGGTTATCCCTGGTGTTAACTTCGCTAATGTGCCCTATGCTGATGCCCCAAACCGTGCTCATAGTTACGTTCTTGTGAGATAACGTGGGTCTCACTGCCTGAGAATTTCAGTGCATTTTCAGTACAGTAAGAGAAAGAAATCCAGGTGTGTTTTACTGCACAGGGCGATGCCATTGGTTATGTGCATTCTAAAACCCCTTTAAGGAAAGACACTGACAGACCAAAGTCCAATGTGACCCTTCATATAAGCCCTTCTGCTTGAGGGGATTATGGGTTACAGAGAACGAAGACATCTCCCATGGGGCCCAGAGCTGCTTGTTCCCCTGAAAGAGATCTGGCCCGGCTCTCCCTTAAAAGCAAGGCGTTTCGATTCAATTTCTCTGATCTCTCAGCACAATCACTGTTACTGAGATCACTTGCACAAAAGTGGCTTTTTCTCAATTTGTATAACAGGTGGAATGAAACATTGAGAGGAGTAAATTACATTGATTTCTTAATCCCGAGAAGATCTGAAATTTCCAAGGAGACTGATGAAGTTTTTTTTCTCACAGTAATAACATTTTTGTATATGTACAAATGACCGTACCTAAAGACACACAAAATTACACAAAAAACACCAAAGACACAAGGAGATTATAATGTATGAAGTGAATATAAATAATCTTTTTCCATATATTACGGGCACACAATAACAGAGGATCAATTGCTTACCAGCCACAACTGGAATGTCAAGAGGGTAAATTAATGGGTTACATTATGTTTATTCAATAAACAGCATGGAATGCATAGTGAACCTATAGACCAGGGATCTCAAACTCAAATCCTGGAGGGCCGCTGTGTCTGCTGGTTTTCGATGTGTTCCTGCACTTAAGTGTTTAATTTAAGTCATTGATTGGCTAAAGAGTCTGCACACCTTGTTTCCAAGGCCTAAATTGGCTGCTGATTGAAAGGAAATCACAAAAACCAGCAGACACAGCGGCCCTCCAGGACTGGAGTTTGAGATCCCTGCTATAGACCGTAGAATCTTTCCTTAAATTTTTTGCCAGAGTTTTGTTATCTAAGTATGTAATATACACAGGGTAAGAAATGTATTCAAGGTAAAGAAATAAATAAAAAAGCACAGCACTGTGGGGTGTCTTGGTGGCCTAGCGTGTAAGAGCACCGTCCGCATGCTCATTGCGATACGCGACGTTGGTGGTTGTCCGTGTGATCACCAATGCCCAAGATGTACAGGTGGTTAAAGTACTCAGGCTTCAATCAGAATATGCACATTTTATCGACACTTTGACACTATGCTTATTGTAGCCAATTTGGAACAATAATACTCGCATCCCTGCAGTTGAAACTTCAGTATTTATATTTGAAGCTTATTGTTAATTGATCGATTAACAATGTAAATAAAATAGCACAGTATAAAATGTTGACAAAGAAGGTCAAAGAAATGCAATTGTTTTAAGATATTATATTTACTGTGTTTCAGTATAACAGTATTTTACATGCAATATATGCTGCATTCATGAGATGCTAGGCATTGTTATACTGGTAGAAATATACTGGAAAAAACGGAGAGACCTTTGAGTACTTCCAGGAGTTTTTTTCCCCCCACATTTTTATGTTTTCATATTTTCAAAATATGCCATTTTTTAAAAGCGCATAAGGCTGAAATATACAGGTTGTGCGATCTATGAGGTTTGAGGAGGCAGGTGTTTTGTGGTATAGGGAATTGTGAAATTGTGGTTAATGTATCAAGAAGCAATACAATACAAATCTAGAAAGCTCATTTCCAAGCCAGCAAGCTGTGTGCTGTTCTTATTTAAACAATAAAATTAAAATGTGATGATGCAAGTAGCCACATAGATGAATTGCAGGTCTGATCGAACTGTACTCCTGCTATCCTGAGCAAATACTGCTCTTTCAGTTTAATGCCAGGCTATCACTATTTATTCCACATTTTCACATCAGAAAAATGATGGTCTGTTTAACATCTGCTGTTAAATGCTTTTCAAAGGAAAGGAATGCAACTGCTGAGACAGCTTAGTATTCTTTTATGACTTTATAGGTGATATCTTTTATTTTGAAGAGCAGAATCACAGAAAACGCACAGCAAAAGATGCATATGAAAATGATACGTGCAACAGACCTAACAAACAGCAAAACAAAACCACTGTTCCCATCGTCATCATTAATGTATGCAAATAATATACCTTGCTGTTACCCACAAACAGTGCTCAACATAATCCTTGAATCTTTGCCATGCTAAAAAATGTTTTATAAATTGGTTCCTTAATCTCTACAAATTGATTTGTGGAGATTAAGAAACCGTGCAGTGGTGCAGAAACTAATACATGTTCAAAAGCTTTCACTTTCTTTTCAAGAGGTTTGACCGTGAAACGCATCTAGAGCACAGAGAAATCACCACCAACCTAACAGCTCCGAGTTTTTATTTATATCACCACAGGGTCAACATGAAACGGCAACCTTCCGCAAGTGCACGGCAATGCCTGCACACCCTAAGCTTTCCAATACATGGGGATGTAAACCCACTGCAATTTCTGTGCCCAACTGGCAAATTGAATCAATTTTAGATAAAGTGACTATAAGCTTACATGCCTGCAATAGAGCATCAACAATCTCATCATCAACTAAAACAGGTGGTTGTTCTGATCAGTCAGTGCACAAAGAAAATGGACAAAGAAAGACAATGCAGTCTGACATTGTAACCTTAACTGTCAAAACCAAACATCCCGTTGTCACCACAGACGAAGAACGTACACTTAACCTCTGAAAGTTCATTAAGACTTGCTGTCACCATTTGACAAGACATTTGGCATTTAAGTTAATTTCCTGATTCATGGAGATGTCGCCGCTGTCATACTTTACATAATTGATATTAAAGCTTTTAATTTGTTATTGATCCTCACGAAGTATAGCCTACTCTCTTTTCAATTATCTTTAGCCTACAGCGAGACTGCGCAAAAGGCTAACACGATACTTTAGGAGGAGGTTCTGTAGTGTTTATAAAGCCTTTATATGTATTCATATTCATGACATAAGGGTGTGTACAGTTTCTACATACACACTAATAAGAGTTTTGTAAGTGCAAGTATGAGGTGTTATGCAGGATGTATCAAAACAGTTCCATAATGGTCTATATCAACTGTCAAGATTCTTTATGACATACTGCATGTTGCGACACTCTTAGTCTTTTTTCCTTTATTTTATGGTTGTCTCATTGAGGTTAAAATCTCCTTTACAAGAGAGACCTGTGCAAGGGGCAGCAGTCACACATTCATTACCATCAAAGCCATTCTTATGTCTCGACAACGAAAAACACAATAACACAAATAAAATTGTTAAGGGTATCTATGAATTCACTATAATGGCTGCACCAAAATGTGTTTTAACTAGGGATGTTGATAATGGATAGTTTTGCAACCGGTTAGCCGACATCATTATTCGGTTAATTAACGGTTAGAAATGCTGAAACGTTCTACAGTTATGACCCACATAATACCCAACCCAAAACCCCCGAATTAAAAATGCATGCATAGCCTACACAGAATGTACGTTTCTCAGAATGGTAGGCTATTTATTGCTTTCAAAATGTAATATTCAACATAACAAATAATACGTTGTAATATAGCCTACATTGTATAGCCTATAAATAGCAGCCTACGTTGTAGCCCGTAATAGCCTATTTTTAAATGGACATCGGCACATAGGCCTACTAGCCTATGCTATAGCCGGATCTCTTGAGGGGGAAAAAAAATCTAATAAGGCTATGACGTGAACTAGGTTAAACTAAATCAAATTTAGTCTACTTATTAGCTAGCCTACACATTTTTGTTCAGGAAGATTAACATGTTGACATGTTCTGGTGTTAATCTGTGCATATGCTAGTCTGTTTACGGTAAGGTTCGCCGCCGAGAACACCCGCTCCTGGGGCACGGATGTCCCCGGCACACGCAGATAGCGTCTGACTAAAGCTGGGGACACATTACCTGACTTTTCCAATCGTAAGCGACAATGACAATAATGAGTACCACACATTTTTAAAAATTTCATATGCAGATATTCAGTCTCTTGTGTCGCACACACATAACGACGGCTGTTTTTCAGAAGCACAAATCTAAAAGACAGAGTATTTACGCAGATGGATGCAGTTCTCTCGCATGGACGTGATTTCTCGTGGTAGACCTGCATTCGCGAGAATGTCTTTTTTTCCCCGATATTTTGAAACCAAAACAAACACGGAGCCCATATACGGCTTGAAACTTTGTCAGTATTGTTGTGGTAACTTGCAGAGTTGACATTATACAGACAGACACGCTCATGCGTCTGCCACAAATCGCTCCTAATCTGCAGTAGGCCTATTCCAAAAAACATAGCCTATTTAATCGGCTCTAGTGTTGTGTCGTTCGCGAACGATTCGTTCAAAAGAACGAATCTTTTGGGTGAACGAACTGAACTGAATCACTTACTGAAAAGATCCGTTCATTTCTCAGTTCAGTTCAGTTCACGAACGGATCTGATCAGCAGCGAGCGTGCACCGTGCAGGGAGGGGGAGGGACTGCCGCGAGCGAACGTGATTCGTCCCTTGCGAACCAGGGGCCGGTTGCACCAGTAAGTAAGTTCAAACGTAGGCTAGTTATAACGTAGCCTAAGTGTTTACTAAATTAAGGTTTACACATTACTAAATAAAAATGGGTTGCACCACACAAACTAGTTTGTACGTTGAGCTTAGTAGCTACTAAATATTTACACCTACCCCTAGGTATAAAAAAAATACACAAACTGTAACCGTCTGTTCATCTAATTGGCTACCTCCGCCGTTTCTTCAGCAAACACTGTAAAAAAATAGTTGACGCGTGGAAAACGTTCAGTTTCAAAACAAAGTTCTTTATAGTTCAAAAGAGAGGCAAACAGAACAGTCCCGTAACTTAGGCTAAGTTTCCATATATTTTCAAAGCACATAATGGCTGTAACATAAATAAATAGGCTAAACAAACAAATAAGGATATTTTGAATTTTATTCGTAAAAACATAAACATGCACACATTGTAATTCTGTTCAATGTTCTATTTTTTTCCCATGGAATGCAAAATAAGTAGCCTGTTAAACTCAATGCAAGTTGATTTCCGTGTTTACATTGTAGCTTATTGATTGATTGGTTATGGATTTGTTATCGTCATGATAAAGCGACAATGTTTACCTTAGTATTGAACTAAGCATTACTTAGTTTTCACTAGCTAAGACATTACTTACGTATTGGTGGTGCAACCGAATTTAGTAAAGCGATAGTTTGAAACTAACTAGTAGCAACTAAGGACCTAGTAAATACTTTACGCGCAAACTTAGTCACAAACTTACGTATGACCGGTGCAACCCAGCCCAGTTCTGCTGTGCTGAACGAATCATTCGCATTTGCTTCTTCCTATTCCATTTCGGACGTATTGTTCTAAGTATTGTATAGCCGAAATGAGTACCGTGTTTGCGTGTTGTATACTAGAAAGTTTTTTTTTCTTTTTTTTCTCTAATTTGTTTCCTAAATTGTTCGAAATAAAGTTTATATTAAAAAAAAAAATTATAAAAAAAATTCACGGGCGGGCGGGCGCCGAGCGAGGCAGCGAGCGTGCAGAGTGGACTGATTCGTTCACTGCGTGACGTGACGTGATCCTGAGTGATAATCAGCGGCTCAAACTGCCAGAATCAGGCCCAGCAAGTTAAGACTTAAAAGTCATTGAAAACCAGCGTTCACCTCCAATATTGATATTCAACGAGGAAACTTTTAAAATATCAAGATTTGTAAACGGAGTTTGGCGCATTTGTCAAAGCGACAGCACTTCCGCATGAACTGTTCGGCCGTCAGTTCACTGAGTGAACGAACTGTGACGCAACGGTGCAAGTTCGTTCACTCAGTGAACTGACGGCCGAACAGTTCACTGAGTGAACGAACTGTGACGCAACGGTGCAAGTTCAGTGATCCGTTCACTGAAGCTACTAGACACAGTGAGTTAACGTGACGTGATCCTGAGTGATAATCAGCGGCTCAAACTGCCAGAATCAGGCCCAGCCAGTTAAGACTTAAAAGTCATTGAAAACCAGCGTTCACCTCCAATATTGATATTCAACGAGGAAACTTTTAAAATATCAAGATTTGTAAACGGAGTTTGGCGCATTTGTCAAAGCGACAGCACTTCCGCATGAACTGTTCGGCCGTCAGTTCACTGAGTGAGTCGGACTACGCAGTACGCAGTCGGAGCTCCGCCCAAGCACTGAACGATTCGGTGAACGAATCTTTTGAACGAATCTTTTTAATGAACTGATTCTAGTGATTCGTGTCACTGAAGTGAACTGTTTTTTCGGCTCAGCCATCCGCACGTTGGATTTGATGTTTACTTCCGTATTTTCCACCTCTGCCTTCCACTGTTGCAAACTCACTTTTAATTGGCTATTGGAAATTCCCGTCGCGATTTCAGTCTTTGGCCAGCGCATTATGCAAAGACTAACCCCGATAAAATCAAGCGTGTGACGTGTCTGATAAAATCGTGGCGTTCCCGACTAGGATCGTAGGAGACAAGACTACAGTATTTCACTCCCACACACATAACGATTACAGTTGCGACTTTACAGCGCAACTAGCCTGTATTAGCCTGGACTACCCTGGACTACCACAGACTCTGCCCGACCTCAAATCGTTGCCAAATCGGGCTAAAAAATAGTGTAATGTGTCCCCAGCTTTAAGGTAGCCAGTCTGGGGAATCGGAATCTGCATGATAATAAAATAATCTGCATTTTGTCGTTGATATTATGGGTTAAATAATGAGGGAGATGTCATTATTTTACGTTGGGAAAAAAAAGCTCTCTCGCTCAATCGCTCGCCACCCGTTGTGATCTGCTAGCAACCTACTGGCTGGGGAAATAGGACAACCGCCGGTACGGGGGGGGGGGGTGTCAACCGGTTGTCCTATTTCCCCAGTAGGTTGCTAGCAGATCACAACGGGTGGCGAGCGAGAGCGCTTTTTTCCAACGTAAAATAATGACATCTCCCTCATTATTTAACCCATAACATCAACGACAAAATGCGGATTTTTTTATTATCATGCAAATTAACCGATAACCGGTACCGGTTGTCCTATTTCCCCAGTAGGTTGCTAGCAGATCAGAACGAGTGGCGAGCGATTGAGCGAGAGAGCTTTTTTTCCAACGTAAAATAATGACATCTCCCTCATCGGATATTTTTACGGCTATCCGGCTAACCGGCTAACCGTTGACATCCCACTTGTAAATGTATGTTTACAAATGGTTATACTTATATAACCACTTGCGATGACAATGACTTTATAAAGTCTTGTTAACGTAGAAATTGTGTCATCTATGTGGAAGATAAGGTTAGCACTTTAAACCAATGTAAATATTGTTTGTGTTTCTAACTTTAGTTCCACTGGTTGATTCTATAACAAAAGTAATTCATGCATTTTGTTCACATTTACGGCATGTTAAAAAAAATTTTCAAGCCCTACTTTTTCCACTTTTACTGGTCAAATATAGAGTAAGGGAAACAAATTTATATGGACTCAAATGACTGTGCCTAATGCCTATTTCAGTGCAGGCACCTAACAAGTCAGATACTGCCCCTATGGAAATGGAATATACTGCAGTATATTTTTATATATTGGAAGGATAATTTTGATATATTTACAATATACTGCAGTATATTATTTTTCCATAAGGGCGTGTCCTGAAACTTATACTCAATGTTCAGTTCAGTTGCAGAGCTGTTTTACATACAGACCTTTTCAAGCTTTTTTGTTGACCACTCATGCTTAATCAATAATACACATTATGAATGCAGTCCAAATTATTTTTCAATACAAGATTTTTGCAAAGGTGAAATCCAATTTCTATGATTAAATTCCTTTTAAACTCCCAATTACCAATACAAATCAATGATAAATCAACACTAAAGGAATAGGAACCACGGTCTGTGTATCACAGTTATAATTATGAAGCTCACACCTTCTAATCAGATGTCTATATTTCTGTGGTAACACCAAATGTCAGAGTTAAAGCTCTTCTCATTTAATCTCACTGATTTCGCATTTTGGAAAGCTTTTACACTTCTCTCCATGACAAGTGTTTGCATAATTCTCTCCATAACAAGTGCATCTGTAACATCCCTGCCACAGTACAGAGTGAAATTCCAAACGAACAAATCATGGCATCATGATATATTATTGCACGAGGATAAAATAACATTTAATAAGTTGAGTTTTTATTCAAAATTTTTTTATTCAGAGCTAAATTGAAACGGCTAACAAGCCTACACTTCTGTCTTCCATTACTCAGCTCAGTCACAGTTGTTAATGATTTCTCAGCCAAAGGATTGACAGATTGTAATTGAAATAGATGGTGCAGCGTATGGAGTAAAAAGCTGTTTCTCCCCTACACCACAGCTGGCATATATTAGATATTCAATTCTAATAGGCTTATACACACAGTTCTATGTGAGTCACACTTTCGATTGGGTAGATCAAATCAGTGTGTATCAGAAAACCGTACGCAGTATGTAGCCAATGCAGTCCTTCGAGACTAGTTACTGTTTATCAGAACAATGTACATTTATATATGTATATACTGCATGTATGCGTAAGTTTGGAAGTATTCATGTTGTTTACCTTAAATCAAAGAGATGAATTCATTGTATTCTACATTGCGTTTTTGGCGATCTGTTTAAAATACTTCAGTTAGCACTCACTTTAAGAAGTGCTCATATTATATGCCTACTCACATTCATTTAGAATATTCATCCTTTTCAAGTGAAGAGGTATGCATTTCAGATTCCAGCACATCGCTTCTATGGTTTATGAAAATCTACTCACTGTTTCAGAGTATGACATCTTCGGTTTGGTGGCATGGCTAACACAGTCAGCAAAGATGCGCATAAAACGTAAGTTCAGTTCCTTCCTGAGGAATCCCAGTCCTCTGGGGCACAATGCAGTATAGGGTAAAAAGTAATACAGGACAATGAGGAACCAGACAGGCAGACATACAGGACTCCCATGGGAAATGAGTCGGCAACCTTAAGTCGATCAGGGAAAACATAGGCCCCCCTGATTCTACAACAAGGTCAAGGTCAAGCTCATTCAGTAAAGCTTGGGAAACAATAACAAAGCCATAATGGACATCCAGAGGTTTAGGGAAATAGCATTTTTATTTAAATTCCCATATTAAAAATAATCCTTCACAAATAGAAAGATGAATATTAACGTTTCCAGTACCGCTGCAGCCTAATTAAATAAAGCTGGAATATGAGAGCTACATAGGGACGTGCAATTACAGACAGACACATTTTTGCAAATGACCTGCGCAAACATGGTCAATTCTCTCAGCACACAACATTGCCGTTTACAATTCATTTTGTAAGATCGGCCATTAAGCAAATGTTACAACAGTTACAACAATATGGTTAACTGAAGTCTACATGATAGATAACAATAAATGCTTCAAAAATCTGTTTCTTAAAGAAAATTGCTTTGATGAGAGAGACGTGATGTGATTTGCAAACAAATATGCTAGCAACCCTAAATGTCAACGGCTCTCGCTCGTCCCGACTGCGGAGCTTTTCCACCTTAGCTCCTCAGTGGTGGAATAAACTTCCCATTCCCCTACGTTCTACTCGAACCCTGCCTGCATTCCGTCGAGGCCTGAAGACACACCTCTTCAGACTCTACCTTGACTGATATTCTAACCTAGGAATATCAGTTCCCTGTGTTTACTAGTTCCCTGTGTTTTTCCTGTCTGTTTGTTATAGTTCATAATAGTATTTAGAATAGAAGTGTAGTATAGCTGATTTACCCACAGCTTACTGTGAACTACAGTCAACGTTCATTACTAGGGATAGCTGCTACATTATGGGAAGGATGTGCTTTGTCTTGTCTGTTCTATAGTGATCTTGATGACGTCTTTGTATGCACTTATTGTACGTCGCTTTGGATAAAAGCGTCTGCTAAATGAATGTAATGTAATGTAATGTAAATAGTACTGATAAGCGAAAAGTGTAAGCTGTGGTTATTTTGATTATGTACTGTGAAAGAGGTAAGGGGCTGATGCCTCGTGAAATTGCCGTTTGTTGATAGAACACTTTATTTGCAGAAAGCAGACAGTTTTACACTGAGACTGTCATTTAAAAATTGTAATGGAAAGAGTCCAGTGCAAACAAGTGTTATTTCTGAAAAAACACTTCTCCCCATTCAAACAGTTCAAACAGATTTTTAATTTATTTAAATACTGTCAATAAATGTTGTTTTCTGCTTCTGTGCTTCAAGGTACACATGTCTTTGTTCCCTGACAGCTAGGCGAACTTATATTATTTAATATTTTTGAAGAAAACTTCAAAGCTTCCATTTTCAGGCAGTGCTTTATCATTAACAACTGAGTGAGCCATTGCGAGCTGTTGAAGAAAAACAAACAAAGCTATCTCTTCAGTGTCAGTTTCCCTGTAAACTGGAAATGGTTGACTGAGGCTTCCTCGGTGTGCAGTGAAGAAGGAATAAAGGATTGTAGCTGCTCTCTCGTCAGATGGAAAATCAATTACCTATTAATTTTTGTTGATGCCATATATTGCGATGATCAATAAAGTTGACATGAACGGAAGTAGCATATGTGTTCATACATTATGAAATAAGACTTTTGCCAACAACATATTCATCATTGACATAATGAACTGATGATTAGAAGTGGTTGAACCTTTAATCCATTTGTCAGCCTGCACAAATAAAAAGGGTAAGATGTACTGGAGGTGACAAAGTCCCTGATCATTTTCAATACTTTAGCTTTTAAATGTAATGTCCTGACAGACACCACAGAATCTCAGAGAACAGACAGAAACAAACGCCTAACGAGTAACAGACTGACAGGTATGAAACTGGAAGTAACATCATCAATTACTTCTCATCAAACTCATTGTCAGTGCGAAGGCAAATATTAAATGTGAATGAGTCACATTTTGGTCTTCTTGGCACATTTTCTAAAGAATACAATGTCAACAGTGTTTTAGATAAAGAAGGGCCAGGAGAACATCAAACAGTTAGCAGGTCACTGAAAAGGAGATGTGTCATTTAAAAAGTCAACATATTAAAAATTCATTCTTTCTCTAATGACATCCCAATTACCATTGGCTTGATGCCCGGCTATTAACTTTGTAGCTATGAACTGACTTCTATAGCACTAAATTGTGAGTAGCCAATTTAAGGGGAACCTCACTGGAAAAAATATAATTTTTTTCCTGATTTAAAATTGCTTTAAAAAAGGCTGTAGCCTTAAATAAACACAACAGAGCAGTGCACTGTAGTAATGCTGATCTCTGCCATTAAAATGTGTCTTTTTGAAGGGGCTCTGATTGTATCCAGGACCTGGATTTGTTTTGAAAGCAATGCATGGAACTGAATTAATATAAATCAATGAGCATGAAACAATACCCCTGCTCCATTATGTTTACAAACAAAAGGATTCAACTTTTTAAAATATACATAAAAAAGAATAAGCAATTTTGAAACAAGAACCAAATAAGAGATATTCCCATTTTACATTCTCATCATTTCTAGTTATATTTATTCCCAATTGTGGTTACCTTCACAGAACATGTTACAGTAGTGAAATTATTAAAATTGGTAGTTTGACACCACTTCTTGATACAAATATTTCAATATTTGAAATTACTTCCATAATCTCTGAGATTCTACTGTATTCAAATCCCTTTGTCACTTTTTACATCTGACTATCGCTCTCTCAATGTTCGCCAACTAATTTTGGGGGGGGGGGGGGGGAAACTGTTAACGGTGCTCTCATATACTATATCCACGGTAATCATTTGCATCTCGGTTTGTGCAAATGTACAGTGTACTGCATGAATATACTGGGATTAGCATAACTGTGTAAACTAAAGAATAAAGATTAGCATAAGTGATTGCTAACTCTTTCCAGAGAAGGTGGATTCACAAACAAATTCTCCAGCATGCACAGTTTGAGCAGGAAGTACTCCCTACTCAGTAAGTGCTGATGTTACCATTTCAACATCCCAAAAGATCCACAGAATACAATTTAACTTGGGGAAAAAACCTCCAGTGCCTCCTGCTTTCTGCCTTCATTTCCCCAAATCTGATCTACCTCCTTTTACTCCCATATGATATGAAAAGGTCTGTTTTGCTACGATGTTTGGCTAATCTGCTGATTTTACCGTAAAGATAAAAAGGTACAATGGAATTGCAATCGCTCACTACTGAACTACTCTTACCAACATTTACCGCTGATAGCATAGCGCTATAGTGTGACCCACAGGAGAGATGTAAAACAACACACGGAATAGAGAGTATTCAAATCATAATCTCGGTTAGGTTCCATCTTATGATCTGATTGCCTCAGTCAGTAGATAAAGATATCTCACGTGGAAAATGACAAAATTCTGATCTGCAGATTTGTGATTGGGAAGTGCGTGTGAGTTCCAAACAAAAAGGTTAGCAATGAAATGAGAAAGCCCTCTATGTACGACTGCTCACATCCCAAATTTCAATTTCAAAGGAGAGCGATTTTATTATATGGATTTACATGATGTTGGAGGTAGGTTCCTCATTCGGTTACTGAATTGTGGATGGGCTTCATTTGATTCCAGCACCTGCCGCATTATTTATTGATTTAACCCCTTGAACAACATTCGTGTCCACCAGTGGCAAGGCCTTCCCTACCAGACATTTGCTTTAAAGCCCAGTGCAAATTGGACAACTGCTGCTTTCATGTCATTACCGGTAGACTACCATCTGAAGCTCATTGTTGGAAACATCAACTGTTCACCAAGGCCCTAGGAACCGACCGGGTTCCTCCCAGATTGTAAGCACTGAGATTTGACACAGGATGAAGCAGTGCGGGCAGTAGAGCTCTCTGAGAAGCCCAGAATCCCTGTACAAATGGATTATGGGGATTGGGATGCATGATGGGAACTGCCAAGAGCAACCATTGGGCAGTGTAATTACTCTGGGGAGGACTGAGTGAAAATGGAGAGACAAAAGGCGCGGGGAGTGAGCGAGGCCGATTTGTTGCTGACGTGCATGGTGTTTATGGGGTCTCTGATCCCCAAATACAGCCGGATACACCCTCTCCCAGGGAAGGCTCAGACTGATCCCTCAATCCTGGGCCTGACCACAGAAATGTATGTATTTCCAAAAGGGAAGAGCAGCTAGCTATCATCCAGCACCTGTGAGCACCGTGATATTTTGCTTCAAATCACATTTAACCTTGGGGCCTCCGGAGCTCAGCAAGGCCTGCTATCGATATTGAGCAAAGTGCCAGATTAGACCCAGATGGTTTAAAGTGGCAAACAGCTGATCCAAAAAGGCAGCTTTGGAAGTGATTTTTACAATCTTCTGCTGTTAGTGCAGACAAAAAAAAACCTGCTGAGCACATTGAAGTGCGTTCATTAGCAAAGTAGATGCTTGCTTTTCCCTTCACAACAAAAGATCAGTGCTGAATGCTATTTGCACACAGACTGTCAGCGGAAACTCCAAACACAGGGGGGAAAATAGGGCTGCGATTAGCCGTCAGCTCTGAGGCTGCGGGAGACAATGCCATGCAATACACCCTTCATGGAGCTAAATAGGGACAATCATAAAACTGACAATTTTGCAGATGTCTTTAACAAGTCTTTGATGACTTTTCTTAGGGGGGGGGGGGGGGTTTCAGTGATAAAAAGCCATTTTGGTCTTTAAAACACCATTCATTTACGACAGCAGGAAAGAGAATACGGAAGAGTCATTACTAATGTAATCAAGTGACTTTTATCACATAGACTCTGAAGATGCACTTTAAATGCATCTTCTTTAATTCATTGACCAGATTGTCTGTTAAGAACTGTACATTTTATAATATATCTGAAAAGTTTCTAGCCTTTGACATGCCATAATATATGTATTTGGCCATCTTTTTTTTGCGTGTGTAAATGCATGTTAATTTTCATTTAAGCATTTAAAAAAGTTACACATAGCATAAACCACATTTATTTAACATGTATTCTCAACGTTTTGAAGCACAAATAACTTTTTATCCAACAGCGACTCAAAGGTTTCACTTTTCCATGCTTAGCAGGTCCTATATTAAAGTATTATGTCCTATAATGATATAGTTCAACTAAATATTTGAGACAAAAATAAATGTCTTGTTATATAGTAGTTTTCAACATTTTGTAAATGTTACAATAATATATTAAACGTTGTAAAAGTTAAAACATTGAGTAAATGTGATTCAAGAAAATAAGCTCTAACTATTCAGCATGTCATAAAAACTGGACTCTGATCCAAAATCAGGAAAGAATACCACCACAATGCCTTTTTCCTCACATAATTTTACCTGTGAGGATGGATATTTTTACTGTTAAAATATAAGATTATGTTTCCTGTATACTTGGTTTCATCCACAATATGAGTGACCAATTCACTAAATCATTTATGATAAAGAGGCAATTACTATGATAAAAAATGAGTGCTCGTGAACCATCCCAAACCCCCATTCCCCAACAGAAAATACGGTTAAAGCAGGGAGAGCACAAAATGGAAGCAGGGCTGAAATTCAGGGAGAGAGAATGAGGTTTTAGTGCAGAATATTTTTCATGGACATAACATCTCATCTGAGGAAAGAAAGGATTGTGTGGAAATCAGTTTTATACAAGATGAATAATTCGGGAATAATACAATTATCACTGGTAGACACAAGGCAAAGGTAGCGTAACACCAAGAGGCAAGAAAGAATGGCTTTTTGTTTAATGTTGGCATCCCATGCGATGGTGAGGTTTCACCTGATAAGCAGCTACTGCCAGTCGATGCACATCGGTTATTAAGGAAGGCTAAACAGGAAATGAGGTTAGACGGCATAGACATGGCTCGTAACATTCAATAATTTGTTTTAAGTCCGGTGGGAAAGCTATGCAACTGTCTGAAATATCCTCTCTTGGTCTGATTTGTTAATTATGTACAGTCAAGCCGGAAAGTCTGCACACCCCTTTCACCTTCTCCACGTTTTATTACGTTACAGACATATTCTACAATAGATTGAGTTCATTTTTTGTCTCAAACTTCTACACAAAATAGCCCATAATGACAAAGTGAAAACAGGTTTTTAGACATTTGTGCTAATTTATAAAAAATCAAAATGTAAAATATCATATGTACACAAGTGTGATATGACACCCAAAAGTGAGCTGAGGTGCATTTTGTTTCCACTGATACTACTTGAGATGTTTCTACAACTTAATTGGAGTCCACCTGTGATAAATTCAATTGATTGGACGTGATTGGGGATTGCCAACACCTGCCTATATAAGGTCCCACAGTTGACAGTGCATGTCAGAGCAAACTCCAAGCCATGGGGTCAAAGGAATTATCTGCAGACCTCAGAAACAGGATTGTGTCAAGGCATAGATCTGGAGAAGGGTACGGAAAAATCTCTGCAGCTTTACAGGTCCCAAAGAGCACAGTGGCCACCATCATTCGTAAATGGAAGAGGTTTGGAACCACCAAGAATCTTCCTAGACCTGGCCGCCCGGCCAAACTGAGCAATCGGGGAAGACGGGCCTTGGCCAGGGAGGTGAGCAGGAACCCGAGGGTCACTCTGACAGAGCTCCAGCGTATCCTTGTGGAGATGGGAGAACCTTTCAGAAGATCAACCATTCAGGCAGCACTCCACCAATCAGGCCTTTATGGTAGAGTGGCCAGATGGAAGCCCCTCCTTAGTAAAAGGCACATCACAGCCTGCTTGGAGTTTGCCAAAAGGCACCTAGAGGACTCTCAAACCATGAGAATCAAGATTCTCTGGTCTGATGAAACCAAAATTGAACTTTTTGGCCTGAATACCAAGCGTCACGTCTGGAGGAAACCAGGCACCGCTCATCACCTGGCTAATACCATCCCTACAGTGAAGCATGGCGGTCGCAGCATCATGATGTGGGGATGTTTTTCAGCAGCGGGAACGGGGCGACTAGTCCTGATAGAGGGAAAGATGAGGGCGAAGGTTTACCTTCCAACATGACAATGACCCAAAGCACACAGCCAAGAGAACAAAGGAGTGGCTTTGGAGAAAGTCTGTGCATGTCCTTAAGTGGCCCAGCCAGAGCCCAGACCTGAATCCAATTGAACATCTGTGGAAAGAGCTGAAAATGGCTGTGTACCGACGCTCCCCATCCAACCTGACGGAGCTTGCAAGGATATGCCAAGAGGAATGGGCAAAAATGTCCAGAAACAAGTGTGCCAAGCTCGTAGCTTCTTTCCCAAGACGCCTTGAAGATGTAATCGCTGCCAAAGGTGCAGCAACCAAGTATTAGGCTAAGGGTGTGTACAGATATGTAACCCCTAAATAACTTATTTTTGTCAGTAAAATAAAATTGCATATTTTCTAAAAACCTGTTTTCACTTCGTCATTATTGGCTATTGTGTGTAGATGTTTGAGGCAAAAAATGAACTCAATCTATCGTAGTATAAGTCTGTAACATAATAAAATGTGGAGTATGATTTACTAGGAAATTAAGTAAAGGAAATACTCAATAAACCTAAAATAAATCATGCAGAGTTCACCTTAAATAAGCCATAGTGGTTTGGTGGTCGATTCTGAAGCACACCCATGCAAAAAGGTTCTCTTTTGTGAATGCATTTTTCCCCTTTATCTCTGTTTTCATTGCTGCAACCTCCTCTAACAGACAAGCACGTTCTCGCCTCCAAAACATATGGTGCTCTTTTCACACCGCAGTCCAGCGCAGTTGAGCTTTTACTGACACGAGTCAAAGGACGGCACTTCTTATGCAGCTAGGGCACGCAGACTGCGGGCGTCTGATTGGCCTGCGGGGGTCGCCTGTGAATGAGGAGACGACCGCGGTCTGCCCGGTCGACTAGAATCCCTCCCTTGCTGGGCAATGCTATGGCTAATTGTGCATCGCCCTGTGGGGCTGCCAGCCACAGTTGGCACTGACCCAGGCTGGATTTAATAGCAGACCGTGGGGCCCATACACACAGTGGAACATTGCCGAAATTGGATGAGCCGCCCAGCAGCACACTAAAAGTTTTCTTTGCTTTTTTCATTACATTATTGCCATTTACCAGATGCTTTTATCAAGAGCAACTTTATACTTTACATATATTTTGTTTATACAGCTGGGTATTTACTGCAGCAATTCAGGTTAAGTAATGTGATCAAAGGTACAATGACAGTGAGGTCCCCACCTGGGAACCTTAAAATGCTACACTTTCTCTACTATATCTACCATATCTACTGCATATCTAGCAGCAGAGTGATGGTTTGAGGCTCGTTTGATACCTCAGACCCTTGATGACTTACAGCCATTTTACCAATCATGTATTCCATACTTTTCCAGCATAATGTACAGATAAATCTAGTCCCACCCCCCAATTCCCATAGAGATCCATTCAAATGCAGAGACGTTATAGTATCGCTTGTAAGAGTACCAGAAAATAAGGTATCAAGAGTCTTTTGATGTTGTTGGGTCACAGACATCAGGAAGTCATGGCATGCAAAGGATATGCAACCAAATATTAAAAATTTAAAGGCAGAGTCAACTTAGTGTATGTAAACTTCTGACCCACTGGAATTGTGATATAGTGAATTAAAAGTGAAATAATCTGTCTCCAAACAATTGTTGGAAAAATTACTTGTGTCATGCACAAATTAGATGTCCTAGCTGACTTGCCAACACTATAGTTTGCTAACATAAAATCTGGAGTGGAGTGGTTAAAAATTAGTTTTAATGACTTCAACCTACGTAAGTGTATGTAAATTTCCGACTTCAACTGTACTTACTCTTTGCCTTGCCTTGGTAAAACATTCCCATTCAAATGTGTCTTAGGATCTTCACTTCCCATACTGACTGATAATGTCACACTGATACTTCACCTACAAACTCAGATCTTTTTGATTGCAGGAAATTAAAGTAAATATTTTAGCACTGGGGGGTGGTGGGGGGGGGGTGAGAGTGAGGGTTTTATTTTATGATGTATGGCATGGCATTTGTCAGAGGATTTATTTCCCTCCAGAGATTAATCATCTATTAATAATTAACAAACTTTAAATTAACTAGGAATTGAATTTCTCATCCTACAAGTAACCCTATGCATCAAAGTAGCGGGAGGTACTGCAGTTGCGTGTACAATGAGCTTCCACAGGAATCAAGAGACATATTAATGTTTAATTAACAGGGAACTGCTGACTCAGAGCAAGCACATGAGCATTAGAGCACATTAAACACAGACATGAACACCATGATGATTCCAGTGTAAAATAAACTGTAGAGGTACTTTCTTCATAACTTCTGTCACAAAATAGCTATTTACCCATAAGCAGGCTGCTTCAAACAATTAGGACATAAGCACAGATGTTACCTGTTGGAAGTGGATGTCTCACTGTTGGTTGATTAGGGAGGATACTGTAAATAGAGCTCATTCTTAAAGCAGAGAAATTTAGGAAATGTATGACACCACGGCATCACTCGCATGCACGCCATCAACTGCCTCATTTCCTATGAACTGCCAGCATTGGCTACAAACCACAGGATTTCATTGCAACCAAACACTCACAATTCAACACTCATCCTGCCCTGTTTTATGGTACCATTGCATTGTGGCATAGGTCGTGACATAGAATAATATTACCTTTCTAGTAGTGGTTTCTGTACACAAACAGTTTTGTTTACAGTAAGGCAGTGGTTCCAAATTAGAAACTTAGGGGACTGTAAACATTTCAGGGACCCATAAAATACACATACTAACATAGTGTGGTGGACTACAGACTCATTCCAGGACCCACCTCATACAATCCCACAACCTGTTTTGGGTCTCAACCCCTTAGTTTAAGAAACACTGCAGTAAGGTATTCCGAATTATTAGGACACAGTGTTGCTTTATGTAATGTTTAATTTAATTGGCTTGGTGCTTCCTGATGAGAGCCTACTATCAAGTCTGTAACTATGTAGGATGACACAAGGATCCATTTCCTTGGCCTTTTATGGGTAAATACATTTTTGAAGATTGATGCAATAAATGACTGATTAAAAAAAAAAGTCTCTTTCTTCAATAACACCAATGCGCCGACTGCACATGTTAAGAAACGAGAGAAGAAGAAATTCCACACCTGCAGCTTAGCTGTGAAATCCAAACTATTAACATTGATGACTGCACTCACTGACTCAAGCTCATCTTTGAACGTTCTGTCAAACGGTCCATGAAATCTTTATCGCCATAAATTTTTATTGTCCCTCAATCAAACTGTATAGATCTTGAGGGGATTCTTCCACGTCCCCCAAGGTGCTAGACTTCAGAGATTTTACCCAACGCAATGACTTTGAGGTTTCAACAGAAGCGGGGAAAGTGGGCTGTAAATCAACGCAATGCAATTCGCAAGGTGGATCAGGGGCTTTCAAGCCCTTAGAAGAGCCAGCTTTCTTTCCATTCAAATTGTCAAGCTGTCAAATGCTTTGGGGAACTGTCTTGACATATTTCCAATGACATGAAAACCTGTAAGAAAAGTGAATACATCAAAAAAGAAATGCTCTAGTTGGCTTTCTCAGGGTGCATGCATTATTACGCAATGCACGCGAAAAGTATCCACTCTCTCGCACTTTGAGGGCAGTGCTAGGTACACAAATGCCGTAACAAACTTTAGGACAAAAAGGTTGACATTTTCAATTTGAAGCCTGGAAATTTTTGCGTTCCGTCAGCTGGGCTTTACCACTCCCATCCCAGGACGCCTAGATTGACATCTGAAGAGATAAGAGGTTTAAGAACCTACGTCTGTTTTCGCTTCTCGAGTGCAACGTTACGTCAGTGCGAACCTTTTGATATTTTCTGATGCTTCTCACAATTCAAGGACACTGGGAGAAGCTCTGCCGCACGTGATAAAGTAATAGTAGTTTCAGACCTATTCATGGACCATAACTCCATACACAGAAACACCATTTACTGCACCGAACTCCAAAATAAACAAGTCTGCGTGGGTCCGGCTGGTTATGACGTTTTATTAATGAGCTATGACCATCGGTGCCCTGGGGAAATCAGAGCCCCCTCTGAAGCACAATAAGCACATTTACTGTGAACTGCAGGGGGAATCCACGGGTGCTAAGTGGGGGAGAGACGGCATAAAGTCTGTAACACTGACGCGTCGCCTGACAGTTTTCATTCTGCACAAGCCAATACCATTATCATGTCAGAGGCCCTGAGGCTCGTCTGCCGAGCCTGTACGTGACGAGCAAGGAGAGATGACCTAAGCTATCAGTCAGTCAGTGTTAGAGAGACTGCCTTGAGTAACCCCCCCTCCCCTCCCCATAAACAGCACGCTTGCAAATGCCGCCATGCTTAATTATTTCATTTGGAGTCAGAGATGAGCTATTTGAAAAGACAGTGAAATAAAACAAGTGGTAGAACCACAGGGTTTATTGCACATGACTACAGGGGACAGTAGGGGGCAGCACTCTAGGTCTGGCAGCACCTTTACCCTGTCACTCACCTGACAGATGAAAAAAAACCTTCAGTGAAATGGGACCAGTGGCTAAGCTCAGACTTTGTTTGAGGGGTATTCAATATTCAATCAGCCGAGCAGCTCACCACATATGACTCATCAACTCCTGGATAAATTCCCAGGGACAAGGAACACCTCTCAGTCTTACGAGCTTAGAATTGTGGAAATTAAACTGCTGTTCTTTTATTTCAAAGTTAAGCTTGCGGGAGCTTCGCTTTCGCTTTCGCTTTCCTCTCTGGATTTTTCCCAAGGTGAGAATGGGACATGTGAATTGTTTCTAAATCCATAAGGACAGTACCTGACTCCTTTTACAATACGTCCCCTCATTTGATCCTGCGACTTATCCGCACACTTGGACACGGTATTTGTTTCACGTATTTGTGCATAATACGGCCAATGTGTGCATAATGTGAACTGTAGGCAACCAGATGGTCAGCTTCGAAAATCCACTGTGTTTGCTTTGCAAGCTGCCAGTGAACGTAAATATTCCAGAGCCACATACGCTTATATCTAAAGAGTTTTGCTCGGACACTGGCAACCCAAGGAGCAGAACGCTCTGACCTAAGCGTGCAAATCATACGTGTGTATGAGAACTATGAAATAAACACACTCATCGAAAAGCCCATTCATTCTTTCACCGTGCTGGATTAAAACACTAAGGAAAGTAACTGAAATATTCTAAAAGCCTTTCAAAATAATGATAAGGATATGTTTGCAGGGCTTATGCACTGATGCTCATATACAAATAGAGCACCCTGGAGTACTGGCATTTTGCGGACTCAGTAAAGGGGCGTCCTTCCTTTAGAGTAATCAGGTAATCCCCTCACACACTGGCAAAACAAGTCACGCATTCTGGATATCACAGCCCTTTATGGAGATGAGATGGAGTGAACGCTTCACTTTTTGTACTTGCGTGCCGGAAGGCTAAAATTCAGGAATCAGACTACTTCTCAATTAGGCATACCTTAGGCACACCTTAGGCACATTTTTATTTTTATTTCCAGGGCTCTCTCCTCTGTTGCGTAGCTGCTGGAGGCAATCCCTGGGGCGAGGGAGACGGTAACAAATCCATCCATACTGGGCTCTCCTGTTAAACTCTAGTGCCAGTAACAGAAATGCCATGACTGTGTTTGGGTTCATGGCCTTGAATGCTTTTGTTTATTTGAATAATCCCCAGAGTATGATTTCCTTTGCGGTAACCGGAAATCTTTGTTTGTCATTAAATACAATAACCATTCGAGTCAGGTACAGGTAGCGGTCGGGAGAGATTGGATTTTTATGGAGATCCGAGTGCCTATAAAAGTTTGCATCTTGCCACTTTAGGATTGTGTGGGGGCCTTAAGGATGAGTCTGGTCTGTAAACTCTTCCAGTTTACAGACAGAGTGTTTTTAGCTGATAGTAAAACTTCACGGCGCAAGGACGTTCGTCAGGGAGTGGGATAACAGTGTTGCCTAATTTACTGAAATGTTCAACATGAGTTTATTAATAAAGCCTCTGTGTCAGTCCTACTGTTAAGGTGTTTGCTGGGATTACATTGGAAATGTTTGATAAGGATATCTGAGCCCACTAGCCTCCTGCAATCACTGAGATAAGCTATCAGGGAAGCAGGCTTCTGAAGTCATTATCTTACCTACATTAGCCTTTGGTGCAGGAACTAGTCTCCATGCTCACCAAAGTAGTACACATACTGTATGTCCACTAAACTTGGTCATAATCAAATATAATGTACCACATTAAATTCAGAATTTTATTCTCTCTATCATACACTGGATAACATGTCACAGACCAATAGTCACACTAGTTTCTGAATTATAATCCACATCTTCATTGATACCACTTGTACAATCTGGTTACGTAACAACAGCAATTAAGCTCCATATCATTAATCAAACAATCTAAGACTATGTTTGTTTCTCTGAAGAGGATAAACTTCACTTTCAAGCACCGCTGTCCCTTAAAACTGACCAAAGTCGGTTATATGGTAGCATATAAAAATAAAGATTGCATGTCGATTTTCCAAAGGAAACATTTTGACATTCACCCAGAAAAGATCCATGTGTATGCCGCGCTGCTTAAACAAGACATTTCTCAAGATGAATAATGCCTGTGCTAAGCCACCTATTCATCCTCCCCTGTCCCTCTTGTCACGGTTCTTTTAAAGGTAAAAATTCATCATGACAGCCTTTTCACTCCACAGTCTACACAAATTTAGTGTCCAAAATACACAAATACTGCATTTTCAAAAAACCAAAATAGCACATCTGAGCTAAAGGTGGGATTAACAGATTTTGAGGTGTCCTTGGCAAAGGGCAAAATCAGGTAACATGCATGTATTAACAGATAAAATTCAGCTTCAAGCTATATAAAAAAAAAACTAAAAAAAACATAGATACCCACTGAGAAAAGGCCAGGGCAAATTCAGGCCAGAGGTCCGATAAATAAGACGAGAGCTTTGTACAATTGAATAGGTTAAGTCAATATAGTCACTAACCTTTTTAATGTGCATCTCTCATACTAGGATCTTGACTCTTTCATGATAGAGCTGATTCTTTGAGAGGGCTTAATATTTACAAAACACTGAGCTAATTAGTAAGTACAATATACATTTATTTGCAAGTATATATTTTTCAATTTTAGTCTTTGTAATACTTGCATACATGCTCAAAAGAAAGAGTTCCAAAAGGCTCCTCTGTGTCTCCATAGAGGAACCATATCTAATTTTCGTCAGGCAAAATGGCTCAATCTGGGAGTTTTCGCACCTAGGGTTCCATAAAGAACTAAAAAGGGTTCCCCTCTGAAGACAAGCCAAATAACCCCTTTCAGAGTGTAGCAGTGATTATATACAGATCCTTTCCAAAAAATTAGAATATCATGGAAAAGTTTTTTTTTTTTTTTTCATAATTCCATTCAAAAAGTGAAACTTTCATAGATTATAGATTCATTACACACAAAGTGAAATATTTCTAGCCTTTATTTGTTTCATTTTTCATAATTTTGGCTTACAGCTCCAGAAAACCCCCAAAACAGTATTTCAAGAAATTTGAATAGTGTGTTGAAAATCAGCATTTACTTCAGTTATTTCAGAGAATGAGTGGAGTGGCTTGACTCGAGGAATCCGACAGTTGTAGCCCATGTCCCGGATACGTCTGTACGTGATGGTTTTTGAAGCACTGACTCCAGCCTCAGTCCACTCCCTCTGCATCTCCGCCAAATTTTGGAATCGTCTTTGCTTGACAATCCGCTGAAGCCTACGGTCATCTCTTTTGCTTGTGCACCTTCTCCTGCCACATTTTTCCCTTCCACTAAACTTTCTATTGATATGCTTGGACACTGCACTCTGTGAACAGCCAGCCTCCTTAGCGATGACCTTTTGTGGCTTACCCATCTTCTGGAGGGTGTCAATGATGGTCTTCTGGCCAATTGTCAAGTCTGCAGTCTTCCCCATACTGAACCAAACTGAGATAAACTTTGCAGGTGTTTTGAGTAAATGAGATGATAGTGTGACACTCAGTCTAAAACATTCATTCTCTGAAATAACTGAAGTAAATGCTGATTTTCGACACACTATTCTAATTTCTTGAAATACTGTTTTGGGGGTTTTCTGGAGCTGTAAGTCAAAATTATGAAAAATGAAACAAATAAAGGCTAGAAATATTTCACTTTGTGTGTAATGAATCTATAATCTATGAAAGTTTCACTTTTTGAATGGAATTATGGAAGAAAAAAAAAAACTTTTCCATGATATTCTAATTTTTTGGAAAGGATCGGTAGATTGTCCAAAACCAAAATAATCACATAAATTATTACGTTAAAACATTACGTAAAAATTTCTAAAAATCAGTTCTCTTCATGGTCCTATTTCATGTTTATTTGTCAGTATAATATGTTTTTGGATGAATAATTTTCTTGAAGATGGAAGGCAGAGACAAGTGGTCCATGCTAAAATGAGAGCAGTTTTTCACATTTTAATTTCCCCTTTAAATAGGAAAGATAATAACAAGACCAACTTTATCAAAGAGGATATTAGAAAGAATCAGCGCTCACTTACAGTATGACATAGGAACATTTCACACAGAGACAATCCTGCTCTGTTGTCCTGTAAAACATGATCCTCAAAACTGACAAGACAGACCAATTGTTTTTATATTTTTAGTTGGGAGTACAGCACACAAAAGCCATTTTCCACCACATTAGCCATGGTTCTAATAACTGTAAGAACACCTCCACCTATGCCCCCGTGGTATTTAAAATTCTAAAGAGACGATCAATAAGGGGAAGGACAGTGCTCGTAAGACACAACATCAGCCACGACCATGTTCTAAAATTGGGTCAGATCAATAGCCATTTGGGTGTTTGTCTTCATCAAAGCTCTTTAATCTAAAGTGTCGGAGCTACGACAAATCCCTGCACAGGAAGTGGGGGTTATGGAGCAGGAGGTCATGGAGGACATCTACCATCATCCCTGCCCCTTGTGCTGTGGAAGCCATAGGGCGGGGAGTGATTGATATATCTGTAAGCAACTACAGTTTTAATTCACAATCTGTCAGACCTTTCCCACACAGCAAGCTGTCATGTCACCATCACATACTAAACACAACACTGAGAAGGAGAGGGTGAGAGTGTGAGAGCATAAATGGATGATGTAAATACAGCTCATCATTGATGAAGGTGTGGAAACCTTGCTATTTAGTTTTTGACCTGCTCACAGTACAAGGTCATCAGTGGTCCATCAATCACGTGGGTCATGTGAAATGCACCCCGTGTCCAATTGATCAACGGGTCAAACCGATCAGTAACCCACCGACGCAAGTCTGCATGAATCTTGAACCGGGTAACATAACTGCACCAGTCACTCAGAGTAAAATGCTAACCATTTCTTAATGTACAACTACACAGTATATAGTATAACAAGTACTCAATTCTAAATAATCGAGCATTTAGATGCCTTTGAATGCATTTACATTTGACATCAAGACTGTAATGCTCTGATATTTCATTCCAAGTTCTGATATGTAATTCTGGGAACTTTCCCGCCTCAGCTTAGTTGTTTTGTTTGTCTTTTTGGTGAATGTAGGGTTGAGACAGGACTCTGAAAGAAAAGGAAAGTAACAAAGACAAAATCTAAAAGGTGCCTTCAGCAAAAACGTTGGACAAAAAGAATGATGACACTGAACAAGACGTGAAGAGCCAAGGCAAGGGTCTGGTCCCCCGCCTCAATCTGGGTTGGCCTTGAACGGGAGATGAGGGAAAAGTTTGTTCAGTAACGATTTACCGCTTTAAAGGAAGGAGACAATTTTTTTTCTTCTTCTGTTTCTCCATTCATTCCCTTGCTTGCCTCTAAATCATCTCTACAAGTGCATGCCCCACATGCTTCAGAGGTGTTGATCATTTAACACGGCAAAGAGTCCCATTGCTTACACCCAGGCCCACAACTCCCCACTATTTTCCATGAGTAATGTCTCTGCCAGTGTGGATGCATACCCCGCGGGTCTTTACAACCTGTCAGTGTGGTAGAATAGAGAGGTGGAGGTGGATGGGTAGATACGGCAGCCAAAAACCAATTACTCTCTAATTACATACACATAAGAGAAAAAAACTATCAATCTCTCATTACTTGTACATCAGAAGAAAAAAAAAAGATCTCTTCATGCGGTACCATACCTAAAATAGCAAGCATTCGCAATTTGAATTTCTTACTTAATGCAGTGGTCTTCAGTAACACTGTATTTTAGTCACCTTCTCATAATAAATACAGTGAACAGTACATCTCTAAAGGGGGGAATATCCATTCCAATTTTAAGCAGTTTAAAGATGATTCATCCAAACAAATTATTTTGCACTTTTAGTGCCCCAGTTTGCAGCCTGCCAGATTTTTTCCAAAGGATTTCAGTGGCATGCTTCTATAGATTCAACCTTCCTCTGATAAGTAGCATACTCATATTTCTATTTAACCTAAGTGCCAAGATCGGACACAATACATCAAACAGGACAGACTCTCCCCAAACAAATATGAGCTGTTATTTACAAATCCCCATGAAAGAAAACAAAACCCATCAAAATGTGGTATAATGACCTACATTTACATTAGCATTTATAGCTGTCAAAGGTTAGGGATTTTTGTAATTCACAATCACCATCAATCCCTCTCTTTCTCTTTCTCTCTATCTCTCTCACTCTCTCGTTGCAGAGAGCTTATGGTTTCATCATCTTTTCATTTTGAGGGCTTAGCTGATTTGTATGTTTGGGTACATTCTGCTCTCTGTTGTTGAGATGTGTTGCTATGATAAAGGGACCTATAGAAACCTAGTTTGTATTTTTTTTTGTAATTGCATTCCAAGAGAACATTAGTTTAGATTGCATAATGAACTTCTCAACCCCACTTCACAATCTTCCCCACTTCACAATCTTCCCCACTTCACAATCTTCCCCACTTCCAATTTCACATCCCAGGTGAATAAGAAATAGAGCGTAATTATTTTATTGTTCTTCATCTATTTCCTATTATGAGCCACTGTGTTCCCTAGAGGGGAGTTTGCTCATTACATTGTGTCTCAAACCGAAGGACCTCACTCCCCCTTGGGATGACCCACAGGTACGGACTATTCTTTCTGACCCCAGCTACTTCCTCTGCTACAACTCGTTAGCACAACTGACATCATCATCTCTGTGGCAGTTTACATATTGCAAAGTGACCTTAACTTCATAAATATTCTTACAACTACTTGTTTTGTGCCGGGGGATGCATTCGAAATCTTTCGCTAATTAAGGATTTGGGTGAATTAAGCCTCGGGAAATCGCTGGAATCAACCCAAGAACAGACTCTTGGAGCTGGCCAAGGAATCAAGCTCGGCACCTTGCTTCGTCCTGTCAGTCGCTGAGTCTGTAATGCAATGTAAACAGAGAGTCTGACAGAGGCAGATGGCAAGACATGTTTACGCTCCTCTGTTTGCTTCTCTAAGATGCTTGTGCAGGATGAGTATTGGCTGTAAACTGGCTTTCCAAGCTTCATTTTTCTACTTTTGGTTTTACTTTTATCCATGCAAATGTACCCAGCAATTCCCCTTAAAGGATTTCACTTTTCTTATTATCAGCATATCCTATGAAAACCTACAATGCTTCTGTCTGGCTCGCAATACTTTTCTGACATTCTCCCACCCCATTAACGCTCAACCAGGAAGCCACTCACTTAAATTGTGCGCTAAATTCATTAAATACAGCTCAGAAAGACATATTTTAATATTCAGAAAACTCAATATATTATCACGAAAAACATGGCCAGTGTAGTTTTTACCAAATTTATTTAAAAATGGAGCAAATTGTTAATTATTTTCAGTATTTTAGTGCTGCGCAAAGGTCAGGTTCATCATAATAATGAATTGAGCCGGGCAACGCAACACTATGTCTCTTTTAGTTTATTGGACAACAATGGAATTCCGTGACTACTGTGATATTGGCCATATCTGCCGTTGGCTAGATGGACAATACTTGTCGGTAGGATAAATTCATTGTAGGTTTTCATAGGATATGAGGAACATTAGAAAAATATAAAATTACGCCAGCCTTGTCCTTTAAAAAAACATTTTCTTTGTTTACCAAAATAAACACAACCAGTGGTGTCAGGTATGGATGAATCAAGGAATTCAGTGAATATATGTTCTTGCTTGTTCTGCTTCTGCAAAAGCCAGGGAGCTCAATTCATTCCAAATAAGTCAGAGAGAAAGGAATCCAAGATGGGTCAATAAATATGCACAATAAATTAACAATAACACTGAAAGTACTACACCTTCGAAATTCACCGTGCATGCCCTGCAGCCATTCAATAACAAAAAGCAAAGTGCGTGACATACTGGTTTTGTTTAACTTGTTTATTTACCTGGTACTTCTTGCAATAATTGAATATTAGTGTTGGTTCATGATCCGCATAATTTCCTGGAGATTTTTTTAAATGGACGAACAGCACACCAACAAGGCTGAAACATCACAGTAGAGATAGGTGGAAAGATATTTTTGACATCAGATACAAATCCCCCCCCCCCACCATTCTGTGCCATCTAAAATCATGGCTTGAGTACACGGACAAAACTTTCCAAAATTAGTTTTGTGGATTTTCAAGCACAGTCCTACGTATCACCATGAATGTATGCAGAATCTGCCTCGAATAATCCCAATGCACTTAGTAACTACTGGGATCAATACAACCGAAAAGAACAACAAATGGGAATATTGATTTTGGGAAACGGTAGATACCATTTTCCAGCAGGAGAAGAAGCCTGTCAGAACAGTAGGCATTATTCAGACACTGTTTAAAAGGATACTATTTATCCAATGGGTATTACATTTATTTTGTTATTTTAAGAAGTAAAGAAGAATCTCAGAAGCAGCACGTGCAAAAGATGGAACCGGCAGCAGTGGAACGGGAGGTTCAGAGGGTTTCTAAAAGCCAGATCTGAGGAGGCTGCACTTGTGTGATTGTTCACTCGACTCATGCGTCACTGTCGTTGTTTAACAGCTCCACTAATCTGATGCCAAGATGGTGCTGATCCAAGCCAAGCACTGGCCCTGGGCCGCTCAGCCGCATGCAGCATTCTCAGGAGAGCCCCGAGGAAGAGGAACAATAGGAAACAATAGAGGAAACAATATTCTCAGGGCTTTTTTTTTTTTCAAATTAACAAACATTTCAGTCCAGGTGGACTTGACTCCTGTATATTGCGGAATTATCTTTATGTTGTGTTTCTACACATTCGTGTAAAAATGGTAAAGCAAACACTTACTTTTGTACCTTATGCACTAAACTACCTCACTGTACCATGGTGAGTACTCATTGGGTACTATTGAGGAATATATAGCGGATACAAACAGGAGTTTCCAATCTGCTAGGAACTCACGGCTGCAAACACGTATACTAGTGCACACCACGTACTCACCCTGTTCCTCAGGGCCAGGCCATTCCTACTTTTAGCAATATGTCACTCAGGGACATCAACGTGCAGATAGCACTATGTGAAGCCCAGGGCCCACAAAGCAATTCTGCCTATCACTCCTGCACACCTGTGAGCTATTACAGGTTATCTATCACTCCTGCACACCTGTGAGCTATTACAGGTTATCTCTCACAGGTGTTTCACACCTTTCTTTTTATACAGACTGCACAATGTTGGGAGATGTTAGTGCACAGACAGTCTCTCCTTGGGGTTTCCATTGTAAGGTATGTATTACGTGTGTGTGTGTGTGTGTGTGTGTGTGTGTGTGTGTGTGTGTGTGTGTGTGTGTGTGTGTGTGTGTGTGTGTGTGTGTGTGTGTGTGTGTGTGTGTGTGTGTGTGTGTGTGTGTGTGTGTGTGTGTGTGTGTGTGTGTGTGTGTGTGTGTGTGTGTGTGTGTGTGTGTGTGTGTGTGTGTGTGTGTGTGTGTGTGTGTGTGTGTGTGTGTGTGTGTGTGTGTGTTTGAGTGTGCACGTGCGTATTCATGTGCTGCAAGAGTAATTTTCGACTTCTGGTCATATACCCAGTGACCTTATTATATAGATTTTTTATTTTACATATTTTCCTCCTCAAGTAATGCGCGTGTGTAGCTGCTTTGGGACTGTCCATTACCCCTTTCTCCATCTAGCCATGTACATAGGGAAAAGCACAGATCTGTGCATGCGGCTCACTGTGCTATTGTACCATCTCGTCAATTTTAATATCTTAAAACAGCCTTTCCTTTAGCAGATAAACAGTAGAATTAGAATGTTAACCCAGCTACATCCGTTATAAGTACTTAAAGTTATGAGTACTTTGTAAGTAAGCTAGACATAAGTACAGCAAGTCCTCTTTGATTAGTCATCTTTTCCAGCGGCAAATGTGCCTAAGTCCTGGGGAAAGTTTTTACAGTGGTTCACGCTCGCCTTTGTGCCCTGAGCAAGGAACTCAGCCTTCTATCTTTGGTGCTCAGGAGCTCAACTGAGTCAAACCTCTTTCAGTTATGCACTAGCCTGCCATGACTACTATAGGAGCCGACGTCCTGCTTCTGACAGCAAAGCCTGGATTGGCGGAAAGAAAGACGGAGAAAAAGTGCTTTTTCCCCTTCTCACAAAGCCTTAATAAACCCTCCTTTTATGTAATCCTAATTAAATACAATCTTCTTGAAGTTGCATAAGGAAGAGAGTTAACCTTTTTAAAGTTGTTCAATTGCCCTGAGCCAATGGAGGGAGTGAGGTATCTATTGTAACCGTGGGCCAAATCCATTCATCTTTAATATGTGTTCCTTTTCAGAAAATCATCTCTCTGAGGCTGGAGTTTCATTAAATATAATAACCTTCCCAAAATGTGTCTGGCAATGATCCACTGAGAAACCAAATGTAGTGAGGTCTTGGGACCAGAATGCAATTTCAGTCAAAGCAGCGACCTCTGATTTTGGTAATATCACTGTTAATGAAAATACTAACAACATTTTTGCTAACAGCGACATCTGACAAAACAGTGTGGGGAAATTCGTATAAAAAAGTTGGGAAAACTGAGATTATTATTCATGAATTTATTACATTTTTTTTTTTTTTTTTTTTTACATTTCGTTTTTATGTTATTTGGGGTCGAAACATATTTCCAACATTTGTGAACCATGCTAAGCTAGTAGTCACAGAACCAATAAGGAGTGATCAAAAAGGAACAGAAAAGCTGAATGCTACATCTGTCTATTAAGCAAAAACAATTTGGCTGGAACCATAAAAGGCTCATACATTTTGCATTAATTTAGATGAGCCAAGGGGTACCAAATAGTCCTTTTAAAGGATACTGGCAGATCTTCAGTCAGCCTTCATTATTTTGGTAACATTTTTTCAACCAACCCATTAAAAGAAAAACATTCACGCTGTCAAGTCTGAATTTGTTTTATTCTTTGTGATTCTGAAATAAGTACAGTAAACTCACCTGGGAAAGCAGTGTCGACCTGTGTTTTCAAGATCTAACTTCTTAAAGGCACAAAGCTTGTTACCGCAAACATTTCATCACCAAAGCAGGGAAATCCTAAGCACAATAGCCTGCAGTACAGCAAGGCAGAGCCAAGTCCCAGAGCAGGAACATCTCTATGGTCAGGCTATTCAATGCACTAATATGCATCTCAAAGGCAATTCAGCTTAAGCAATCCTATCTGATGTATGTCGGCCAAATGCCTTCTCCCCTTCACTTTCATTATGTTTTTTGTGCATGACACCAGCTACAGCCCTGACTAGTTGGAGCTTTTAGACTGATTGGGGGATGGGGGATGGGGGCTTCTCCATGTGTGTAAAAGGTTCTCCGTGAAGGATACACAGACTGATCCCCTGCACATATGTAATCCATACCCGGCTGATACATGAGTATCTCACACAGAATCCATCCCACACCTGTCTGATACACTGACATCTCTCATAGAATTCATCACATACCCAGTCGATACATGGGTATCTCACACAGAATCCATCCCACACCTGTCTGACACACCGACATCTCTCATAGAATTAATCACATACACAGCTGATCCATTGGTATCGCACACAAAATACATCCCACACCTGTCTGATACACCGACATCTCTCATAGAATTCATCACATACCCAGTCGATACATGGGTATCGCACACAGAATCCATCCCACACCTGTCTGACACACCGACATCTCTCATAGAATTAATCACATACACAGCTGATCCATTGGTATCGCACACAAAATACATCCCACACCTGTCTGATACACCGACATCTCTCACAGAATTAATCACATACCCAGTCGATACACGGGTATCTCACACAGAATCCATCCCACACCTGTCTGATATACCGACATCTCTCATAGAATTCATCACATACCCAGTCGATACATGGGTATCGCACACAGAATCCATCCCACACCTGTCTGATACACCGACATCTCTCATAGAATTCATCACATAACCGGCTGTTACACTGACATCGCACACAGCATTCGTGCCACACCCTTGTGAGACATCTTTCACAGAATCTGGGGATTCTCCAGTTTAGCACTATACTGACCATGTGCATCAAGGATAATCATGAAAGAACACGCAGAACATCTGTATGTACAACAATGAACACATTACATCCCTTACCATTCTCACATTTCCAGGCGGATGGTGTGGACAGTTTTTTTTATGTGATCTGTTCAGGAGTCCAATCCAAACTCAGCCCAGAGTGATAATTTCACAGTCAGTTAAGGAACTTTCCAAAGTGATTTTAATGGGCAGGCATTAAACAAGACAAATGTGTGCACTTTTCCAAGCCGGCAGTATGATTTACAGTGTGTGATTTTTTTTTTCTTTTAATTTGTTAAAGTACCTTGTGATGTAAGCAGTTTCCAACTGCCAGCTCCTACAGTACATGCAGCTGTAGACACACACTCATATACAGACACAATGACCACACACACAGGCCCAGGCAAACTCTCCCACCCCAAAATTGCATACCTATCACATAGCCAGGCAGCTTACCACAAATACAGATGAGCCCACAGAAAGTCATAATAAGACATACGTATATATACTGTATACCGATGATCCTAGTTAAACAGAAGGGAACTAATTTGTTGTGACAGCTTCGCGAAGGTAAAGCTATAGATAAACACAGAGACAGTACTTCATGTAAGCGTGTATTGTGCGTCCTCAAAGGGATTACTGATTATAGGTGATGGCTGTCATTTAAGCCCATCTCCTGACAGTCGCATCACCGTGGGACTTGAGAAGAAGAGCACGCTGGTTGACGTGGAGGCACCTGCTCAATGCGGAGTAGACCAGAATGCATTGCACGAAGCACGTACTTCATGGCTGAGTGTCCAGTGCAAAAAAAATGCAGTTGGGAATCCAGCCACAGAATTTTTTACACATCGTAACCTCTGACCAGGTGGAAGAGATTTCCGTGACATGCCAGGAGGGTCAGTATTGGATTCACTGACCTGTCCAGAGCGATTTGTGACCAGGTCCCAGGTTTGACTACAAATCTGCTGGCTGGCTGCACAGCAGTAGAGAGCTGTACTTGTGCACTACTGGCCTGGGAGGTTGCTCAGTGAATCAAAGCACATCACATATCAGGATCATACTCTTCATTGAAAATGGAGCTATGGATTTGCTGGGCATGATTAGATGACAAAGGTAGCCAACATAGCTATCGTCACTTAGTCGTGGTGATAATAGGCCTGGAGAGAAGTGAAAAGTGTGGTGTATGTTAATAAGAATGGTCTAAACTGCTCTTTAAAAGTAAGGGAAAAGGAATCAACAAAATAATAATCCACAAGCCCGTTTCTCATCCTCTCATTCGCACTCTTATAACTCTGTATTCATTTTGTTTAATCAAATTCCTTCTTAAGCCCAAAATAAGACTGCCTGGTGCATGGGAAAAGACTAAAGCAAAGCTTCCCAGACTTCAGTACAGTATTTGCTCTCATTGAATGTAGAGGGCTTCCGCTGCTAAAGAAGACTCCCACCACTGGCTGCAGTGCTAGAGAAGCACAACTGTTCCTGCTACGAAGATTTACACTGGGAATACTGAGTGGGATCCCTTGGCCCTGGAGGTATCAGAAACCCAGCTCACCCAGGGAACACGCACCGAGGGTTCACACTGCCAAAACTGCTTTTAAGTTTTATCTCATTTTAAAGGCAAGGTGGCTGAACATTAGGAGAATCAAAACAATGCATTGACAGCAGCACCCATTGTAACAACCAGCAATCTGTTATGATGAATGGTAGAACCTAATTAAAATGTATGTCCTTATGTCCAAAAATAAACTTTTTCCAACGTATTATAACATAAGTTAGAGAAACGTCTATAATCTGATTTATTATTAAGTTGAATATATTCTGTGGATGAGCATTAATAATTTCATTAGAGATATCAGCTCCCACAGAATTTGTAATTAAATAGGCTATAGCCTACACACATTATAGGCTATGAAAAGTAGTATGTGTCTTAATATTTGCCGGGGAGAAGTGGTCAGTCCAATGTTAGATACTGTAGGCTAATTTAAACATGCCAGTCATCAGTTAGAACAAAATTATGGAAATAAAAAAGAATTCCAGTTATCAAACTGATGAATATGTGTTTGCATAACAACAACCTATGAAAAACACGATAGAAATTGTATGGGAAAACGTCACTAAATTATATGCGAATGTAAAGCCACCGCAATGTCTCACAGGACCAATTGCGCCCCAAAGCAAATTGTCGCTTACTGCGCTGCCTTAAAGTCCGTATTAGTTACTCATCAGCCTCCCGGAATTGAAATTTCTTACGGCATTTAAATAGGCGCGCGCATCAATACGCCAACTTCAAACAACAACGTTATTACAGCGAGATACAAAACACTGAGAAGACCAACGTGAAGCATTTTATCTTTCCCTGAACAACGGAACATTCCTAATGACAGAGTGACTCATAGTTTTCAGCAAACAGCACAGCTAGGCTACTAATTATGCTGCGCACCCGCACCCCACCAGCAGTGCACACTGTGTCCCAGTTATGAATTTACTTAAAAAGTAACACACATTGAAGAAAATAAATGGGCCCACTGTCGTTGCTCTGACGTTTGCCTCATCCAGTGAAGCGACGTCTTCATATTGTAATAAATTAAAATGTTAGAATGTTTTAAGCTTTGGAATGTTGACAAAAAAAAACACTTATTTTTGTGTGGAAATGTATTAAACAACAAACACGATTCAATAGCATTTTAAACATGTATTTCAACTTTTCCAAACGCGTAATGATTTACCATGCTTAAATACTTTACATGTGTTTAATAGAAACAATGCTGGAAAAGAATTATAGGTGCGCATACAATTACCAAATGTATCACCTGGAACTTCCAAATAATATAACGACAATGCGTAAAGATATAATTTGTTGCACTTACTTGCGTTTTCAGTGGTTCTCCTTGTTCAATAATGCTGATAAAAGGGATTTCCAAAAAAGAAGCCATAAATTCCACTTGTACGATCTCTTCCTGGGTCTGGGGGAAGGCTAGAACGGCGGAGACCCCCTGTACAACGATAGCCTGGCAGACGCACCTGAAGAGGGACTCCGGGTCTCCGTTGAGGGGTTCGCGCGGCACCATTTCCAAGCTCAGGTTGTATGGAAGGAAGTTGTCCCCAGTTTGAGCAAGACTGGCGAGGGCGCGGTTCAGGGCAGCCTGCACCCTTGCCGGCTGGCGAGTAGGCAGTAGGGCACCCAGGCGCACGGTGTGTCCTATCTGCGCCAGGATGTGGCAAGGCTGGGGATGTAGGTGACAAGGGTCGATGAAGGAATGGAGAACGACTTGGAACCCGAAGTAAAAGTATGCCAAGAATCTTGAGAAGATTAAATGCATTCTGCTTCGCTCTCAATCGGAATGAGGTATTGTCAGAAGATAGCATTGCTTGCCTTATTTCGTTGCCCCCTTTTCCTTTCTTTTGTTCTTAATTCCGTTTTGTTGACGATGATGTGACCGGTGATCTATAGATGGGAGTTATAGTGCGAATGTGAGGATACAGAGGAGAAGGGGAGGGGGTGCACGGTGGAAAGGCGGAGATGCCGCTCCACTGTCATTCGGCGTTAACACCGGCGAAGCTGTTGTGAGGCAGATATTGACAAGTGAACGGTTTGTAGCCCACGATCATTAATAGACAAATTTCAATACTGAATTGGATGTATATGTTCGATATATATTTTTTTTTACCATGTTTATGAGTTAATAAAATGCAATGTTGATAACACAATCAAAAACACAATTGTAATGCAAAACTTTATTTAAGCTACCTAATTATTTCGGCGTATATTTTCCCCCGGGGTTGGGGTGGGGGTTTTTCAGAAAATAAATAGTAGTTTCCTAGCTAGATTACTTGACCTAAATGGACAGAGGTAACTGTCTAAATTGCATTATTTGTATAACATTTTGCTTCATCATAAAAGTTAAACAAATAGCCTACTTGGTAAGCACTAATTGTTTTGTTGTCATAAACACAGAATTTTAACAAACGGTGACCATGGTGTATGTAGCATTGCAATATTTCAAACGGTATAGTGACCACACATCAGTACTGCGGCGCTGGCATAAATTGGCACGGTTCGGGAACATGGGTAAAATACGAGCCGTCTTAGTGGGAAAATCAACAGTAGCCTATGTATAGAAGGAATTCACTGACAAGCCTAAGCACGCTGTGGGCTACCAGCATTATTTTAGGCTACTAAAGCCAAAAATGATCTTCTATTAAACCCAAAAATGTGATCTACTTGGAATGTCAATTATTCAATTCAGACTTCAGATGAATCAAGGTGACTTTATATGCAAGGCGATTTCAACAGCCTTACATAAAGCTAGGTCACGTTTTATTATCGTGAGGAAGGATCGAGGAATAAACGCTGTAAATCCTGTTCACTGTTTGCGTTCATGAATGACTAAGGTTTTTTAGGGTTGAGTTTAGGATTAGTGTTGAGGCAGATCAGCCCATGTAAAGTGACGGGAATGACCTAATTAGCATTACTGACTGTGTACAGGGTATTCATACATTTGCATGGTACGTCCTATAGCCTACGTTATTTCAGTGTATGCGTGATAAATCTTGCACTTTACTTCAAGGGCTGACAGAAAAAATTTTTTTACCCTTACCCATAGCCTATGACACAGTTTCACCGATGGATGTAGTAGCCTAAGGCATGCTGAATCGGTGTAATTCAAATAGCCTAATTGTAAAACATTAAGGGTAGACCTTATATTAATTAATTAATTTATTACTGAATGTTTTCTCTCTGCGCAACACTGTTTTTAAATTAAGGTTTAAAAGAACGTAGGCTAATTTCTATTTAGAATGTTTATGCTCGTTTGAATTAAACGCCACGACATATAGGACTTAAGTAGGCTACTTTGTGTCTTGAGAACAGAAGCGCTGATTGGCAATTTCTCTCTTATGATTAAATCTGTACAGCTGGCGCGCGTTTTGGAGTTATATCATAAAAGCATATAATATCATTTCACTGATGAAGGAAATATGCTGAAACATTAACCAAAAAATGGAACACATTGAGTGTGGACATTTCACCGATCACAAAACAAGATAATGTAATTTAAATAAGACATTTCACGGTCTAATTAAAATGTAGCAAACCAAATCACAAGATGCAATTACAAAATGCACTGCAGTGCACTGTTCTGAGATCCTATAGCCTACATTTCTGTGCATGGAAACAGACGGGAGAGCTCCAAGGAAAGCCATGCTTCTACTGGAGGCAATGTTTGCATGCCAGTAGATGGCATTCTTTCCTCTTGGTGAACTAAACCCAACAACCATTACATTGATGGGGATATTGTGCTGCTCGAGGTGCCATCTATCAGCTAAATCAGTTGCTGGAGGTGCTATCTATCAGTAAACTAAAGTTCTAAAATGTAGTCATTAAGGATTACAGGGAACTAGTAGGAGCCTTAACGCTGGTGTCCTGAACAAAATGTAAACCCAGCATTCTTGGACATGACCCCCCATCATGACTTGACAGGTGGCTAAATTGTGTCCCACCCATATCTTGATTACCCATGTCACCACTGTTTGTAATGGTCACATTCACATCAATTCAAGATTTCTACATTTGAAATATTTTCTAATAAAATCTTTGTTTAAATTAAAACGATATCACAGATATGTTTTATAGCCCCACCACATCAAGTAGATTGTAACACAAGTATTTTTTGATAATGAGTTTTGCTCACCTGAACCTCCTAAACATCATCCATTGGTATAATTTGCATGTCAAACACACGAAAAAGAGCTTTACCATGAATTACTAGATTGGCCAATACGTTTTAAAGCCTTGACAGGAAAACACATCGGTGCATTAAATTCTCTACCATTTAATTAAATACACAATATGCAATATGCTGCTTCAAATCAAACCTTATAATGACCTAATGTGGCATTATTGTGCTCAATAATAAATAACTACAAAAGTCAGTCTCCCTTGTTACATCATAAATAACACGCAGCGAGTAATAGTATTGTTAACGTCTTGTAGAGTTATCACCTCTTCATGACATTCAACAATGTCTCTTGTAAAGGCATGAACCAAATGCTCCACGTTTGTGTAAATATAAATGCAATGCAAGCATGAGTGCCTGTTGTTAATCTGATAATATTAAGCATATTACATGTGTAATATGACACTTTCACATGTACAACTTTGGGGGCTACAGAACTGACACATTTTCTGGCTTTTGAGGGCAGATTATAGACTGAATTTGCAAACTTAATGAATACTTCGTCTACATGAGTAACCGAGCATACTAATTGGGTTTTAATTGGAACGTTGTGTCAGGGAATATGTTCAAAAGCTTGTTAAGATGTATGAAATGTAAGAGTGATTTTTCTCCCCCCACAGACCTCCAAGTAAAAAAGAAATACTGTATGTTCCACCCTCACACACAGCCTGTATTACACAACTGGAGATCCCAGTCTTGGCAAGATGGGCATCTGTGGGGCGCAGATAATCATCTCTAGACAGTGTCCCTTGATATTGCTTTCTACCTGAAACGTTCTCTTCCGCATCAAATTTAAAAAGGTGGCAAAGTGTGAAATGTAGTTTTTGACAACAAATGAAATATATCTCACGTTTACATGGCTGGAAATAAAGGGGAACGGAAGAAATGATTGAACTCAACTGCCATGAGATCTGGTGCCATTGCTTATTCACATAATTCCAAACAAAAGCTGATCGGTTCATACTTGGGGTAGGTTTGTTTGTGTGTATGTCACTTGCACAGACATGTCAAGTTGATTTTTATTTTTTTAAAATTTTTTCCAAAGAATGAGATGCATCTTAAGTTTGACATTTCAAATTCAAGGTGAAACAAAACTGAATTTTTCATTGTAAGCTCTTTTTTTTTTTTTGTATACCACTGGATTGACTCCTTGAAAGCAAAATCATTTTTGAAGCACCTCCGAGAGCCAGCTCCAGTTTCATGACATTCAAACTGTCATTTTAAAGACTCAGACTTATGTTCAATTGTGTATTTGGTGACCGAGGCTGAAAATGTCGTCGGTATGCAGTGCTTTATTTTAAAAGCAAAATGACAAACCCACAGCGAAACTAAAACAAAGTAGTGATTCTTTGGCAGTTTTCTCCAAAAGTCATTTGTTGTAAATAATGGCAAAGGCAATAATGGCTAAGACGTTAGAGATCAGTTGAAGTTTGGAAACCATGAGATGCTATCAACCAAGTAAACCATGAATGCCTTTAAGGGATGTTGACCAGGGCTGCGTCCCAATATTCTTCACTCCCCACCTCCTTTCCTCCACTACCCCACTACCACTCCTCTCCTACCCGGAAGTATGCAAAAGTGCCTCAACGTTTTGTGTACAAGTAGCTGCATGTAAGGTATGCAACGTACTTCACATTGCGGTTTGCGTCGAGACATTAATCAATTTGTATGTAATATGTAGCCAAATCAGCAACATTAGATTAAAACACAAAGATCCATTTCCGGTGAAAGGAGGAGAGGAGGTGGTAGTGGAGGAAAGGAGCATGCATTTTTTCGAGTATTGGGACACACCCAAGGCAAGACTGGTGACTTCCAGGTAAGACTAAGACCTGGTAAAACAGAGACTTCAGGACGAAACACCTCATTAAATTTTTAGAACATTAAACGATGGATCTTCCACATAAAGCTTCCTTTATGTGCACTGAATGAGACAGTGCATTACTTGTCCTTGCACTTGAACTGCACATTGACTCCATGTTTTGGTCTACTGCCACCTTTACTCGTTCACAGGCCCGAGAGCAGCCATGTGAACCCACTTCCTGACACAGCCTCATAGGAGACCAAACTCCATCCCACTGCACAAACATAGCCAATTCCCCAAAGTGGCATTGCACAATCACGCAGCCATTAAATCCTGTTTGCCCAATCACTCCGACCTCAGTGGAATGCATAATGCGGTGCTTCGCCATCGACACCCACCCAGAGATACTGAGATGGAACAAACAACTCAAATCCATCAGAGTTACTGCTCTCCTCTCTGGCGGTAGTGCAGACTTCAGTTCAGTGGAACCCTGACTGAAAATCCTCTTGAAGAGCGTGTTGACCAGCAGACCGTATTAAGCACCTTGATATGGTTTCCCGCATTTTCAGTAATGATATTAACGTGCATTGCCCCTATCAAATTAACTAATAAACAAACAATAATGCAACTTTCTTTCTCACTTTTTTTTGGAAAATCCTTTAAAAGCACTAATATTTCTCATAACCGCTAGTCTTTCTAGAAGTTTACATATAACAATAAAACCAAAAAACCATGTTCAGTCACCCCAGTGGTTTTTGTGGCTGCTAGTGTGTATAGACATCCCACAGGTTTACTGAATTGTAAACAGGCCTTAGGACAAATAATGTGTAAATCACATACCAATTAAAAGAGAAATTACCTGCAAGGGATTACTGCCACTGTTCTCTCTCAGCACAAGTGTGCACCTGTGTAGATAATTCTCCTGCCGTCCCATTTCATTATTTCCACTTCCAATTATTGCCCGAATGTGCTTTAGGAAACAGGGGTACAGCTCAACCTCTCCGGGACAAATGTCATGTTGAACGAATAAGGTAAAGGGAAATTTAAAAAGATTAGATGCAGTTTTCAGCGCTCAAGCTTGCTCTTTTCAAAAGCCAACTGTATTTCACTCCAGTCGCAAATCCATAGTCAAATGGACTGTAAACCGCCTGGCCCTCTGGAATCACTGGAGAGGTGATGATGGGATCCTCTGCATTTATTCCCCGCCCCCCCCCCCACCCCCCAAGCACCTGAAGGTCGGTGACTATCTTGAAAATAAAGACACCGCTGAATTGTTTCCCGTTTCCAGGCCAGTTGATGCATCACAGTAAGACCATCACTGGTTTTAAATAAGCAAATCGGTGCTAGACGATTTAAATGTCAGTGAGCCGTTTTAACATTCCTGGCACATCCACAGCAGCATGTGTGCGTGAACTGTAACAGGGAGAGAATGTTTTACATTCTCTTCAAGCCAGGTAGTATATCACTACACAGGGGCAAGAAAATTCTGTATCCTCATACACAAACTGTACATACTGTACGCAGATACATTCATACATACATCCTTTTAAGAAGGCATTTAAAAATGCAAAATGTCTTGATTGACACTTTAAATATGATATCAGAAGGCAGGAATTCTATACTTCTTGACGCTTTTTACATAAGTGCATGTTAAAAAATGTTGCCCAAGGGCTGCTGGATGGCTCATTCGGTTAAGGCACCATGCTGCGGTGCATGGATGAACCGCACGGCTCGGATCGAATCCGAACCATGCCAGTCCCAACAGTGGCCAGTAGCTCCACAGGGCGATGTGCCGCCCAGGGTAAGGGACGGTTCCGTTGCACACAGGTTGACGTTTCATCACTTTTAGGCAACACCCGCTGGCCGATAAGGGCACTCATAAGGCCGCATGTCAAAGCAGCATATGAAAGGTCCCTCCTCCGACACTGCTCTGTGCAAGCTTAGCTTCTGGCTGTGACGTGAAAAGAAGCAGCTGTAGGATGTTACCCGTTTTGGAGGAGAACCGTGGATGTCCCAACTCTCCCAAAACTGGAAGGGTGGTTTGCGCATGGAATATGGCTGTGGTTGCAGACAGTTGGAGATTCCAGATTGGGGTGGGAATTTGGATATATACAGCCCCGGGTTGGGTGGTAAATAAAAAACAATAATAATAAAAAATTATGCCCAGGCTCAATTCAGTTTTTAAAATGTAATGGTATTACCGGTGCACTCCTCGATGCTGCCATGGGAGCTAATTTCCACACCGATGCAATTCGTTTGTTAATGTTTGGTCTTTTTTGTTGTTTTTTCTCCCGGGCTGAGCACCGCTGGCGTCTAGTTTTTTTTGTGACTGCCGCTTCTACCCGTGCCTCTCTCTCTCTCTTTTATGTTTTTGTTTTTGTCCGTTCGTCTTCATCTGGATTGTCTGTTTAAACTCCTCCGTGCCCTACTCCTGGACTCTGCCCTGATCTTGCTGAATTTCACCGGACTACCACCTCATACTACTGGATTACAAACTGCATTTATCCCTTCCCTTCCCACCCTCTGTGCTCGGCTCGCTGGTGAGTTTGAAATTGTGTTTTGTGAGTTTGCCCTGACCTACCCGCTGCGTGCTGTCTTAATAACAATAACAACTTTAGCCTAGCCGTGCCGGCTGACTTTAGCCTGGCCTGGCCTGGCTAAAAATAACAATCTTTGCCTAGTTGTGCCGGCTGCCTAACCCGGTCCCGGGAGGGAGTGGTGACTCCCTTGCTGGTTCCGTGGTTTCTGGTTGCTGTGCACCGCTGGCCCAGCTGTGTCGGCTACCCAACCTGGTCTCAGGAGGGAGTGGAGACTCCCTTGCTGATTCCGTGGGTTGTGTAGCTGTCTCAGCTAACTTAGCTAAGCTAGCTCTGCTGGCTTGGCTGGGTTGGCTGACTCAGCTGGCTCGACCTGGCCTGGCTGTGCCGGCTGACTGGCCTGCCTCCTCCGGGGGAGTCTCCACTCCCTCTCTTCCAGCTGCTGGCCTGGTTGCTGGCATGGCACGGCTGGGCTACCATGCCCAGCGGGTTGGGTCTCAGGGACTCCAGCACAACAGCAACAACATCACCCCCCCCCCTCTGGCTCAATGCTACTCAACTCGTAGCCTATCAGTTACTACTCACTGCCAATCTATTCCCTGGATTACTCCCCTCTACACTCATGTCTCAACTTGGATTTCCACTCTTCCTACTGCTGTTTTTTTCCTCTGGATTACCACTTTTTTCACCTACCCCCCCAAGTCCTATTTTTGCCCCTAGACACACCTATGCCCCTTCAGACCTTCATGCACTGAACAATAACCACCGCCTCACTACCGCTGCTGCTACCGCTGCCAGTAATGCTGGCATCCTCAGCCGCCGCCGCTACATCCACCGAGGCTCTGGCCACAACCGACACCGGACTCTACACTATCCTAAAGGCACAAACATCCCCTCACTCTGGACTAATTCCCGCCCCCACGTCAACACCACGCATCGCACCTCTAACCTTAGCAACCTTCGTTCCCCCCCCCCCCAGCCCCTCTATCCATCTCCTTCGCACTGCTGAACACTCGTTCTCTCACCAACAAATCACCTGTAATTTCTGAACTAATACTGGACAATAACATTGACTTCCTCCTCCTCACCGAAACCTGGCAACAACCCTCCGACTACTACGCACTCAACCAGGCCACCCCCACCAACTACAGCTACATTGCCAAGCCCCGCTCCTCTGGCCGAGGGGGGGGCATTGCTGTTCTCCATAAACAATCCCTATCTGTTACTGAACTGGACCTCAACCTCCCACCCATGTCAACCTTTGAATATCTTGCTCTCTCCCTCCCCAACTCCATCACTGCAATACTACTTTACCGCCCCCCGAAGACACACCCCTCTTTTCTCTCTGAACTCTCTCAACTCCTCACCATCGCCTCTTCTCTCTCCAACCGCCTCCTGCTCACTGGCGACTTCAACATCCACGTTGACCTTCCAAACTCTCCCCTCACTCCTGACTTTCTCTCCCTCCTTGACTGTTTTCACCTCACCCAGCACATCAACTTCCCCACCCATGCCAAAGGCCATACCCTTGACCTTGTTTGCTCCTCCTCCCTTCCCCTATCCAACCTCCGCCCTCTCCCCTTCCCACTCTCTGACCACCATTGTATCCTTTTCTCTGCCCCTCTCCCCTCACCCCATCACTCCACAAAACGTTCAATCTCCTTCCGTAATATTAAGTTTGTCAACCCACTAACTCTTTCCCAGCTCATTTCCTCTGCCCTCCCCCCTGACTCGGCCCCCCCCCTCTTCACCTGACGACTATGCCATCTTACTTGACTCCATCCTCTCTGATTCCCTCAACTCCATGGCCCCCTGGAAAACCATCACTGTTTCTTTCACCACCTCCTCCCCCTGGTACACTTCCGAACTTCGCACTATGAAGCAAACCGGTCGGCAGCTGGAGCGACTCTATAAAAAAACCCACCTTACCGTCCACGCTGAAGCTTACAAACAGCACATCTCCTCCTACCGCGATGCTCTCCTTGCTGCCAAATCTGCTCACTACTCCACTCTCATCAACAGCACAAATCGCAACCCCCGGATCCTCTTTTCCACTGTTAAGACACTACTCCAGCCCCCCGACAATAACCCACCCTCCTCCACTGACCTCTGCAACTCCTTTCTCCACTCCTTCAATAATAAAATCTCCCAAATAAATACCTCCCTGACTGCCTCCATCACTAACTCCTTCACCCCCCCTCCCCCGACTTTCACCCTCCCCCTCCCTGATCGCCCACCTACCCCCCCCCCTCACTGCCTTTTCCCCTGTTGATTCCTCCCTCATCTCTGACATCATCACCGTCTCCAAGACCACCACCTGCTCCCTCGACCCTCTCCCCACTACCCTAACTAAGACCTGCCTCCCCGTCCTCATCCCCCACCTCACCACCCTTTTTAATCAGTCCCTAGCACTCGGTCATGTTCCCTCGGCCTATAAACTGGCCGCTGTCACTCCCATCCTTAAAAAGCCCTCCCTCGACCCAACCATCCTCACCAACTACCGCCCCATCTCCAACCTACCATTCCTGTCCAAAACCCTAGAACGAATTGTCGCCGCCCAACTTCACTCCCATCTTCAGTCCTACAATCTCTATGAACCCCTTCAGTCTGGTTTCCGCCCCCTCCATAGCACTGAAACTGCTCTTGTCAATGTCACCAATGATCTCCTCACCTCTGCTGATTCAGGTGCCCTTAACATCCTGCTGCTGCTGGACCTTAGTGCCGCTTTTGACACTGTGGACCACTCCATCCTCCTTCAAAGGCTGGGGCAGCTGGGTGTTGAGGGCACCGCACTTGACTGGTTCACCTCATACCTCTCTGGCAGACAACAATTCATCTCTCTCTCCGGTCACACCTCCTCCCTTTCCCCTGTCACGCAGGGGGTCCCCCAGGGCTCGGTCCTCGGGCCCCTGCTCTTCATCTGTTACCTATTTCCCCTTGGTCACATCATCCGCAAATTTAACATGGACTTCCACTGCTACGCCGACGACACTCAGATTTACATTAGCACAAAATCCACTCAGAACCCACTCCTCACCCACATTAATACCTGCATCTCCACAATTAAAACCTGGCTGACCCATAATTTCCTCAAACTCAACAGTGACAAAACTGAACTCCTACTCATTGGCACCAAATCCACACTTTCAAAGACCGGCCCCATCTCACTCACCATCGATGACTCAACCATCACTCCCTCCCCCCTGGCACGCAACCTTGGTTTCATCCTTGACCCCACCCTCTCCTTTGTCCCCCATGTCAGCTCTGTCATCAAGACCTCATACTTCCACCTCCGCAATATTGCCAGAATCAGACACTGCCTCTCCCCCTCTGCTGCTGAAAACCTCATTCACGCCTTTATCTCCTCCCGCCTTGATTATTGCAACTCCCTTCTTACTGGTATCACCTCCCACTCCCTCCATAGACTCCAAATGGTCCAGAACTCCGCTGCCCGTCTACTCACTCACACCCGGTCCCGTGAACACATCACCCCTGTACTCCAATCTCTTCACTGGCTCCCCATCAAAGAGCGCATTAACTTTAAAGTTCTCCTCCTCACCTTTAAAGCCCTCCACAGCCTTGCCCCCCCTACCTGACTGACCTCCTCCTGCCCCTCCGCCCCACCCGAACCCTCCGCTCTTCCGCCACCACCACCCTCTTCATACCATTTTCCAAACTCAAAACCTTTGGCGATCGAGCCTTTTCCAGGACTGCACCCCGACTCTGGAACTCACTCCCACAAACCGTCAGAGACTCACCCACACTCCCCATTTTCAAATCCCGGCTAAAAACATTTCTTTTCTCCCAAGCCTACAACCTCCCCTACCCCTAAATGACCCTCCTCCGTTTCTCCTCCCACCCTAACCATCTGCTCAGCCTCCCCTCTTCTTCTCTCTCTTCTCCTCTCACCCCGTCCACCATGTTATTTTCTGTGAATTTTGTACATGTTTATTTACTGTCCCAGTTGTTTTTTGTTTATTTTGTGTGTTCCACCAGCCAGTTACTCCACCTTCATCTCATTTGTTACCATCTCTCCTTTTGTCTTGTTGTCTTTTGTGTTTCTGTTCCCCCCTCACAAACTCTGTAAGCGACCTTGGGTTCTGAAAGGCGCTATATAAATAAAATGTATTATTATTATTATTATTATTATACCATACCGCAGTGAAGTCCATTAGTGTTCTATGTTATAGAAATTGTGGATAGCTACTGAGCATGCATACTCAAATAAGGGGTAAATACTCAGTTAAAACACTGTCAAACGTCCAACATTGTGTTCATTCAGTCCTCTTATACCATTGCCATCTGAGGAAAATGCCATCAGTCCTTACATATTACTGCAAACATCACTTTTACCTCCTTTGGTTCATCAGAGCAAGAAGAAGGAAGCCTCCCATTGATTCCGCTTTCTCCCAGAGGAGGTGGGAGAAATGTGATTTCATTTTTTCCATCTGAAAACATTCTTTTTGGGTTCTTCACATCTGTTGGCAGCTTGCATTTCTAATTAACCGTCTGTCAGATGATTAGATCACCTCGGGTATTTAAGAAGCTTGGGAGCTTGGAAACACAGCCATGCATATTCCATGATCTGCAAGATGGACTGCTGCGCCTACAGCATCAAACGAGAGCAAAATGTTTTTCCCCCCAATAAAAACCATAAGTGATTTTACCTATCAACTGAGCCGTTGGATAATACAACTGAACTGGGTATTTGCAGTGGCTAATTAGTCAAAATGAGGACATTTGTCATCAACTCTGACTATCAAGTAAAAGCAAGAATCTTTTTCTCTCTGCACACAGCACTACAATAACTAAAACAAACCGAGTTCGTGACAAAAAGGCCTTAACGCTTATGTTTACTTGTAAGTCAAATTAAGGACAATGTTGACTGAATAAAGGCCACCGTCTGTATGCAGGATCCCACGCAATCTAATCTCCAGGAATATTAAACCCTCAAAAGAACCAGCACCAACCACAATGTATTTGCATACAATAAGTAAACCCTTGAGTTTTTAGCAACTGGGCTTTACAGCCTGGAATGTAGCCCTCCAGTGGCACGTTTCCAATATACCCTCCACATGAATCCACCTGTAAGGGCACTCATTAAATATCCCACTGCAGCACATCATCTCAAATACTGATTCAATGGCTATTAATGGATAACTGCAATTTAACTCACCGAGTGGTACTCAGGGGTATTATTTATACATATTCATTAAGCAGTATTCAAAACATTTTGTTTATAATGTTATCCAGTAATAGAGAATGATTAGTAATTTGTTTTTTAGCTGAGCAAAGAAGTACTGAATCGGACACACAACATATTCTGAAAAGTGTTGATTTCATTACAGAATGACTAAAACAATTATTAAATAGTTTAAAATTTATATATAAAATATTTAAGACATTGTAAATTTGCCATGAAAGCATCTCAAAATATATAATTCCCCTCTCTACAATATGCATGCTGTACTGTAGGCTGAACGTAATATTTCTCATTAAACTTTCTCAACATTTTCAGCAATATAAAGCCTCGGCAGCATAACAGGCACTTCTGGTGAAAGAAAACGTGGGAGCTCTCCATGCAGTTATGTTCCCCACAGGAGTATGGACTCAAATTCCTACACGTGGCGATTTGTACCATGATGCAATGCATAAATGGCACCACCCTTGGGGGGAAGGTTTTGACATAGGTAAGCATCACATAGTACAATGTCAATAGTCAATCAGGTGCATGTGGAGTTTCATCAAGGAAAGCCTTTAAAGATGTAAAATGCTTCTTCCCAGTGGTGGACAATTCAGGTTCAGAAAGTCCACCCCAGCATTTTCTTCCAATCACCTGGATTTGCTAGTTAGCGCAATTTGTCAGCCTTGAGGTAGAACTAATTAGTGAAATCAGCTGGCTGAGTTCATGGGTGGAAGAAACGCATGGCAGGACTTTTACTTTATGACCCCTGGATTGTACACCTCTGCTTCTTCCATTGTCATATTTCTCACATCTAATACATTCAGTGCAACTGCGATCATTTGTTGGACAGTCACATAATTCATGATTCATTTCTCTGTCTTAATCACCATTGGTTACCTTGACACATGTTCAACTACGAAAGCATGTTCAAGTACTTTATGAAAGAACGTATGGATATCACCTGAAATAAAGGTTACAAAACCCGGTTTCTGGAAATGCAGGGCCCTAATGATGGAAAGTGAAATCATGCACTGTAGACCCTTTCTACAGCTAAGTAACTTCGACCTCTAGTGGCGAAAATCATTACTACACCATCTGATGAGGATAGATGGACAGACAGACATACCAAGACACATGCAATACCCTAGGTGAGAATAAAGAAGCCTAATTTGCCAGCCATGCACTCGAGGCAAATATAGCATCGCCATACCTGAGGCCAAAGTAACCCCATGTACATTCTTAACGCATGATCTCTGAGGAACAAGAGCGAATGGGCCATATACCTTTTCTGTCTGTTGGGCATTATGTTGGGCATTTCAGGCTTTAAGCTGTATTTTGGGCCTTGTGGGGACAAGAGTGGACATGGTTTTGTAATTCCCCCCCCCCCCCCTTTCTCTCTTGGTTTGGGATGCCCAATCATATTCAGCAGCCAGACCCAAATTTTGGACCATTTAACTATCAATTCAGGAGCTCACAAAACGTTGAGACACGAGTCGGAGGAAGACACTTCAAGCTTGAGCAAGCAGACTTCGGGTGCCCAATTTACCTTCAGCGGTTGCTGGTGAGCAAAGATAGTCATCCTAGCTGACCGAAAACCCTTTCTTCCTACAGGAAATAATGCATCTCCCTGCAGAGCTGCTGGCCACAATCGGTTTCTGGCAAAGTCCAGAGTCCATGCCAGCCCGTGAGGCTCATCCACACACTGTAACACTGCTTTAACCTGGTGAGCCACCAGCAGCCCCTACACTTTTGACCAGATTTGCAATGACTAGTCATTATTGTTTCAGCAGTGTCTAAACTGTGCTGGTGTCAGGGGCCAGGAAAAACACTGAGATTTTGCGAGCATGTTCTTATGTTTCTGGCGTTGGTTCCCAAGCCTGTGGCCCTTGGAGGAAAAGAAGCCACTGAGACACTGTTAAAGCGGTGGTAAAGTTGTATGTTCTGCACGACAGCTTGACTTTCTCCTTTTCAGCATGGGACATGCTCCAGCTAAAAAGCAGGGGCACTGTGCATTTGAAAATGTGTGAGTTACGGGATATGTGGACGCATTCCAAAGTCTACACACGGGCACAGACGAATAAAAAAATATGATGCATTCTTCATAAACTTCTGGTTAGTGTGGGAATAAATTCAATAATGCTTCAAGATCCTGGAGTATAGTACGTGTCCAAGGAAGATTCAATGCAGGGCTTACCACTGCAGGACTCATCATGGAAATAAGATTCAAGAAACTCAAGTAGCAAATCTGCAGCAGTCACACATTGTGAGATTCCAGTTCAGTAGTAAAAATAAATAAATAAAACTAAGTACCATACTTGGTCCTAGAGGCTCAACTGTTGATAGTCTTTGCTCCCCTGGTTTCCAACAATCTCTCCAGCCTGAAACGGAGGACCTGTGGCCCACAGCTGACAGACCTCCAGGCTGAGACACATCGATGTGGATGTGTTCCAGCAACTGCAAAGTTAATTATTTTCTGCTTCATTAAATGTGGCCCTCTCAGTGGAGAACGCAGCCTGTTCCAGGAGAAGAACTAAAGAGTGTGAAATACAAAGTTTCCAGTGAAGGATTGCTTCATCCTTGTTTTTAAGATTAGAAAATGACGCCTTATAATATTCAATTTTGTGCACCTAAACAAGGACATTACTCTGAAACATATTTGCTTTTGTCAGTTAAAGTTCTTCTGCAGTGTACAAAAAATAAGAATGCTAGGGGTTCCTTTTTACTTGAAAGTTACACACACAAACAAAACATTCTACAGGGGCACCTGCCTTGGGCTCCTCTTTGAAAGAAAAGTCATGCAGCATTGCATATCGTCCAGCTTCCTTCACAACAAAGGCGGGGCATCCTGGAGCTCATCGATCGGTTATCATGGAGAACAGCCTAAAAACGCACGTGCACAAAGGTGTCTTTTGCATGTGCGCGTATCTAACACTAGTCTACCTCTCAACTTACAGCCTGTCCGCTCTGTCCTCCTGATCAAAACTCACAAGCAACCCTGGGATAAGAGGACAGATAGTTTATCTCCTCCCTCACATTACATACTTTTAAACCCCTCTTGCGTTCCCATTCAGCCGTACCAGTCTAAGCTGTGCTTATTAGCCGTCACCACTCGTGTTTTAATTCCGTCTTTGTCTGAATTTTTTCTCATTGCCTCTCTCTGCATTTGTATTTCTCCTCTGTCACTCTCACTAGGCTCGCTTCTCTCTCCATTGTTAGGCTGCATCCTGACACTGACCCCTTTCGACTCCGGCATCCTCAAAATATAACCCCCTCAATGTTTTATCTTAAAACTGTCACGGAACAGTCTTGAGCTCATTCCGGCGGAGGTTTTGACATTCAAGTTTCCATGGAAAATTCACGAGAAATTCCCCGCTTTTTCAGGGTCAACCTGTTTTGGGGAACGTCATCGTTATACCGCAATCACCGACTGCAGCTTTATGCGGAAAGTTAAAAGCGAGGCAAAATTCCTTTTACCCAAAGCAAAAATTAGGTTAAATGAATGCTTGCAATATTCCTTCCCAGCGAGGAGCCACGGCTCGATTAGTCCTCATAGCTTTGAAGAGGCAATATGAAATCATACAGAGCTATGCAAAAATTCACAGTGCTGGAACACACAGCAGGTATGCTAATGTCCTGTGAGGTTTCAGCTAACGAGGATCGAGCTTAAGGATAATTACCTTTCACTTAAATCTAATTCTATGGCTACTTCCACTTTCATGAGGGTTTGTATTGCCTAAGTGCTACACAGGGCTGCTATATGGCTCGTGAAGCTGCCGCACAACTACCAGCCTGTGGAAGGGATGCTACACTACAAAGGGATATACTTTCCAGTCAGAATATTAAAACTCACCAGCAACATCTGAACATTCGTAATGGAATTGGAGGGTTGCTATTGCATAAGCAGCCTCCCTTTATGGATGACTAATAAATCATTTTTTTACATAAATTACCAGCAGCTTTCCCGACATTGGAAGAGTTTTAATTAATGTTATAGTCAATGTGGGATGGGAGACAATATTACAGCAGACGTTTTGTTGTTGGACGCGCGCCGAGTCACCCAAAGGAAGGAGCCATTCCGGCTCCGCTTGTTTGGACGCGTGTCCCTTTCCCCTGCCTCCGTCCCAAAGTGCCCGGTGTTCAGAAGCGAGGGGAGGGGTGAGCCGGAGTGTAGCCCATCTCCGAGGCGGAGGGGCCGCGATAAAGGCCGCCCTCACGGAGCCCCGTTTCGTCGCGCTCCCTTTCGCGCCCCTTCCGCGCAAACCTCGCCAGGGTACCCGGCGTCTGCAGATAAAAAGCTAATGAGTTCCATCTCGTTAACTCCGCTCCTCCTCGCCAATTTGAGGATTTAAAAGAGGTGCGAGGACCGGGGCAGTCCCCCTCTCAGTGGGAACCAGCCGGAGCGCCGCTCGGAACTTCATTACAATTTGGCAAGTTCGTTACGCTTTTACTTCTCAGGAGCAGGAATTTGAGAAGCCGGGATTAAAAAGGATTCTCTTATTCTTGGCTTTCATGGCCCTTCTTTCGGTCTTGCGGCTGGTTCAGTGGCTATCTACTTTCATAATTGTTGACGTTTTTTTTGGCAAGTGGTGTCCCTCTTCTCATTCCTCTGCATAAATATGGACAGAAGCCATAAATATTGATGTTCCTGTCCATTCTGCCTCAGGCTACAAAGGTCTGTGTGACTTTTTTTTTTTGGTGACAGAAAAAGTTATTTAGTTTTTTTTTTTAAATGAGAAAAGAGGTGCAATATGGTGAACACCAAAGCATCGGCTGCATTATATAACGCACTGATGGACTTGTACGGACTCCACTTAAGTTCATTTTGCATTTTCATGCCATGGCTGTTGGTCTGAATTTAAGGCTCGATCAGTGTCTCTGCATGCAAGGCATTGTGGGGCTGCCCCCGCAAAGAAGATAATAAAGTTCACAGACCTCTCCATAAATCTGGGTGACATCTCACGCTGCTAATACAGCACATGACAACCATTTGTCCAGCTCAGCTTTACATGCCGCCTACTTCTTTTCATATTTCTTCACGTTTCACCCCTTGGGAAGATTAAAAAGAAAAAAATTCTCTATTGATTTTCCCGCAGACAGCCAATGCACGAGGACAGAATGGGGACAGAGCCTCGTTTCATCGGCCGTACTCCTCAGAAATGATCGACCACAGGAAACCTGTGATTAAGCATTCTCTCTCCCCCCCCCCCCCCCCCCCCCCTGCGGGAGACGAAGGAATCAATTACATCGCACCCCCCCCCCCCCCCCCCCCAAATCAGGTACCACAGGCGAGACCCAGACCAGAGCAGACTGGCGGAAACATTTGAGGTCCACTGCTGACTGAGTTACCGTTCCCAGCCAAATGACAGTAACTGAGAGGAGAGCTGGAGGGGGCGGGGTTACCAGCTGACAGGAGAGTGCTCTCCTCTTTGCTCCATATCTAAACTGGTTAAGGCCATAAAAAAATATTTAAAAAGAAGAAAACCGAGCCCAGATTTCATTACTGAATCTTCCAAGTAGAACTACAAATGCAGTAACCACTGAGCCTCGGACATACCACATCTTCTCTTTCACAGAACAAATCAATGAAGAATTGAAAGAGTGGTTTTCCAGAGCGCCTATCTGGATTTGAGAGACCGGGAGCTGGAAAATTGACAAGAGGCACTCCATGAGGGGTGGAGGGACCTTGTGCAAAATGACACATTTAATTTAATGCTAATTAAATTTTCACCTCTTGGTTGGGCTGCCTGTTAGAGCTTTACTACTTTACGATTTCCTGTGTCAGACTTCATGAGAAAGGTGTTGTCAGTCAGAAACTCACTTTTCTGTGTAGTGACTCAATGCAGTTAAAGAACAGGTGCTTAGGATTTTGCCCCGATAGTCCTGCTGAGAAAAGGAGGAAAAAAACGGAAATATGATAAAGAACACATCCCAAAGTATCCGGAAGCAGAAGGGATTCGGAACAAACCGGACTAAGGGCGTTCCAAACATGCAATAACGCGCAATAACTTCCGTCCTACTTCATGAAGCGGCACATCAGATCACAGGTAACAGAAGGGATTCAACTCGGTATTGATTGTCGCTAACATGGGCACGCAGCTGGGAGGTGGCCTCAATCAGCATGATATTCGAGTTCCATATCGCTGCCCTTGAGCGCGCTGAGCGCGTCACTCAGTGAGATAATAGCCCGGCTACGGCAATGCAAACGAGCCAACTACTCATTTCCATAACCGTCTGCGTGAGATTTTCTGCCCGTACATCCAGTCTTCAGCAAGTGCCCAGCCACCTGAATGCATTACATCCTACTGGCAGAGTCAGTGATTGGAGAGGGGAGGAGTCCAAAGCCAAATTAACAAAATTCACGATTGGCTGGAAAGCGTGCACGATGCATGCAGATTTTAAAATGGCTCGAGCAAATGCAGGCCATCGTTGGACGTGCGAGACTCCTCTTAGTATTGTGAGTGATAGGGAGACTGAGACTGGGCAATAAAGCGATGTGTTCAAACATATTTTCACTCCATACAAACCCCGGGGTAAAGGCAACCCCTGGGTGTGTTGTTCTACTGAAGCTGAAATGAGATTGTCTCCTCCTGGGAAAGTCACTGAGGTGAGATAAACATTCAGGCACTACATACTCTTGTTCCGTCTCTTCCTACTGACAGTAGGGAGCTCTCTTTGCTGAGGCATTTACTGGAAAGGGTGTCCTTTCTGGAAAGTTTTGATAGCATATATCAGATATACTTTGACTGGACAGCTAATTACATTGATATTAGTGCCCGGACACAACCACTTACAAACACACTTCTTTTTTTTCTTTTCTTTTTTTTTCTTCTTTCTTCAAAATTACCAGTGAGTTTTGGAGAATTGTGCATCAGAGCTAAGTCTAGTATGAAATTATATGGGGAAAAAATACTAATTCACTTGACTGGGGGAAAAAAATACTTTTATTTCATATCGCACATCTTAATACATACAAAATAACAGACTAATTGTGCCTTCAAAGACAAGAAACCAAGAACTGGAGAACCTCTGCCCCTCATTCAACGTCTCATATTACCCTCAAACCATCCTGCTCCAAACACCAATCTCTGCAGGCCTAGCTGCCAGGAGTGAGTTAATTGAGGTCAACGCTGGTGTGTCCGAGTCATTTGGCTCCTCCGTCAGTGTAGGCAGATACGGCGAAGCGCGCTCGGCTCCTCCTTGCGGACGGTCATCTCCTCGCGGGCGCCCGGCTCCTCACAGATGTTCAGCTGAGGCAGCCATTATCAGTCTTAGCTTCCTTCTTAACAAGCAGACACTCGGCGCCTCATATCCCCATCAAAGAACGAGAATCTGATTAAATCAGCATCTGTTTCTCCGCCTGAAGATTGCCCATCTTCGTAAACCAACGGAGAGGCTTTTCAAAAAGCCCATCTCGCCCCCAGCCGCTCATCACCAGAGAGCCTTTATTCTTCTGTAAGATTCTCCAATCGACCTATCAACCAGTGGCACATAGCCCACGGGGCTGAAGGCAACCAACTGATCCCTGTCCAAGAAACGCATTCTCAAGCCGGCATGAATGGCTCCGCAATCTGTGCTCAAAGGCGAGCGTAAGCACGCGTAAATGTGTATCGGCTTCTAAAAGCTCTACTTTTAAAAATCGCCAGAATGCATGACCAAGCTGGAATTGTTCATGCAAGAGTAGTCCCATCAGCCAGGCAGCACTAACCATGTCTGGAATAGATACGCTGTTTCGGCAACGAATGCACAAATCATCCCTATGCAAATCACATCTACGCGTAACGTGATGGAAATCCATTTCATTGATTGGTTGGTTCCACGCCCTGCATTGAAAGCGTGTCGTTGTCAATTGGAGGGTTGGGGAGGGGGGGGCAGATGGGATAGCCCATTAAAAATTAAGCCTTTAGGAGGCCAGAGAGGCTTGTGGAGTTGTGCAGCAGGCGGGAGTCAGAAAGCGAAGCCGGCGTTGTGATTGCGCTTAACGGAGAGCCGGAGCGATCGGCGAGCTCTGCCTGGGCGAAGCGAGGCGGAGAAGGGGAGGGGAGCAGAGGTGAGGGCGCGGGCCACTAGAGACACAAGCAAAGGCTCCTGCTCACTCAACATGACGGTGACACGGATTCCCCGATCGGCACCGTGACGCCGCGCGGCCCCACGTCCCGCTAAAGCGGGAAGACGCTGCGCTCCCTTCCCATCCCGTCTGCGTAAATATGATCAGCGCGCTTGAGAATAACCATTACCCCCGACTGATCGTGCCGGAGCCAGTCAGGATCAACGTGACCTCAAACGTATCACTTTTCCCTCTTTTATAAAACATGACACAAATGACAGACATCTCCTTTATACCTAAACCCCCCCCCCCCCCCTCCCAACTAATCCACCCCCCCCCCCCCCCCCCCACGGCCAACAACAGGGCAGCTCTAACAGGGCAGCTCTAACTGGGCAGCTCTAACAGGGCAGCTCTAACTGGGCTTGGTGAGGAGCTGTGTGGAGAAGTCGTACAGGTCCTTGTTGATTTTCTTCAGAGTCTTCACCTCCTCCTCCAGCTCTGACACGCGCACCTTGGTGTTCTCCCCGTCTCCGAACACGCTCTGGAGAGAAGAGGAGACAGAAAGAGAGAGAGAGAGAGAGACACCGCTGAATGTCAAACCGCTGAAACGTTATGCTCCGTCAGGCAGGTTACGCCACAGAGAGAACGATGGCCCCCCAGCTCTCAGTTGCCTTGAGAAAAACTGGAATGATACAATATCAAATTACAGCATTTGTGTTAGGACAAAGGTTCCTTCCTCCTCTATTTTCCCCTTGCAGACATTTCCAGTTATTTCAAAAACCAAGCTTCCCAGGACATGACTGTTCTTTATGCACAGATCATTCTCTGGCTCAGAGACGGAACAAACGAAGCGTCCAATCTTTATGGTAATGTGTTCGGCGTCAATGGCTTGAATGTTTGGAAATGAGCTCGGGAATTAATTTCGAGTGGGTATCTAGAATGTACTTAACTATATCTAAACCTGCAGAATCAGGCTCCCATCCGCCTCCATGGCGAGGTCATTAAATCCCATTTTGAAACAGCCTAATCTTACGGAGCAAATATTGACATTCCTATTGTGGATAATTCCGCAGCGCAGGCAGGCAGAGGATGACAGCGGTGCACATTCCCTGGAGATTAAGAACAGAAAACTCTCCGCCTCCATTCATTTATTTATTTACTTGCTTTCCAAATAAAAATATTGGGCTCACCGATGGGGACAAGCACTTTATCTTTTTTTATTATTTTTCTTGACTGGGTGAAATGAATCCACTGAACACCACCACTGACTTCAGCATAGTTTGGGATTCTCAAGACACCTTTGGTGACCCTGTCCAGCTATCCGACTAATCTCTCCTGTAGACCCCAAAATACACACACACACGCACAAAAACACACATACACGCACGCACAGCCTGGAGGTGTTAAGGGAACCAAGACTTAGAGCAGGACTATTGCATACCATTACAAATTACAAATAAAACATCCTGCACTCATTTAACAGTTAAACAACGGTGTTTCTTCTAAATTATATAATGGGACTGAAGACATCTTTTATTCTTACTCCATATAAAAATCATTTAAAACCCATTGAGAATACTGCCCTAAAACTCTGATGGAGTTTAATTTGGTGGAACACACCCCGTGAAATTCAGCTTTGATTTGGGGATATGGAGAGGGCTGACCTCCTCAGAGAGGATACTGGGATAACAGCTTTCCCTCTTATAAAAACCCAACGCCGTGAGACTACAGCAACAACAGCGTCGTCCCGCCTACGGTCACAAGGGGTCAGCAAACCACCTGAGCTCTACAGGCTGCGTGTGACCCAACCCTCATAACCCGCATAAATGCCTGACATTCCCACCGCCTCCCATTCCTCGCGCAGCTTCACCCCTGTAGGGTCCAACGCCTGCCGAGCGTCTCATTCCCAGCGGCTCAAGCCTAGAGCTTCTAAAAACCTTTACAAAACTACACACCGAGATTCCGTTTTCTGCACTGTCTTCTGGTTTTATATTGCAGGTTTATTGGTCAGCGCGTTCAGCAAGCGGACCCTTGTGTGATCCGGGTCACAGTTCGGGCGTTGCGTCCGACCTTCGCTCACCTTGTCTGTGACGACGCACATGAGGGAGTAGAGCTTCTCTGCTTTCTCCAGGTAGGTCTCCCCTGTGCCCTGAGGAGAAAAACAAAATTAATTAGTCCTCCAGTTTTTCATTCGCCACTGGAAGGACCCACCGACAGACGACCCCCGCGACCGTACGCGCGATGGCGCCCGTCTCTTTCGGTTCTTCCGCCCCAAGGACCCGTCCACAACACAAACCGCTGACGTCCATCGCGGTCACTTTGCGAGTAAGGCTTCCTCCTCCGACTGCCGATGGTCAATGGGAGGGTGAAACTTTACGGGACACCGGTGAAGAACTTGCGTAGCTGCTTTACCGGTATCAACAGAACCGAGTACAGTAAAGCCTGACAATGATAACAACAAGGTCATTCTTTTTTTTTTTTAATAGCCTTGTCCAATAAACGTCTATGATCACCTTGCGCTGATTTACAGCGAGTCAGCAGAGTGCAGTGAATTTACGGCTTTGTCCACGGACACTTACTGTGTGGGCGCTCTTGCTTATTTTACAACATGGTCAATAAAGTGAACCGAGAAGGAAGTTCAGTGGACTGTGGCAGGAGCTCCGACATTACCATGCGCACAGTGTGGGGAGGGAGCGGGCAGAGACATCGTTTTAATGGGACATTACTCAAGCCTCATAAGAACCAGCCAACGCACCGCACATTCAACAGTAGTTATTACCAAGCTTCAGGACCTAACTTAATTTCACACTAAAACAACAGCTACCGGAATTTGTGTGAGAGAAAGTTTGCTAAATAACTATTTTCCTCACAGTGCGGCGCGTGAAAAAGAGAGGAACAGACGAGTGAGAGGCAGCTTTCCGTCCTCACACGCGTCTAACACCCCGAACCTCCCTTCTCTGGGGGTTTGAACCTTGAGGAAGATAAAGGCTCCTTGTTGCTATGCGCCGTTATCTACCTGTTCCCATAATCTCCCCGAGCCCTGCCCCAGAGGTACTGCACAATTAGGGAGCCGTGTGACTACACACTGAGGGGAGCTGGGGAGACGCGCCAACTCCCTCCGCCCACAGACCACGGTCTCCCTGCGAACAAAAAAAGTACAGCTTGGTAATTTCTCGCATGCCTCATCCTGACCTCTCACAGAACAAAGCTGTTAATGGTGTTTTTCAGTGCTAAGATCAGGGGAGGAGCAGGTAATTCCAGGCCAACAGAAGCCTCTTTCACTCCCAGAAGAATGCGCTCCCAACACTGCTATAGTCAACCTATATTAAAGAACAATAATTATGAGGTAAATTTTATTTGGCTTTCAGGGTGTCGAAATTCCTCAGCTGCACACTGAATAATCCGAAAGCACATTTTATGTTAGCAATGCCCCAGGGTCATGGTAGAAATATAGTTTTTTAAATTTTTTTATCCATTCTTATTAGTGTTAACTCATGTTTTTCCTAATAATTCTTTTTATTTTTTCTGACGCTTGAGGGGAAAAGCTAATTTTGAGAGACGACAATGTATTCCTAACAGCTCAGAGATTAGCCTTTATGTAAACAAGGAGCCACCAAAGCAGATAAGGGAGGGAGAGAAATTGAGAGAGAGAGAGAGAGAGAGAGAGAGAGAGAGAGAGAGAGAGAGAGAGAAGGAGAGAAAGAGAGAAAGAGAGAAAGAGAGAGAACAAGCAAGCGACAGGGAGAGAAATTGGGACGGGTAAGCTCTGCAAATATGGGGGTGGAAGCCCTGAGCAGGTGGCAGGTAATTTAAAGACCTGGCATTACAATTTTATTAAGAGCATCATAATTGATTCTGACAGTGAAAGAATTGGCAATGGGTTCCACACAGATGTTTCACAATAATATTCGCAAGCATATACATATGTATAAGTGTATATCTGATCTATTTTGGGTGCACTACTAGCTTGTTAAATGACTGTAGAGCCAGAGAAGAAAACGTACTGCACTGCTTAGGCCTAGAAATTAATATCAAATCAAGCACGGTGGAATTCATTTGCCATGGCCATACTGGAAGGTTGCCCTCACAGATGTTTAACTCTAGCCTGTTATGCGTCCTGCCATTATTTCTACACGACGTCCCACGTTTAATCAAGGCCTCATTTATTTTACAAGGTGGATTATTCATCATAGTATTGATTTACCTGCCTGTATACCAGGTTTTCGCGGTGATGAAAGTTCATTGAGTGTTGCATTTTAAATTGATACTCAAGTGTTTAATCCCGGGTGGGTTGTAGCGGACTGGCAGAGGCCGACCTGTACACTGGGCACCAGACGCAGGCACACCCCCCCGGTATCCGTGCCCTCGCCCTGCTCAGACGGGTTGAGGTGGCGGCTGAACCGCGGCAGGGGCACCGCTGGGTGGCTGTCCGACAGGAGCATGTTGGCTGGGGCTGGAATGATGAAGGCACTGGTTACTGGGCCTAAGACAGAGGGAGAGATAAAGGCACTGGTTACTGGGCCTAAGACAGAGGGAGAGATAAAGGCATTGGTTACTGGGCCTAAGACAGAGGGAGAGATAAAAGCACTGGTTACTGGGCCTAAGACAGAGGGAGAGATAAAGGCATTGGTTACTGGGCCTAAGACAGAGGGAGAGATGAAGGCATTGGTTACTGGGCCTAAGACAGAGGGAGAGATAAAGGCATTGGTTACTGGGGCTAAGACAGAGGGAGAGATAAAGGCATTGGTTACTGGGCCTAAGACAGAGGGAGCGATGAAGGCATTGGTTACTGGGCCTAAGACAGAGGGAGAGATGAAGGCATTGGTTACTGGGCCTAAGACAGAGGGAGCGATGAAGGCATTGGTTACTGGGCCTAAGACAGAGGGAGAGATGAAGGCATTGGTTACTGGGCCTAAGACAGAGGGAGAGATAAAGGCATTGGTTACTGGGCCTAAGACAGAGGGAGAGATAAAGGCATTGGTTACTGGGCCTAAGACAGAGGGAGAGATAAAGGCACTGGTTACTGGGTCTAAGACAGAGGGAGAGATAAAGGCATTGGTTACTGGGCCTAAGACAGAGGGAGAGATAAAGGCATTGGTTACTGGGCCTAAGACAGAGGGAGAGATAAAGGCACTGGTTACTGGGCCTAAGACAGAGGGAGAGATAAAGGCATTGGTTACTGGGCCTAAGACAGAGGGAGAGATAAAGGCACTGGTTACTGGGCCTAAGACAGAGGGAGAGATAAAGGCATTGGTTACTGGGCCTAAGACAGAGGGAGAGATAAAGGCATTGGTTACTGGGCCTAAGACAGAGGGAGAGATAAAGGCACTGGTTACTGGGCCTAAGACAGAGGGAGAGATAAAGGCACTGGTTACTGGGCCTAAGACAGAGGGAGAGATAAAGGCATTGGTTACTGGGCCTAAGACAGAGTGAGAGATAAAGGCACTGGTTACTGGGCCTAAGACAGAGGGAGAGATAAAGGCATTGGTTACTGGGCCTAAGACAGAGGGAGAGATGAAGGCATTGGTTACTGGGCCTAAGACAGAGGGAGAGATGAAGGCATTGGTTACTGGGGCTAAGAGAGAAGGAAGAGTGAGAGGGGAGAGGGGAAGAGACAGAGAGGAGAGTAGAAGAGAGATGAGAGAGAGAGAGAGAGTTAGGCAGAGGATTTTAGAGAAAAAGAGGACAGAGAGAGAGGCAGGGAGAGGGAGAAATTATTTGAATTTGGGAGAGGGGTGGTAAAGACAGGGGGTGAGGGAGAGAGCAGGAGAGAGAGAGAGAAACAGAGGCTGAATTATTATCATTCATATCTAGAAATGATTCTCAGATGCTGCTATTTTCAAAGTGCCAGATTTTCAACATTAACATCATAAGCCACCTCAACAATGCCAGCAAAAATGATAACACATGCTGATTGGGTTAGAGAAGACACAAAACCTCAAAACCCACAGGCGAAAACAAATAAAAAACCAGACAGGATTGTAGAAAAGCGTGTAGAAAATGTGGGGTGGTTGATAGTTCAAGATAATGAAGCACAGGAAAAACACCTGGCCCACATACTCAGACACACTCATGGGTACCTCAGCAATATACATAAAACACATACAGAAAACAAATTTAAATTAGAAATAAGTCTTTGAAATTTCCCCCAATCCAAACACTTTAGTGCCCTTAACTGAACGTCCTTTTTTAATTTACCTATTATTGCCAGTTTTCACACATGAGTACCAAATGATCTAAATTATCCATCTGTCTGAAAGGCTAGAAACGTCTATCCCTGAAATTGGCTGTAGGAGAGGTTTTCAGCAGCGGTAACACAACACCTTCTGCACACCCCACATGCTGCAGAGGGAGTTTGAGAGAGATTAATGTGCAGAATCAAAATTCAATTGAGGTTCTGACACAGACTAATTTTCACCGATGGCTTCAGGTGAATCAGACATCTTATCTCCTAGAGGGACATAATCACAAATCATTTAGCTTCAGAGAACTTCTGTCATCCAGTCCTTTTTCACATTAAAAAATAAAAAGTAAAAAATTTAGTGGGGAAACCGGATCATAATGTCCTCAAGGGTCAGACTCTGTAGAAAATGGAAAGGCAAGCTGATCAGAAGACAACTGGTAATCTTACTTACACAGTAGCTAGTTTTAAATTAATCAGGATTGTGCTGAACTACATTTTCCTAGAGAGACGGCAAAAAAAAAGACTACTATTACATTCTGTGGTTCAGCAGTATCACTGCCATTACACTAGGCGATGCCTAATGTCTAATTTAAAACTATAAAGAACACCAATTTTCACAACTTAAATGCTTAGGTGTGCACAACATAACAATTGTTTCAGCTTTTTTTGTTGAAATATTTGATCTTTTTTTGTGATTATTTCCCCTAGATGGTCCAAGCACTGCATCATCCACAAAAGCAATGTACAGCTGCCATACTCTGAAAACATTTGCCAGAGGGCCCTCTGAGGTAATATAAAATTTTCTCTAACTTCAGATACTGCATAATGTCTCTCCTCCAATGGGCATGAGAGGGTGGGTCAGCTTCCCGCAAAACTAAGTGATATCCTTTGTTACTCAGTCATGGAAAGCGTCCACTATTATTCCTGTGCCAAAGAACACACGGCGAGGTAATGATTTCAAATTTAGACCAATGGCAATAACATCTAGTCTTTGCGAGTGTATGGAAAGAACAACAGCTAACAGCTATGGTGCAATTTGCATCAAAAGGTAACTGCAGAGTTGGGAATGCCGGTCTGATACTTACACACAGTGTTGACGTACCGCCTTTAGATTCCTCCTGACCTGCACCCATGCCAAAATTATATTGGACTTCTAAACTGTTTTTAAGACTGTACAGTCACCAGAGGTGGAAAGTCCAGGCGTCGGAAAGTAAAAGTCCTGCTATGTGTTTCTTCCACCCATGAACTCTGATTTCACCAATTAGTTCTACCTCCTGGCTGAAGAATTGTGCTAATTAGCAAATCCAGGTGGATTTCGGAACAAAATACTGAGGAGAGTTTTTACTTTCTGAACCTGGATTTTCCACCTCTGACAGTGACACATGCGGAGTAATCAGAGACGTGAACAGCAAACAAATGTTTCTTTGATTTTATGGATTAAAGAATTTCAGTAATCTTAAATGCAGGTGTCGCCAGGGTTACATTTTAATCCCATATACCATATCCAATCATTAAAAATGTATACATGTGCAATGAAAATGGGTTAACTCATCAAATGGCCAATATACAATATAACCCGAGTGGCACACTCATTTGCGGAAAAAAGCATCCCCTAACCATGCGCGTTAGTTATGTGGATAAACTAACCGACTGCTTAACGGACAGCTTGCTGTAGCTAAACGTCTGATGTCTAAAGAGCTGAGCTGTGCTGTGGGGGGAACCAAACATGACCCATCCCATTCTCTACTAAAACCACTCAGTATAAAGGTACAATACTTGGAATAAGTCCAGACATTCAAATATTTTGGCAGTGAAATAGATGGAAATCTGTTGTTCTGATCATGCAGATTGAATGCCACAAGGCCCTACAGCTACTGGTTCTCTTAAGGAAACTGAAAAGCTTTGATGTCAGGAGAGTTATTCTAACTTGTTTACAAAGCGCTCATTGACAGAGTTGCTTCTTGAATCAACAACCCACCTGTTAGAACCACAACAGAACTACCCAAAATTGCGAATGTAAAATAACTTAAAACTAGGAAGTTGCCAATATTCAATCGACAGCAACCTTTAAAACAGTCAAAAGGAAATCCTTTCACATTGTAAACGACCGCTCACATCCTCTTCATAATTCCTTCCCACGGCTACCATCAGGTCACTTTTATAAAGTTTCGCAGGCCGAAAAAATTAGCTTTAATAGAATTTACAGCTTTTATCCTTTCTGCATTATTCATTTTAAAAACCAATATTTTATTATCTGTTATCTGTTCATTTTGTAGTATGAAACCCTTGAGACATATTTTCCTCTTCAATGTTTTACTGCAGTGTGTGGTGTGATGTGTTCAACAATGCTTTTCTTTTAATTCAGCAAACATACCAAGGCCAGTTTTCCTTCTACATTTTATGGAAAATGAAGGTTTTTACCCCCCTCGATGCACACACATACACATGAGAAAGATCTGTGGACGCACTGCCAATTTCTTCACGAAATCGTTATCAAACACATATTGAACATATTACGTCTGCTTAATGAACGGTTGTTTTCTCTTTTAAGTTAACTGGCCTTGACCAGAAAATATATGATTTTCTTAAGTACATATTCTGATTAAATTCCTCAATCAAACTGACATGCATTCCTATTATACCAATATCGATTTATAATTTGACAAAAAACTGCAAGTTGTAGGTTATGGCTAGTACTCGTGCATATTTAATTTCCAAGGCCAAGACTGTATGTAACACAGCGGAAGTCCATACCGTAGCTCTCTGGTGGAGTGGGACCTCACTGTACGTATGAAACAGCTGTTCAATATACCAAAAAGCTACCGTGGAGAGGGTAGACATTTTTTAAAAAAGGAACAGGAACGGAACAGATGTGCACTGCCAAAAGCAAAAAAAACGTAACCATCCTCAAATCCAGGCAGTCCTTCTGAAAGGCTGTTGGAGCTGCCCTTTTTCATACAGCCAACCGCTATCGCGCACCCTGTTCTGTTCTCTCCTGCATGAACAATGAATTTTGACCTCTCATTAATTACGCGTCCTCCTCTCTTCATTAAGGCATTTTAACAGCGCCCGGGCTGCGGTCCTGTTCGAAGGCAAGTACGTGCCGTTAACACACTTTTTTAAACGTGCCTGCTAAATTTTCACTCTGCGGCGCATCAGCCGAGCCGCGCAGTTACTGCACCGGGACTGGTGAAGCCGGCACGGGCAGACTGACTGCAGGCATCCAATCGACCGGGAGTAGATATTGAATAATGGGGTACAGAGTAACAATGCTGATTGGAGCCATGCATCCCCAAGCAATTCAATGGGCAATTATGCAACGCCCCACGGGACTACCAGCCATGGGCATCACTGGCACAGTCATGATTTGATCTACACCACAGGACGACTATGAAGGCAGATGATGGTCATTTAAATATAACATACAGATATACAGTTATTACCTCTCTTCAGCAAGGTGTATTTATCAGTAGTGCGAAACTCTGGAAATCTGCATCATAAAGCACATTGCAATAAACATGGTGTCTTCTGAAAGAGGCCATAATGTAGTTTAATGCAGTTTCTGATCCTGGCTTAGATTAAAGAAAAACAAAATGCTGTGAGAAACTGGTCCTATTATTTTAAAACTATGGAGAGAACTAGAATGGAACTAGAATTTAACTAGAATTTAATAATGTTAGTTGATTAATAGCCAATGAGCTAGTTATCAAGTACAATGAGCTAGTTATCAAGGTAGGCTACATCAGCGTGAGGAAAATGGAACAGGCTACTTAATTTAACTTAGATGATTAAAGGTTGTTCTTGTTAATTAAACGTTACTCTCGTTATTTTGCTTAGAGACCCATAACAGTTTGAAGTCAAGCTCAGTTCCTGTTGACTGAAAACCTCTGTGTTGGTGGTTGCCCTTTTTTGTTCTAAAGTGTATAGCTACCAGCCTAGCCAGAAGCACAAATTGATGACACACCAGGAGTCACACAGACAGCGGTCTGTGCAGCATGGAAGTTCTGGGACATTGTCAGCACATCAGTGTTCAAAAGAAAGGCTCACTTGGCTGGGTGGACAGTAAGTTCTATCCTCTACATAGAAATATGTTTATTTACCTTGTAAATTACTGTTACTTTATATGATGTTGAGCTTATTTATTTATTATGCACGTAGAATTTGTTTTATGGCATGTTCATGGTATTAAACTATGATTAATACAGTACTTAACCGTACATCAAAATTTCTTGTATGGTGTGCGCTTTTGATGCATTCCATGAATTGAGATGTCGTCTCACACTCTTAAATCAGACATTTACTTGTATTTTTTAAATGTGATTTCAGGCTGTGTCAACAGGGAATGTTATTCAGAAGAATTCAGAAATGAATACCGCACTGATAACCAGGTCTCAGAATATTTGGAATGTGGCACATCCTATAAAGACATTTCCAAAGGGTTCTATGGCAATGGGAAGAAGGGGGTGTTCTATGCTTTTTATTCAACTATGGACCTTCAGGGCTATTCTGTTCCAATGACTGTTTTTATGAAAGTGGCTGTCAGTTGCTTTCTTATAAAACTCATGGTAGCAGTATTACCCTCCCAGCATGGGAAGAGGTTTAAGGTTTATGTTGTTGTTTGTTTTGTTTTACCTTTTTTCATACAAATTTATGTTCAAATTTTCTATTTTCATTAAAATGCACAAATTAATCTTTCTTGTGTTTTTTTCCCCTCAACATTTATGCCAAAACAATAGCAGTGATTAACTGATTGAATAGGTGGCCCATCACATACTTTCTTTTAGTTGTAATTCATACCACTAGTATATTACATGTAGTAGACACAGGTGTGAGCAATAGGTGCAGCCTTCAATGCACACTTTATTTTGAGCATCCTATTATTTGATTAATACTTTATAAACATAACAGGAAAGTCAAGTCCATCAATATCATGAAAGTTGTCATGGCTCTACAAGCTCCAGTAAGAAAGCTTGTTTGCAATAATGCTGAAAATGTTTGCAATCTGTTAACTTTTATAGGCTGCTCTAGTAATGTACTATTCTGGTAATATGAATGAGATTATTAAAAAGTCAGATATTATTGGTCATGGGACCTTAACTATGTCTTGATATGAATGGGTTATAAAATATAAGCAACATTGAAAGAAAATTTGCTGAACAATTACTCAACCAAGATAACTAGGTTGATTGGTATGCAATCATCATTTGATGCTATGTCTAGGCTTTACGGCAACTGTAACGATAATTTAGCCTAAATGTAAAACATTGCAAATTGAGATGGGAAGTTCCGTGAATTGTCATCAATGTTAAAGAACATTATTATTATAGAACATAATTAATTAAAGAAAACATTTTATTATCGAACATGTCATACAACACTCGCATCACAAAACAACAAACAAAAGCTATTGGTAGCTGAAGGTTTGTATGTCAAATAATACCATTCGCTTGGTATAAACGTAGCGGTTCTCTGCGATTGCTGCTGTTATGAGACATTCGCCACGGAAAATAAAGAAAGACATAAACACGGGTGATGTTTTAACATAGACCGCAGTGCTGAACTGTGTGACGAAATTGTGGAGAACGCGCATGTGTGTAATTTACGGAATTATCGACCAATAAAAACATCCTTTTGTCACACCCCCTTTGCTTTCGACACCCCCCTTTCTTTCGACACGCCCCGTTCTCCGATCTGCAGATACTCATATTTGAATTTATAAGGCCTCAGATCCCCAGAAAGCCCCCAAACATCCTCTAGGGGCAGTACCAGCCCCACTGAAATACACATGGGGCGGCCTATGTCACCAGACAAATTTATTCAGACCTTTTCTAATTAAGGAGCTCAAGTACTCAGAACCAAACACAAAATAAGCCTCACTAAGGATGTTATTCACAAGCCAAATATAGATATCTTACAGCGCCTGGTAAAGGACTGCAATGTTTAATTTTCATCTTTTGAAAGCAGTGCGCCCAAGGAAAAGAACACACTTTTAAGCGGTTTTGTAGTTTGTGAAATTCTGATCTGTTAAATCCTGTCAGAACAGAAATGAAATTTACCAGCAAACTTGACTGTTTTCCCAGGTAAAATTGGAGCACAATCTGCACCGATGAAAAAAATTATTATGAACGGAAAGTTTAATGAAAAAAAAAACCTCAGACTGCAGTATGCAGCATTTCTGCACCCAACACTATTCAATATGAGTAGCTGAGGCTGGATGTGACAAAATGGGACGGTGAGGAAAATTGGGGGGGGGGGGTTATGTTCTGCACAGAAGATGAATGTCCAAAGGCAGAAGTTGCCCAAATGCAGTTGAAGAAACAGTGTATGGGGTATAGCCAGTGCTTCAAGTAGGCCGGAATGGACAGGTAAGCCGTACTGGGACTTCTAGGTTTTTCTCATACGAGTACCGGCGCTTTTTCTAGCATTCCGCTACTTCTCATAAGCTGTACGTACACAGTGTTTGTGTGCCCGTGAGATTCTCTTTCTCTCATTCCAACAAGAGTCACTGTATTTTACATCCTTTCATTGGACCTTCTACTTACCAGCTAGTTTTATTAGATCCCTCATTACAGTCTATTACAATCCATTCCACCCTTAAGTTTAAACCGAGGATGGGCGCCCCCTCTAGCCAGGTTCCTTCCGAGATTTCTTCCCATTGGGGAGTTTTTTCTCGCCACTGTTGAGTGTTTTTTCTTCCCACCGGGGAGTTTTTTACCTCGTTTTGCTAGTCAACAACAATTAATTCAAGTGAGCCCACCCACTGACATGTCATACAAATGGACTTAATTACCCAGACTGCACCTTGTTACTTACGTAGTTCCAGACAGGCGCTGCCACCCTACCGTTTCTCTCTTCCTCGCTCCAATGCTGCTGCTTTCTTGCCACAACAGTATTTCTGTAAATGTTGGCAGCTGCAACGGAACCGGTCTTTTCAACATGTTAGCTTGGCTGAAAAATGGGAGGTTCCGTAATGGACAGCTATGCCGTAGCGGGACTTCTATGTTCTATGTACCGGCACTTATTTCCCCCCCCCCCCACTTCAAGCAATGGGTATAGCTGGGCACAGCTTCTCTTAAATCCGTCTCAACAATCAGTCGGGGATAGAAACTTCAGCTATGCAGCCAGGAGGCCTCAGAATTTCAGGTGTCATTTTGTGCGCTGTGGTACTACACTGGATTTAAATTCCATGGGTTTGATACAGATTGCTCCTCAGGTCCGCTCGCGGATGTATATTTACATGTACTTTCTCCCCCATCTCTCTTCACCTGCTTGTTTTCGCCCTTACACCTGAACGCAATGTACGCATAATATCCCTGTCCACACAGACCCACCTGCTACAGGAGTGATGGGAAATTAAGTGATTCGCACTCGGCCGAAGGCAAGAACGGGAAAGACACAAGAGTGTGGTAGATAAGGAGCGGCTTTCAGAATCTGACAAGGAAGATACCGAGGGCCTGTATCACGAAGCAGGATTACCGAGTTAGCCGGATAACTGCGCTGAGTAAAACCCTGAACAGCTGTTTTTACTTCAGACCATGTTCCAGATTTGGGAGGGCTCCGAGGTTTTATCCAGCTCACTTTTGGCGCTTTGTGATACAGGCCCCAGAACCCTCTGCCCTGTGGGGGTTTTTCATAGGGTGGGCATTCGCATTGCCACGGTTCCGTCGGCGCGGCATTTCAACCGCGAACAGCTTCACAGCTCCCTGTCACCGAGTCAGAGGCTGGCGTAGCACGCTCCCCTCCGGGCTCCACAGTTCACAACGCATCACAAATGAAGGCTGAGGCAAACGGCGCGCGTGTTCGCCGCGAGCCTATAACCTAGCGAGCAGGTTTCAATGACGCATTTATTCGTACCCACGCTCTAGCAAGCAATGCGGGTGAGTAACCCTTGTGACTAATCGCAACAGGGAAAACCCCATTAACCTCATTAACGTGCTGCTCTCTAAAGTAGTCGATTAAAGGCACTCTGCCCTGTGGTGGCAGCTTGGCTGGTTAACCCCGTGCGCCATGTTCTGATAAGTGAGCCAACAGTGGAGAATCCGACGTCCGAACCTCAAAGCAAAATCTCGCTCGACAGACAAGGGGGCTGACGGGACCGTTTCCCTTTGCTGATTAACAAGCTTTTGCGCAAGAAGGGCTTCTGGGAAGATTGATTCCTCCCAAACCTTTCTGATGACGTGGATTGATTTATTAATGCTTTTTACCTCCACCCCTGCACAAAGCTTATGATATATTTCTCTTGTGTGGCCCACCCAGTGCCAAATATGCAGTTCAGGGGTGGGGGCTCTTCCCTAATGCTGCCCGCCCACCCACCCGCCAGCCAAAAAAATAAAAAATAAAGCACAGAGTGATATTATATTGTAGAAAAGGGTTGGCAAAGACAGAGGGTGATCAGAGGAAAGCCAGGGGAGAAAGGAGGGCGGGAAATGGAAGAAGAGAGAGAAAGGAGGTGGGAGTCGATTTAAGAGCTTGTGATTTAGGGTTTTAAAATCAATGGTGTTCTACAGACGCGGGCTTGTAGGACACAATGTAGGTTCCAAGACGGCGGTCCCCTGCACCTTCATCGACATTACTGAAAATACATTTCGGGAAATCCCCATGTGAATACCGAGTGGGGCAGTAAATCCCGTTTGTTTGCTACCTTCAAACTGCCTACAAATTGCACGCTTACCATTTACACGTACGGAGAAGCCTAAGAAGGCGCGATACCTTTCCCCGCGGATAAAAATGGACTCGTTCACTTATTCACCTCCGCTCCAAGGCTAAATGACCTTATGTATATCCTTGCACAATCATCTATTACTCCGGCATTTGAGAATACATAGAGGAATATGTTGATCACATCATCGCAGCCGAGATCCTAAATCTTAATAACTGTAGGCGAATTGACAAGGGTGAGGGAAGGATGGAGAGCTATAATTCCTCATCTATGCGCTGAGCTCCATGCCAAAACCATTTCACGCCAACGGAGGTTAAAATTAAAAGAATGTGCGGGTGCCGATTTATCTGTCCTCACTGTACGAAGCGTAAATCTAAGGGTTTGGTAACCCTTTCTCCCACGTCGCTTGGCATACATTTCACATTTTGAGGCAGGTTTGTTTATCTGGTGTACATTGCACATCCCGCAGAGTTTTTATTAGTTTAAACCTCAAAAATAAAACCATTTTACTCTCCTTGGTATTAGATTGCAGTTTTTTTGTTTGTTTTTTATCACTGGGGCTAAGTGGAATCAAAGTCATTCTCTGTCATTCTCTGTCAATCTCATTTTGTGAGATCCAGTCAAAGGTTAATTTAACAGGAGCTCAATCAATTCCCCTTCAACAAGATGTTATGCGCCGTGGAAATAACCGCTTTTAATTAATTCTAAATGTACCGGCGAGTCAAACGCCCCAACCGCAACACAGTTCAACACTGCGTGCCCAAATTCCTCAGCTGCATGGCTAAGTGCAAATACAAGAGGAGGAACTCATGTCCACCAATAGCGTTGGCGCTGGAATTATATTTCCATGTGCTAGGGACAAGACAAAGCAATTATCTTGGTTAGCGCACTGAACTGAAAAACTGATTAGACTATTAGCACCAGCAGCACCATTGAATTTGGAGAAATACCAACCTAAATTAGACTCCACAAGTTTTCTGCTGTCCATCTTCTCGAATTAGCTGGACCTCCTTAAATTATGATACTAATCAACAGTGAAAATTCAATTCAAAATAGTCCCAGGACACCAACTGAAGGCAGTAAATGCCCATAAAGAGCGAATTATCTCTATTTAGCATCTTTCCCTTGAGAAAATATATCCCAGTGCCGTGCATTCTTTGCAAATCAGCAATGCCAAAATTCTGCTGCATCATTATTTCCAACGTCGCAATATTCAGCAGAAAATCTACATTTTTGGACATATTTCCCAGGTTCATCCGCAGGACGCAGGGAACCAGAGAAAGTTACAGGACAGTAGACAGCCCCGGACCACAATGCATTAGCCTTAAAGCTACGTGTGGCACGGTTAATGAAAGCCAGCGTCAGGGCCATGGCGATTTCTTTAAACTGCAGTAAAATTTCCATATTTGAAGATTCCCAGCGTGGCGTCCCAATTTTTTTTTGCATATCTGTGCGAGCCAACAAAAAAAATTGAATTATGCATCGCCGTCATGGGAAATATCTTAAATAGAGCAGCTGACTAGTTCAGAAAGAATGCGAGGGAACTAAAACGCCCATATATTCAAATTGGACTCCGGCGAAGGAGCAGGTTGCTCTTCATCCAGCTGCACATAAATACAATACCCAAAGTCAAGTACAATTAATGAGCATTTCATTAATAATGCAGCAGCGGAGGACGATGAGAGCCGTTACAGCCAATAGAGTGAAGTCTAGCCTTCCTTAAGTAAATATTGTACGAAACGCATTAGGTCCCCCCCCCCCCCCCCCCCGTTAGGCTTATCCATCCATGTTAGGGAAAACATCTTTATAATGCTGGCTTCTTCAAAATTGCACCTTTGCAGTAACCACAGAACATCATTTAAATTAAAATGTGCTGATAATCAATTCAGTAAAAGCAGGCCGCATGGATTCCTTCCATGCAAACCATCTCTAAAGCTGTAGAGGGGGATTAAAAAAAAAAAAAACCCAAACAGAAAAACGGAGCGAGAGATGGAGCGAGACAGAGAGAAAGAGACGGAGAGGCAGAGAGCGAGAGACGTATGTTTATCCGAACACAAAAACCCCAAACCAAACCACACCACTATTTAAGACGCAGTTTGTGTAGATAGCTAACCAGTATATTTGGTCCTTGTTGTGGGTAATAAGGGCTGGCTAATTTTCTCCCACTCAATTACAGATATCGATCCCTCGGAGCTGGCTCCCACTGCTGGAATTACACTAATGGTCCGGGCCCCTCGTAAATCTAGTGTGTACTGCCAACCAGGGTTGGCAAGGGGGGCGGGGGGAGGATATTACACGGAGGAAGGGAATGCAAGGCACAGACACTGCCCACACACTGCAGAAGAAGCTTCCACCAGGTAGACAAGGGAGAAATGCAAGAGCTAGAGCAGGAAAAGGTCATGAACCGTTCTCACTGAGGCATTTTATTTTGTTGCGGTTAGCAGTTTTCAAGATCCTCCTTTTTTCCAACGATCTTCCTGTTGTAAACAGAGTCAAAACCAGCGGCTGTCTAGAACTGCCATGCCGTGTAGTTTTTGTACACAGTATCATGTGCGATGGGCTTTGCTGTTCCTGTGGTTGGGATTACGGTCTCCTATGCTGCCAGTGTCCATGTCCTGAAAAGCACTTCTGCTGCTGTCAGTGGACGGGGGTGGGAAGGGTGAGAACAGAACAGAGCAACACTGATGTCTTCTCTGGAGTTTTGACTAGACAGATGTGGGTTTCTCTCCCTCTCCCTCTCTCTCTCCATCTCCCCTTCTCCCTCCCTCCCCCTCCCTGTCTCTCCTACTCCCTCCGTCTCCGTCTCTCTCTTTCTCCCTCCCTCCCTCCCTCTTCCCCTCCATCCCTCCCCCTCTCCCCCTCTCTCTCCCTCCCTCACTCCGCCCCCTCCCCCCCCCTCTCCCTCCCCCTGTCCTCTGTTTAATCACACCGGTATTTAACACCGAGGTTAATACACTCCCACTTTCAGCAATACGGCGGCACTGCATCTCCCGCCAAAAATAACGCTGCATTCCAGCCCTGTCCGAGCCGCCGGGTCCAGCGGCAATCTATCAGCCATGTTTGAGCTGCACCCCGGAGCCCATGCCCTCTCAGTGTCTGAAAGCAGGCAGGACTGGATGAATGAGAATCTCACAGGGGCCCCGTCTAACCGTTTCCATAAACATGGGGGCAAGAACAACTGCCAGGGACCTGAACAATGGAGTCCATTTTCACTTCTCCAGGTCCATCGAAACCAATAGAACAAAAGGCGATAAAGGAGAGCCAGGGTTCGAGTTTCAGAGCAATAAAGCAAATCTAGGATGAACGGCTGGTGTGACACCTTTACTTTTCTCTATTTATTCAGTGACAATCTGGTGACTATATTATACTTTACTTTCTTGGCAGCTAACAGTGAAACTTCTGGAAACTGCTTAACAACAGCATCGGAAGTCTTTGGTGGTATTATTGTCTTATAAAACAAATAAATAATATGAACCTTAGATAAATAAAATTATTATTCATAACATTTTTTGTATCTTATAAACAAAATAATTGGTTCACAAACATGCTTTAGCACTCACAAACAAATCTCTCCGAACAGGCAAATATGTTTGTGAACCAATTACATTTGCCTGTTCGGAGAGATTTGTTTGTGAGTGCAAAAACATGTTTGTGAACCAATTACGTTTTTGCACTCACAAACAAATCTCTCACCAAAAGTTGGGACAGTATGTAAAATGCACATAAAAGCAGAGAGCAGTGATTTGTAAATTCTCTTTTACATATATTTTATTGAAAACAGTGAAAAGATATTTAATGTTTTACCTTATCAACTTTATTGATTCTTGTTAATACACGCCAATTCCGAATTTGATGCCTGCAACACGTTCCAAAAATGTTGGGACGGGGAAAAGAAAAGACTGGGAAGTTCAAAAGTTCACCTGTTTGGAACATTCCATAGGTAAACAGGTGATACCATCATGATTGGGTATAAAAGGATATCAAAAGACTCTTGATATCTTATTTTCAGGTACTCTTAAGATGTAAATTACACTGGAATAGTATGGAACCCATGGTTGGCTAAATGGCTGTAAGACACCAATGGTCTGAGTTATCAAATGAGCCTCAAACCATCACTCTGCTGCCAGATATGCAGTAGATATGGATGGATCACTTTAAGGGTTGTTTCTCCTGACTCATTTTCCTATTGAACTCTATGGAAAAATAAGAAAAAACCCTTCAAGTGATCCATCCATATCTACTGCATACCTCGCAGCAAAGTGATGGTTTGAGGCTCGTTTGATACCGCAGACCCTTGATGACTTGCAGCCATTGAGCTAACCATGGGTTCCATACTATTCCTGTGTAATGTACAGCTTAATCTAGTCCTACCCTCCAATTCCCATAGTGATCCATTCAAATGCAGAGGGCTTATAGTATCGCTAGTCACATGAAAATAAGATTTCAAAATTTCAAGTAAAAATAAATAAATAAAATTTAAAAAAGAATTAAAAAGCACATTGATCATTGCACAAGACAGCAGCACTAATTGCATTAATGCTTAGAGCACCAATAATATGGTAAGTAGACGCTTTTAATCTTCACAGTAGGAGAGGAGCGGACAGGTAGAGAGAGAAGTACAATCTCTGCCGGTGTTGGAATGTCACTGTAGTGTAGTTAATCCACCCAAATTGTCTTAATTACTGTGAAGAGGCTCTTCACTCTGCTGTGGGAGGTACGGTCTCCCGCCCTCTGCTCCCGTGATGCAAGCTAAAATTCCTTCTGCGTGCGCGCGCGTGCCTGTGTGTGTGTGTACATGCGTGTGTGTGCGAGTCTATCAAACAGTAGAGAATAATTTGTTTTGCATGGCATGAGACAATCATAAAGCTAATGGTCTGTATCAGTGGCACAGGATAATTCCCCCATGGAAAGACTCTCACCCTCAGACTGACACCCTCAGTGACAGCATTTTTATAGGCCAGGGGCGAGGATAATAAAGTAGGTAATTATCACACGGTAATAGATCAAACATTTTCTTCTCTCCTATTTTCCTCTTTCTCTTTCTTCAGTTTGTCCATGTCGGCCTCGAACCGCTGCCGTAAGCTGACACAGTCCAGGGCGAGCAACTTTGAATCTGCCCTTTGACCTTTCCCAGCATTCTCTCAATATAAATACAAGTCCAGTTAGTTACTCTATTTAATACTGAAAGCTCCAGGCTAGTCAAGCCAGATCGAACAGACGAGAAAACGTTGAGCGACAGAGACGCTTTGCTCACTATTCAGTCCTCGTTCTCTGCGTTTGCACATAACCACATGAATTCAGAGGATTATCAATATCCGCATGATCCCAACTATTCAAAACTGCAATCTCATCGGCAGCAGAAAAAGAAGAACTTACTCAGCACAGAGTTACTCTCGTGGTGACACCCGCGGGAATCGTAGAGACATTCTCTCCGTGGGAAACTGGATTAATGGCGGTTTCATTTTCTTTTGTTCAGCGCTGGGCTCTCAAAACGGCCATGTCTTATTTGTTTGTGACAAATGTACACATTGTGGTAACTGACAACTAACAGTCGCAAGCTGCCTAATGTGCTGCGTGTTCTCTCGGTTCAGACTGGCAGCATACATATAAGCCGTTTAATTGTAACACTGGATTACTGTAAGTATCAAGTGTTCAAACATAGCATTAAGGAACCATAACCCCACAACCACATTGTCACACTCAAGTAAGAGCACGGTAAAGCTCTAACATCACACAAATGACACAAACTTCCTCGTTTCCTGTAGGCTGAAACCTCCAGAATATATCGGGGGAGGTTCTTTTGTTGCTGCCAACCGAAACCAACTTGACAACTGAAACTAAAAAGGTCTGACGTGGATCAACTAAAGGGAAATGCGTTTTCATCACAAATGTGCAGGATGCAAGATCAAAAAAAACTGAGAAGATTTTTAGTTTTTATTATTATTTTTTAAAAATATATTCACCCACAGAGCAGCCCAGTTAATGGCAAAAAAAAAAAACACTTTTAAACTTCCGGTCGCGTGGGAGCAGCTTTCTGATTTTCCACAAGCCGGCTCCGATTAGCTCTGGGGGCCTCGGCAGTTTAATAAAGATGAAGGAAACCAAGAGAGCGGTGGCCTTGGGAGAAGGGGCCATGAAACTGATTTTAATTGCCTTTGTAACCGAGCACCCTGGAGTGACTGACACTAACTCCCACCCTATTCTACTCCTACGCTTGCCGCCTGATGCCGTGGCCTTGTTTTTCGCGGGTAAGAGAAACTTCCTGAAGACTCAACAGCCAACCTACTGGCTGTTGGATGGCTTATTCGGTTAAGGCACCCCGCAGTGGTGCACGGATCAGACTCACGGCCTCAAATTGAATCCTGACCTGGTTGGTAGCTCCACAGGGCGATTACAATTGGTACAATTGGCGCCAGCGTCTCCCAGGGTAAAGGTCAAACAGGGATCGGCGTTTCATCGCTCTTGAACGACCCCCACTGGCCGATAAGGGCGTTCATAAGGCTGCATATCAAAGCCGCATATGAAAGGTCTTCCTCCGACACTGCTCTGTGCAAACTTAGCTGCGGTCTGCGACGCGAAAAGAAGCAGCTGCTGGACATCACGTGCGTCGGAGGAGAACCGTGGATCTCCCAACTCTCCCGAATTGGCAGGGTGGTTCGCGCATGGAACGCGGCTGTGCTTGCAGTCGGACATTCCAGATTGAGGTGGGAGTTGGATATATACAGCCCCGGGTTGGGCGGCAAATTAATAAAAACTTGGAGACAGGGCGAAGGGGATGAGGACCTGACAGAGATATCGCAGGTAACCGATCTCAGAGATGAAAAGGGAGGGAACAGGAATTGCAGGAAGCTGCGGCATAACCGAGCTTTCAACTCTAATAATCTTGATTAATGCCCTTCAAAGCCCGGCGGCCGTGTCATATGTTCCTTTGGTCTTTGTTTAAGGGCGGGAGCGCACGAGCCCGGGGAAGATAAATGATGGGGTAGAGGTGGGCCGTCTGGCCTATGTCTCGGTGAATGTTTGCTTGTTGCAGCTCATTGATCGTAGGAAGTGAAACCATTTGTCTTAAAGACTGCCGATGTTCTTTCCTCAGCACGAGCTGGGCGGTTAGTTAGACCCTCCTACGGCGCAGCGAGGAGCTCTTTCACGGCTGCTCCTGGCCTCAGATTAGCACGCCGGCGGCCGGGAATATAATGGAGTCATTCAGGTGAGATGACTTGCGAGATCCCAGATTGAAAAACAGGCTGAGCCCCCAAAGGCCCGCGGAATGTCGTTGTCTAAAATGACGCGCGTCGTCTTCGCGGTCGGGCATCCGCAGTGCCAGCGCGCCACGGCAACGACGGCAGGACAAAAGGCAATTCATTAGCTTCACTTTCACATCTCCATGCTGACCTGTCCCCTTATCCGTTTGACAAATTGTTGAAGAGATTTTTCATGATAGATTGTAACAGAAAAACTATTTATTACCTGTTATTGGCCAGGAGTGCTTTTTGACAATCAAGAGATTTTGAGGGCTAACAAGCGGCCTGTTCAAATCAGTTTTAATAAAGCAGAGAGGGTGGCATTTGAGAATTTGTGTGCGTGTGTGAGCGTGTGTATGAGTACATGTATGCACAACAACCAGAATGCTTTTTAACCACATCATGTCAGCTCCTTCAACTTTCACACATAATGCTGGAAACTGCATTAAAATCCTACTATCGAAAACCAAAAAGACAAATCACAAAGGAATTTTGAATATAAAAATGCACTGAGAGCTTGTCACAGTAAACAAGCCGTCTGCATTATTCTTTCAACACCAAAACTTGCCCAGAGATGCAGCCACCTACGAGCAAAGTACCAGGGAGAACAGGGCGCTACGAGCAGGGAGAACAGGGAGAGAGGAAGCAGGGGCCACTTCCTGCTCACCTTTGTGGTTGATACTCCTGATGCTCTGCCTGCTCTGGATGTCCCACAGCCTGACAGTCTCATCGTGGGAGCCGGACAGCAGGAGCGTGCCGTCCATGGACACGGACAGGCATGTCACCAGCGTCCTGTGGTGGGGAGACACAGAGAGCCAGAAACGGTCGTTAGCGACTTCTCACCCTTTTGTTTAGTCTGTGAGCGATTCATTTATTTTTCTATTTTTGCTCTGCTGTGGTTTTCACTCTCCAATGAGCTGCAGGTTAAATGAGCGAGAGATCGAGAGCGAGAGCGAGAGAGAGAGCAGTGAGAATCCGACTGGAGACGTTACAGCACAAATGGGGTAATTACTGTAATGTTACAGGACTACCTGGACAATTGTTCAATTGTTTTTGTCACTCAACTGTGTCTACAGTGCAGAACAGCACAGAAGCAATCACACGACACATCGTCTTAATTAAGAGAGAAACATGAACTCAAGTTCGGGCTGGCTCCAAATAGACAAGCTGCTATTTGCAGGCATTTATTTGAGGTGTCCCCAGACGATGGACTTGGAAGATCACACATTCTTAAATAAAAATAACAAGATAGAAAGAGGTCAACGTAATAAATGAACAATCATTTGATCAATTTTATTTGGAGCGACTGGCTGCGTACATAAAGGCTGCATGCACTTTGTGTGCATCTCTGCCCAAATGAATCACAGCGCTTCCTGCAGAGCACTCAAAATGGAAGCTAAAGTTGGACATATCTCCCATTAAAAATACTCAATTCTCTTGCCACCGCTAGGCACGCCGCCAAAGCACTTAGAAAAATTACAATTTGTCTGCACCAACTGTACTTTATTTATTAATTTTATTCTATTTTTTCACCCGGCATCAACACCGTTATCTCGCTTGTTTCCATTCACATATTACAAGCAGTATAATCGCCATTTGTTTACCTTCGAGGTATGGCAATGGGGGGACACCTCCAAACACTTCAAGCAGCAAGACCTATTTGCGAAAACGCTAACAGCCCTCTGCACCCGCCCCGCACTCTGCTGCCTGGCTCTGTACACCTGCCGTGTGCCGTTCCTTAAGGGCGGCTCCGGTGTGATCCTGGGCGGGGAGAGAGTCTACAACACCACGGCTGTCAGGGTATCAGGACGGAGCCGTGTGCAAACAGCTCGCGCGAGGTTACTGATCCTAAACCGTGTAATGGCTGCCGCCACCCTCCCCGCCACGCCACGTCACGTCACGTCACGTCATCACTGCGGTCTGCACCTTCTACCGAACCCGTGGTAGCGGCGGAGGGGTGACTTCAGCGGAAGACTACCTGTGTCCTTTGAAAACTTGATTGCCGTCGTTCTCAGACTGGAACGTCTTATCCCGGCTGAGATTCTGCAGGTCAGACAAAATGGGGAAAAAAGAAGAAGAAAAAAAAAAAGACTTTACAAACAAGATATTCACACAAAAGCACAGTAGAATGTGAAGCTTAAAAAGAAACTTTTCCCCCTAATTAGCATGTACAATAGTTTGGGTGCACACACTTGCGTGTTGCTTCCACTTAAGTGCACCGCTTTTTTGGCCACGTTTTGCTCATAAATGGTATGATCGATTGCTTGAATCGCATTAGCCAACGATGAGGCTGAATCGAGAACATACTGTGGGCGTTCTTGATCTCGACTGCGGCAGCTGGTCATCATTTCTTTATGGCTTTTACTTTGGAATGCTCGATTAAACATGACAGCTGAACTTCAGACGAACAGAGAAAAAAAACCTCTCGTGGAAGGGAGCCAAGTTTACACATCAAACCGAGAATACATTTCTACGCCTCCTCCATCAGGAGATTCTAAAGCCCGCGCTGGACACTTGACTGCTGAGGAAGGCGGATTGACTCTCCGTATAAATCATCGCTGGAAAGAGGGGGAGAGAGAGAGGGAAAAAAGAATGGGACGAGCAAAATGTATGTGGCGGAAACAAGCTGGAGAAAGAGCAATTAATCCGACACTGAAAGAAAAAGGGCATTTTAAAAAAATCACGTTAAAGAGCTAAAAACCAAGCAGGCCACTTAAAATACTTGAAAGCTGTCCAGAACCATTTAAGGGGAAATTGGATGTCTTTTTAGACGACCAGACCGGATTTAGATTTTTAAAAACCAGCACTGAGGAGAGAGAGAGAGAGAGAGAGAGAGAGAGAGAGAGAGAGAGAGAGAGAGAATACAGCACACTGGTACCCAACAGAGAGACATTTTCAGCTATATATCTGTCCCTCTGCCTTTTATTCCCATTGACAATCCCATGACAATTCCATGCCAACTCATCTGCCACCCCCACAAAACAAATCAACAATCGGAACGACCGGCAGGCAAACGCCCCACCAGCGCCGCGCTGTTTGAAATGCAGCCCTCGTCGCCTGCTGCTGGAATTAATGCCCACGGTGCATTGAGGCGCCCGTCACACTAGAACGTGTGCCCAGCTGGAGTATGAAATCCGTTTTTATTAGACAATGATCCACAGGCACATTGAGAAATAAGCTGTCCAGGAAATGAGAAACAGATTCCGCCCTGTAAACAGGACAATTAAGAAGGCAGGAGAGGCAGCACCGGTTTGAGTATTAATACCCCCCCCCCCCCCCCCCCCCTTTGAAAGAGCGGCTACATTAAGATAGCGGCCTGAGTTATGAGGAAATGGAGAGTACTACAGAAACAGAAGCAGACATCGGCTGGATGTGCGTGCGGCGAATTTATGCACTGGTTGTGACAAAGAAAATGGATGAGCTGGAAGACCTGAATACATGTTAGGCAAAGACATTGTTCAGAGGATAATATCTGCAGTCCTGTTAGTGCCAGTCAAACGGTTAATAACAGGGAAGCTGACAAAATGCAACGACCCCCAGGATAAATGCACAATGTTGTTACCTACTTCCCACAGCATAATCGAGAAAGGCAGACCTTTTATTTTTTTTGCCACCAAAGAGAGGCTTGAGGTGTCTTTATCAAAAACTCAAAAGCTTAAAGGATTAAAACGAGAGAAAAATGAAAGTAAACTGAGAAACCTTTCTCGCAATAATGTAAATCTGCTGAAATTTTTTTTTTAAAACTACTCCATAAGGCCAAGGCGGAAGAGGCTGACAGATTAGCCACAATCCCTTCAGAAAGACAATACAGAAAAAAGCTGAATAATGATATTTTATCATATTGTGAGAGCGGTTTTCTGCTGGAGGAGGGGGAGGGTGTTTGGGGATACTGGAATGACAGAGCATTTTAAATGGTTTTAAAAGCATCCCACCACCTACAGCAAGCTCCGCTATGTATTCAGTACAGATATCTACCATTCTTTATAATGCAAGACAAACTGAATCAAATACGTCTGTTAATTGTAAATGACTGGTCCTTTTCATTAAAACTGAAAATAATCAATTGTATATATGTTCGTTTTTACAAAACCCACTGCTCCAATACTGAATTGCTAGCCTTTCTGCAATTACCTTAATTATCAAATCGATCGTTAAGCCGGATTACCTAAATAATTAAGTGTCTAAAGACTGGCGCTGGAGTTGATCGGGGAGTACCTCCGCTTTGAAAATCTTGAAAGCGGAGCTTTGGAGATATGGAAATTAAATAAGTGAATCACGCACATTCATAACCTTGGCAACGGTTCCAGAAACAGCAACAGCGGAATAGGGAAGTGTGTAACAACAAGCAGCAGGAAAGCCTTCATGCACTCAGCTAATATAAAGGATCTGCCGCGGCGAATGCTTTTCCATCATGATAAATGCATCTTGCCAGGAATCTGTAAAACACAGATTGTATAAACTTCATTGAAAAGCCCCTGAAGCCTCTGAACCCTTAACTGAGGGCAGATTTACCACTATCTGTTTAAAAAAAAAAAAAAAAGGCAGCCGGTCCTATTTTCAGCCACACTTCCCGGAGATAAATAATTCCAAAGAAAAGAAAGTCCGTAAGAGTTACGACTTAATTCAATATAGGGAAAATGGTTGCAAAAAAAAGCTAAACAGATTATCAGATGCGCACAGAGCCATTGCAACTCCAACCCAAACTATGATCCAGGGAGTTCACACAGAGCATAGGCTGTACAACACAACTTTAACAGGAGCTCTCTTTAACACACCGACGCCTGTGTCCCTGTTAGCAGCATTTAGCAGCAATCAGGCGGCGGCATTAGGGCTTAAGCCAACTCAGCAGCTAAACGAAGGGACTTGCGAGCCCGTCGAGCCTCTTGGGAAAGAACCAACATCAAGGGGACAATTCTGAGCGATTATTGCAGCTTCCAGCAGGAAGGCCAATTTGCTGTCGAGCAAATGAGAGAAATTCAAATGGTGATGGTAAGCGAGGACGGGTAACGGCAGCCATGGCGGTTGGGATGAAAGGAAACCTTTGGGGGAGACCAAGTGGCACAGACAGTGCAATTAGAGCACCTGCTTTCCCCCCCCTCAGAACTACATAGCTGTGCTGTGCGTGCCTGTCCAATGTGACCTGATACTGCCGTCTGCATTTTAAGTGACAAGAGTCTCGCTTACTACTGTATTATTTGTGACCCTGGAACACCCATACAGTTGAACTTGTCTGGTACTAGATACGTCCACCCACAGGTACGATACGCCGCTGTATAATCAACAAGGCAGCTGGCTAAATGTATGTGGTTGCTCACCGGCTTAGGATACAGGAAGAAATCCTGACGCCTGCGATTTCGTTTTCCCCGCGTTGAAGAGACCGTAGCGAACCGATCACAGCAAGGGACGCAGATTATACGCAGAACTGGCACACAGCCTATGAGGTGAAATATTTGTTTACGGCCTGGCGTGAACTATCAATGATATTACAACAAGGCTGCGTTACCTAGCCATGTGCCAACAAAGAAAATGGCTTTCTGGCTTCGGTATTTCACACAGAATAAACAGCCCCGTTTCCACTCTGGGCTCCGGGCTAACCTTTATCATAACAGAGGTCTGGCCAGATATTTCTGTTCTGGGTCAATTTGCTGGGGAATGCCTCTGGCTTGTAGCAGGTGTAGCTGGTCTACGGTGCAGAAACACGGCTTCGGGGGGTTTTTCTGAACTTGCAAAAACAAGATGAAGGGGGACAGGGGCAGCTTCCATCACGCAAACACACGCACACACACATTCCTTACAGTCAGAGGTCTAAAGTACAGCAAAGCCCTGCAAATTAAATCCAAATACGGGGGTCCACAGAGGCGCCAGCCCACAGTTCCCCTACACTGTCCGGCTGCTGACGAGTCGCGGCTACTCCTGCCCGCCGGCTCGCCAAACGGACGCTTGTCGCCGCTCAGGCCCTGCCCCCGTCTGACCCCCATCCGTCACGCGCGCCCGGACAGCTGGGAGGGGCAGCGGACGTGGGCGTGCCGGGGGTAGGGGGTATTTCCCTAAGCCCCGCAGGGCCGGGGTGATGTATGGGAACCTTCACCGCTGCTCCCACTCATCACAGGCAGGTCACAGTCCACCACAGCAAGCTCATCAGGGATGGGCATTAATTACTGCATCGGCAGGGAGCACGCACACCCCCCTGCACCGCCCTAACGCGCGCTCCGCATTGCTTCACGTGATGATGCAGAGGGAGACACGGAGCATGCACACCACCCCGGCCCCGCCCTAACACACGCTCCACATTGCTTCACGTGACGCAGATGTGTTGGTCGGACCGTGTTGTGAGGATTCACTCTCCGGCCTCTCGCCCTCCCAACATCGCGTCATTCTCCCACAGTAAAATGGAGGGCGCCTTCACTCACTCCCAGCTCTTCCCTTTTTGAGATGCACAGCAAGGACAGGACAGAGGAGGAAAACTGTGGCAGCTCATCAATATCCTGGATTCAAACCCTCATTGTGCCCTGAGATGCAAACTTGAGGCAGAGGCATGAGGAGAGGGAACACGCAGGAGCAGTGCACCACTGCCCCCTTCAATCCCTCATCAGACTGCAGCTCGTCCCAGTGCCCCGGCCTGACCTTACCAAATACTGACACAACTGGACTGGCCTGAACAACACACACACACACACACACACTCTCTAATGCTCTCACACACACACACACACACACACAGCTACACACATACACACTCGCACTCGCACTCGCACTCACACTCACACTCACACTCACACTCACACGCTCTCTCTCACACACACACACACACACACACACACACACACACACACACACACACACACACACACACACACACACACACACACACACACACACACACACACACACACACACACACACACAGCTACACACATACACACTCGCACTCACACTCTCAAAACTAACGAGCAAACCATGGCACCCAAGAGCCCCGGTCACCACAGATAAAAGGCATCAAGGAGCTGCCGACCGCTCAGAGGGGACGCTTATGAAATAAAGATGCTGTCATAAGATTAAAAAGGGGTTAAAGCACAGCGTGAAGGATGAGAGAGGAGAGGGATTCAAACTCAAAGGCAGCTCGACCGAAGATGCATTTGTAAAACTCCGCAGATGCGCGACTATGCGTTAAAACCTCGGGCACTTTTCGCAGGATTGCACAATCAAGGGCAAAATCCATCCAATCAGATACAGAGCACCAATCACACAAAAATCAATGGATTTGCAGGTGTGCGTTCTACGCCACGCTTGTGGCAGTAGCAAAAATCCATCAGACCGCATGACCACCTGAGCAATTGTAGTGTAGTGCAGTCAGGCTTCTTTTCTGACCTGATATTGTCATATCCAGTTCATCTCACGGTTTTAAAAAATTCCACTGAAAATGTTTGCAAACGCTGTACTTTTTTTTTTTCTCAGGCGAGCTGAGCTGCCGGGGCTGTCATCCGGCGCTGCTTGTGAACACTCTGCTTTGCCTTTCTGTGCTGTTTTCGGGTGCTGTCAGTCCAGGATCACTCTCACGGTCGCATACACATCTTTTAGACACGCTGCAATAAGCACAGCGCACCCGGGTTTCTCCATATTACACTCAGGCCTCAACACGTGCCATACGTAACATTGTAATTATCTAGTTCCTAACACTTTTCCTTTTACGGGTCTCCTCCCTGGGGCCTCCGCCCGTCTCTCCCCTACCCCAAGGTCACAGACCAAGACCAAGCCCAAGCCTCTCCTGGTTCCTCCTCATTCCACGATGTAACCTGAAGACCTGACTGTATCATCCTGCTGTTCTCCATCCATCCATCCATCCATTATCTAACTCGCTTATTCCTAGTCAGGGTCGCGGGGGGTGCTGGAGCCTATCCCAGCATGCATTGGGCGAGAGGCAGGAATACACCCTGGACAGGCCGCCAATCCATCACAGGGTGCACACACCATTCACTCACACACTCATACCAATGGGCAATTTAGAGTCTCCAACTAGCCTAACCTGCATGTCTTTGGACTGTGGCAGGAAACCGGAGTACCCGGAGGAAACCCACGCGGACACGGGGAGAACATGCAAACACCACACAGAAAGGCCCCCAGCCGGGATTCGAACTTGGTACCTTCTTGCTGTGAGGCGACAGTGCTAACCACTGCACCACCGTGTCGCCATCCTGCTGTTCTGTCCTGCCTTAATATTTACTTCATTGAATGTACTGCCAAGCTAGTCTATCATCCCAGGCTGTAATCTCCCCAAGCATTATGATTATTTGCCCAATATATTCCCACCATATATTACCATTTAGCCTTTAACTGCTGACAGTGGGCCGGCCAGCGGAGGAGGGGCTCCCCCTCTAAGCTGGGAAGTTTTTTTTTCTTCCCACTGGAAAGTTTTTTGCTTTTTTTGGGTTTTTATTTTTATTTTTTTACCTCTCTTGCTTTGTTTGTTTTTCATGTGCTCAGGCCCCCAGGTTATCATAATTTTCTGCAAAGTATAAAAGCACTGTACAAATAAAATGGAATTCAGTTTACTACAAATATATAATCTAATGTAAGGCACGACGCTGTGGTGGAAGGATGAGCTTCACAGTCTTGGAATGAATCCAGATCACGCCAATGCTGACTGCGGCCGGTAGCTCCATAGAGCAATGCGTCCAATTTTTGGCGCATTTCTCTTCTGAGGCAGCGCTAAAACCACCACAAACCTGGTCTTAACTCAAGTCCCAGTTGTTTCGATGTTATTTTAACAGCACAACATTAAGGTAGTAATATGCTTCTACATGCGTGTGCACAACGCGCATAAACCTCTTACACACACAGGGGCGCACACACAAACATGCATAAAAATATCAAGATTACAATGTGAAATATTATTGTTGTGAATATCAAAAAATACATAATAAAAGGCTCAAGGACCACATACCTGTCCCTCAGCGAAGTGGAATGCCACCTTAAATTGCTTTTATTCTGCCAGGTTTTAACAAACTTCTATCATCTCCTGGCAGCTGAGCTGGAGAAGAAAGCCTGCTGTCCCTATATGCACTCCCTGTTGCTATGAAATTAACAATTAAATAAGGGTAATAGTATTATACATTTTTTTGCGAGCGGGGAGGCTAGTTCCAGAATCTCCTAAATTCAATTGGAGACATATCCCAATCTGCCGTAAATTCATCCATACATGAAGTTACGCACCTCAAGCCTAGTCCGACATGACAATGAATAGCCTAGCCTACATTCAAGTCCCCATCACACCTGTCAGCCAAGAACGGGTAAAACAGGAGTTCAAGGCGAACTTTGCATTTCCTGGGGTTCTGCCCCAGCAGAGACGCTCTTATGTGTGAAGCGTAAGGGAGCCCACTCTAACATCCAGGCGATGTGCGATGCTGTGTGTAAGCTTACACATGTATTCACTAATTATTCTGGATCAAGCTATGACTCTATATTGGCCAATAGTTCCTGCGATCTTCCGGGGGGGAACAATCTTCAGTTAGGGGACAATTAAAAACTTATATATAACACCTATAACAATGAGTGAATTGCCATTCAATCGAAAGTTCAGCACATTTGAGCCTTGCGCCTTACTTCGCGTGCGAATTATCCACTGTCTAATTAGCAATAATGAAGTTGTACACGCCCTAAATGCACTTGCGCCATGCGTTCTAGACCGTGCGCTAAAATCGTCAAGATAGAGCCTCACGTGTTTGGAAAGAGAGCCGTGGTGGTCTCCACTCGAGCAAATCGGCAGTGGGGTTCGCGCGTGAACGCGTCAGTGGTTGCACACAGATGGGAAATTGGACACGCTCAGCCCTAAGTTTGAGCTCCAAATTTATTTTAAAAATAAATTAATGAATAAAAATAAAAACATTTAATCAAATGAAAACACCCTCTGCCCCTCATTGGATGCACCCTGCATACAGGCTGCTATACAGTTCAGCGTGTTTGTGAATTCAGAAAGCAAAAATCATTCAAAGATCGACATGCCTGAAATTGAAAAGGCTAGATTAGCCACTAAAGGAGACTGATGAGGGAACCTGGCTCGGCACTGTTTAAATCAGAAAGTTCACGTAATGAAAAGTGGTGGTTCAGAGACGGTACTGGGGCTTTAGTCCTTACCGTGCTGCACAGGGAAACCTGGAAGATGCTGCCGTCGCTTCCACCGCAGAACAGGGAGTACTCGCAGGGGTCAAGGGTCACAGACATGATTCCGACATCAAAGAGGACAGATAACAGCATCTCGCCTGAGGAGATCTCCCACAACTAGAGAGAGAAAGAGAAAAAGAGAGAAAGAGAGAGAGAGAGAGAGATGGAGAGAGATGGAGAGAGACAGAGATGTATGGCGTGTGAGCTCATCACTGCAGAGGTGTTCAGCTGACCCCATCTGTCTGAGATGGAGTGAGCAACAGCATAGAACAGGAGTTCAGGGCATAAAAATCTATCTCAGCGAGCGCAGTGTCTGCACTTTTCTGTTCCAACTTCAACTTAATTACTTGATAGGTCCAATTATTTACCCCATATGACACTCTTAACATTTCAGCCAAAGAGTTTTATGGACCATCGCTCATTGCGCGCTAAGCTAACACTAATATTCCTAGTGTGAGGGAAATTAGCTGAGGCACCGATTTGGCAACCCTGTTTAAGGGCCTAAAAAATGTTTACTGGACAGGACAAACCTTAGGGCAGAATATTTCCCCCATTTACACGCGGACCTTTGTGTCCCAATAGAACTAACGATTTGGGATTGGTTCAGGCATAGCCCTTACTCTTAAACTGCAGTGAACAGAGACAGGAAACGTGCGACACGCAGGGCGTCCTTGTTATGAAGTAGTCATTTGGGAAAGGCCTCGTTATTGCTGTTGTATTAATGGAGAGCCGTTACCCTGAAAGCCTCAATCGTAAAATAAAGTGATAAAGGATTGAGCCGCGCTGAGTGCATGTCAATTTGAATGAAAGAGCGAGCCGCGGGAACGACAGCAGCACCAGATAACGAGGGAGCGGACGACTCTCTCGGGAGTTAACCAGACCGATGACCAGAAGCACTTCCTCCCCCGCGGTTTCCCGTTTTCTCAGGCCCAGCGTGACGCACCCCGAGAGGCGGCTCGGCGTGACCTGCGATAATGCCCGAATCCGGGCCCGATCTACACCGACGGCCCTGGACGCTGCGCCTCAATGAAAGCGGAGAGGCCGCCTTGCCCTGACGCTTCAATTCGCTTTTTTTGCGCAAAATACTTCCCTCAGTAGGGCTACGGGCTACGCTTTGCTCAGCCCTTCTCTCAGAGAGGAATGTGGTTTTCCATGAGTGAAATGGACAGTTTTACCACGCCAAGCCCATGACGGGTGACAGCATTGCTCGCAGAAACATGGAGATTAACGCGTCAATTCAATCACTGTAAAAGATTCTACTTTGATTGCACTACAGGTTCTAAAACGAATTGCGGCATATCTGTTCCATCATTGTGTTCGGCACATTTTGTATGCATAAGCGAAAACTCAATCCGCGTTCCAAGTTAAAATGAACAAATGCAGGAATTTAGAAAAAATGCGTTTGGGTAGCATTGCTATGGAAAACTGCATGTTTCCATTCTGTGAAATAAATTGCTGAAAGTATTTGTTGTAACCGGTATGCAGATAGTTTTAGGAAGTGTGATTCTGCAGATATATAGAGAATATATGAATTGCATATATTCTGTGAAATAAATTGGTGAAAGTATTTCTTGCAACTGGTACGCCGATGGATTTTAGGGAGCGTGGTTTTGCGGATATGGAGAGAATATAGCCTGGAGAATTATGCTTTGCAGAAGAACAACAAATACATAAACTTTTTGATGCATGACAAAGATAAATTCATTTTTAGACCCGCTACTGTCAGTGCCAATAGGACTTAACCCTACCCGTCTTTGGGCCACCCATATATTTCATTAGGCATAAAATCAGACATGACAGATATATTGGCCTACCTTTCAAACATGGATAAAGAGGCTACACACTTTGGCAAAAGTGGTGACCAGTGGCCTTAAGTGGGTTAACACTGGGCAGGTAATTCAGGTCTGCTAATTATAATGCCTCCGCTTCATTTCAGGGCTGTCAGTACAGGCCCAGCAGCAGTAACAAAGGCATGGGCGGGGCGACAGGATGCACTTCTGTATCTTTACCCCCCCCCCCCCCCCGCCCCGGACACTGAGCCTGCCCCGGCTGACAGCAGAAAAATACACACGGCTTTCTAAAGAGGATTAAAAATGTAAAATGGCTGATCGACATAATTAAGATTCTGCGCTCTCCTCTGCGCCGGATTAGTTTTCGATCTGGATTACGGGGAAGGGAAGGGAGAGTTAATGTCCGGTGTCGGTGGGGGGGGGGGGCTCTTGCCGGCCCTAATAGGGCTCCTGCTAACGGGAGCAGATTTTGGTGGTGACCTCTCCCTCTCCTTCAGCCAACACTATCACTCCCCGACATCAGCCATCTGAATAATTCACCCGGAGAGGCTGACAGCCTGTAATCCATAATAGCTGATGATATTGGACATGAACTCACAAGCTGATGACAAATTTCATGAAGGGGATAAGAAAAATAAAATAAAAAATTACAGCCAACCCCACCAATAACAGGGGCCGAACAGCTAAACCAAAAGAAATTGAATATACCGCTCTGTGTAATATAGTAGGCTAATAATAATAATAACAGTTATCTCAGCTGGGGTTCTAATAAAGTGGCTTATAATTAATTACTTTACGGTAACCAACCAATAAACAAAATGTTTACATGAATAAAACATAAAAATTGTTAATTTAAACATTTAAAATACGTGGCATGTGTTACAACAATGAATGGGAAAGTCATCAATAATGTTTTCATTAAAAACAGACTGCATAACTGCTTAACGTCTAGCTAAATTCAAGAAGACAGATACGGGTTATGCAAGAGTCAAGCACATTGAAGGCAGTGGCACTGAGGTACAGCTGCCGACATTTTGCCCAAATGTCAGACAATGTACTGTTCACTCTTGATTCAATGTTTTTTGTTTTTTTTACCCTGTTGCTTTCCATTTTTAATTAACATTCTCAATGAAGACAACTAGAACCACATAAATCAAAATCCCATAAAGCAGTGGCTTGCCGAAGTGGGAATGTCAAAACTGAATGCATCAACCAGCATGCTTTTAAAGAGAATACTATACAGGAAAAGCAATCAGATTCTGACAGGAAGTGGTACGGTTTAAAAAAGACAATTAAATAGAAAGCTCATTTATAGAATTTCCTTAAAATGCAGATTTTTTGCAGATTTTAAAATGTCAATTATTTCTGTGTCTATACACTCACTTCTCACACATCTAGCTTTGTAATATATTTGAATTATTACGTCCAAATTTTCCATTGGTAAGAATTTTTATTTTATTTTTATTTTTTAAATACATTTCTTGGATCATGATAAGAAGCCATTATTTAAATTTGGTAAGAAGGTTGCAGTAGTCCTAAAAGTATATGGAAATAAATACATACGATGATAACTTCTTGCAGTGTATTAGGAGATGGCTGCAGAGTCTATCCCACCCTTAGATCTACTGTGCACAGTGAGATAGAGAAGGGACAGAAGCAATAGCTTGCGAGGGAATAAAAACAATAAAGGAAAAGGATCCCGTACCTCAGTTCACAGTCCAAATGGATTTGTACTGGTGTGCAAGAGCTCAAAGATTCCAATGGAAAGGTCAGGCATGAAGGGCATTCACTCGCAAGACTCAGTTTCCTTTCTATCCTTGTGCACGGACCGTCCGCATTCATCTTTTATTGTTTGTGTTTTTGTTTGTTTGCTTGCTTGCTTACTTTTTAAAACGTACATTCAGCATTTTTTTTCTGGAAAAACTCTTTCTTGGGGATACTGTGTGTGAATGGCCTTCATGCATGATGGCTCTTTAAGGGAATTAAAGAACTGGTGCATGCAGTCATCACTGTACACAGTCTCTACAGCACATTCAGAATGCAGTCATCACTGTACACAGTCTCTACATCACATTCATAATGCAGTCATCAATGTACACAGTCTACAGCACATTCATAATGCAGTCATCACTGTACACAGTCTCTACAGCACATTCAGAATGCAGTCATCACTGTACACAGTCTCTACAGCACATTCAGAATGCAGTCATCACTGTACGCAGTCTCTACAGCACATTCAGAATGCAGTCATCATTGTACACAGTCTCTACAGCACATTCAGAATGCAGTCATCATTGTACACAGTCTCTACATCACATTCAGAATGCAGTCATCACTGTACACAGTCTCTACATCGCATTCAGAATGCAATCATCACTGTACACAGTCTCTACATCGCATTCAGAATGCAGTCATCACTGTACACAGTCTCTACAGCACATTCATAATGCAGTCATCACTGTACACAGTCTCTACATCACATTCAGAATGCAGTCAACATTGTACAGTCTCTACATCACATTCAGAATGCAGTCATCACTGTACACAGTCTCTACAGCACATTCATAATGCAGTCATCACTGTACACAGTCTCTACAGCACGTTCAGAATGCAGTCATCACTGTACACAGTCTCTACATCACATACAGAATGCAGTCATCACTGTACAGTCTCTACATCACATTCAGAATGCAGTCATCACTGTACACAGTCTCTACAGCACATTCAGAATGCAGTCATCACTGTACAGTCTCTACAGCACATTCAGAATGCAGTCATCACTGTACAGTCTCTACAGCACATTCAGAATTCAGTCATCACTGTACACAGTCTCTACAGCACATTCAGAATGCAGTCATCACTGTACACAGTCTCTACAGCACATTCAGAATGCAGTCATCACTGTACACAGTCTCTACAGCACATTCAGAATGCAGTCATCACTGTACACAGTCTCTACAGCACATTCAGAATGCAGTCATCACTGTACACAGTCTCTACAGCACATTCAGAATGCAGTCATCACTGTACACAGTCTCTACAGCACATTCAGAATGCAGCCATCACTGTACACAGTCTCTACAGCACATTCAGAATGCAGCCATCACTGTACAGTCTCTACAGCACATTCAGAATGCAGCCATCACTGTACACAGTCTCTACAGCACATTCAGAATGCAGTCATCACTGTACACAGTCTCTACAGCACATTCATAATGCAGTCATCACTGTACACAGTCTCTACAGCACATTCAGAATGCAGTCATCACTGTACACAGTCTCTACAGCACATTCAGAATGCAGTCATCACTGTACACAGTCTCTACAGCACGTTCAGAATGCAGCCATCACTGTACACAGTCTCTACATCACATTCAGAATGCAGTCATCACTGTACACAGTCTCTACAGCACATTCAGAATGCAGTCATCACTGTACAGTCTCTACAGCACATTCAGAATGCAGATATCACTGTACACAGTCTCTACATCACATTCAGAATGCAGTCATCACTGTACACAGTCTCTACATCACATTCAGAATGCAGTAATCACTGTACAGTCTCTACAGCACATTCAGAATGCAGATATCACTGTACAGTCTCTACATCACATTCAGAATGCAGTCATCACTGTACACAGTCTCTACATCACATTCCGAATGCAGTCATCACTGTACACAGTCTCTACAGCACATTCAGAATGCAGTCATCACTGTACAGTCTCTACATCACATTCAGAATGCAGTCATCACTGTACACAGTCTCTACATCACATTCAGAATGCAGTCATCACTGTACACAGTCTCTACAGCACATTCAGAATGCAGTCATCACTGTACAGTCTCTACAGCACATTCAGAAGGCAGATATCACTGTACACAGTCTCTACATCACATTCAGAATGCAGTCATCATTGTACACAGTCTCTACATCACATTCAGAATGCAGTCATCACTGTACACAGTCTCTACAGCACATTCAGAATGCAGTCATCACTGTACAGTCTCTACATCACATTCAGAATGCAGTCATCACTGTACACAGTCTCTACATCACATTCAGAATGCAGTCATCACTGTACACAGTCTCTACATCACATTCAGAATGCAGTCATCACTGTACAGTCTCTACAGCACATTCAGAATGCAGTCATCACTGTACACAGTCTCTACATCACATTCAGAATGCAGTCATCACTGAACACAGTCTCTACAGCACATTCAGAATGCAGTCATCACTGTACAGTTTACATCACATTCAGAATGCAGTCATCACTGTACAGTTTACATCACATTCAGAATGCAGCCAAGCAAGTGACAATTATCCAAACAGGCAAAGTGAGGGGGAAAATAGGAAAAATCTCAGAATTTATGTTAACTAGGCTAGTGTATGTATAACTGCATGCCTTGTACGTTATATTATACCACACCAGATTGAGAATAGCTTTCTTTTAATTTTATCCAGGTATGCGTGCTGCATAACCAATGCATGGAGAAACCAAGAGCATTTACGCAGATTAAAATAAAACCTCAAATCGCCCACACATAATTAATAAACAGGGACTGAGTTCAAAAAGTATTACCAGCACTTAGCAGGTGCCTGGTGCAGCCCAGATATGCTAAATCAAGTGACTGTTTGAGAAAAGGGCACACTGTGAGCCAGGGAGCTTTCCCTCTGCTTTTCTTAATCCATGAGGTGATTACTACTTGGTATTTTAGCGAATGAAGCGGACTTGAGGCTGACAGCAAAAAGGATCTTCTGAAAAGTGGACAAATTGCCCAAACGGCAAGATGAAATCAAACGGCAGCACATTACGGTAAGGCAGGCCCTTTCATAATGAGGAAATATCAGGCAAATAAAGCAAGGGTTTTTTTAGTGGAAGCATTCAGGTTCCCCCTCCATTTCTGGAGTGTCACACTAACGTGTGGCAGCCAGAACAGGAGAGCGGAAGCACTTCTATATGAGCCAACTTATAACCTCTAGTGCCACTATCACAGGTGGCAGGTGTGGACAGGTACGCGCGTTTAGTGGCTTTCCATTACTGCAATTATAATTAATATAGCTGCATTAATCATACAGAAATTATAGGCTTGTGCAGATGCATATGATATTCATTGATATAGTGTGATAAAACCAAGAAATTTATCTTTTTACATCTAGTGGTTAATTATTTATATTGAAAGTCGCAAATTTTGAGCCAGTACATTTCATTGGAACACAATCGCTGGTGATACACTTAGCTAGCCACTGGACGAATGCATTGCTGGAAATGGCATTCACAAGAGCGATTAAAAACAATGCATCTCGCTCCCCCTTCTGTCTCTCTGTGTTGGTGTAATTATTTCCACATTGACCTTGTCGTGTCCTCCGAGTTCATTTAGACAGCTAACATTATGAACAACAGATAACTACAGCAATTGCCGCGATGCAAATATTTACGTTTACAAATATTATACACAAGCTAGGCTGGGCTTAAATTGATATGCTGGCTTTACACACCTTCATTTATATTTAAACCAAAACAAGGAAACGGTCATTTTGAAAGCATTGAAGACGGCTTGAAAACGGAATTCATTTTTCAAAAGGAGACCGCAAAATAGCTGCAGACCTTGAGATATTTTCAGTCTGTAATATTTATCTACAATAATTACCATAAAAAATACATTTTTAACTCATTTTCCATTTTTTTCCCCATAACAAAACAACGGATGCTATCAGGATATTCCTTTCCATCTTTACAGACAACCCTCAAGAGGCAGAAAAGCAGCACAGACGTACAAATCAATTCCGACGCAGCTGCTTGTTAGGTAAAGGCACGTTAGCGATTCCGCACGGAGACCGCCGTTCACTTCGATGTATTCAAACGGCTAATGAGGTTATGCTCTCTGTGATGGAGTCACATTGATGCATTCTGGCTACAACAGCCTTTCTCCCAACTGGCACGGGAGGAGAGCACACAAACAGCCTCGAACATCGCTCGACTGTCGAAAGCGTCGACTTAAAAGCGCGATAAATGCCGCGCGCGGGTTTTTCCCTAAGATCCGAGACGAAGGCCCGGCGGTCCTGGCTCTCATAGGTGGGCAGACTGGCTTATCAAAAAACCGAACAAACAAAAACCACTGGAGGCGAGCGGCCTTCCGGGACCCGGGATTCGGCTTCAGCTGCACGAGAGACGGCGCACGAAACGGAATCAAAAAACCAAATCTCTCCGCTTCAGGTCCCCGAGCACAGAGAGGAGAGCAGCAACACAGGGCCAAGAGGAGCGAGATGGAGCAAGGCCATTCTTGGCCACTGAATAGCGCTACGGTTAATAAAACTTTGTTTCGGTCGGGCAGCCAAGAGTGAAAAAGGAGCATGTAGACAGCAGACAGGTGATGGGTAGAGCTTGGCAAGCAAAAAGCGGGAGGCGGGAACCTGTGGATGCTCTCTCTGCTCTGACATAGGAGGAATGGGAGGAAAGGCCCCTCCCCACCAGGCTTCAGGAGGTCATTTTCTCAAGTTTTCCTTGAAAAGATCTGGCTTGACCGCGGAGTTTAGATGCCATGACTTTCTGGAGACTGAAGTAAAACACAGCCTCCATTACACCTCCGGTGGTTTGATGTAGTATCATAGACGGCTGTCAAGCCCACTACGGCGAACTTCATCCACCCTGAACAGCCCGCCTGGATCGCGCGGTGTCTTCCCTCCATTCAACATCGTTTTATCCTCTTCATCTTTCGCAAGGACACAGAAGGCCAGATGACACCATTTCTTTTTGGCAATTTCACATATTTCTTAAAAACACAGATAAAGAGCATCGATATGACAGCATTTGGGTGTGTGTGCTCGCGCGAGCGTGCACGTGCGTGCGTTTTAAATGCATAGTGTGTAGTTCTAACATACCATTTCCACTACAGGAATGTACACGCGTTTTCCAGATGAAGCCCTCGCGCGGGTCAGAAAACACGCCTGCTCGGTCGAGAGTGCCGTATTGATTGGAGATTGTTCCGCTATTCATTTTCATTTACGTTTCGAAATTACTTTTGGAATTGCTTATTTTCTCAGTCCCATTAATCAAAACGTAACCGCCCTGGTAAAAACAATTATCACTGCGCCAAAACACACAAAAGGTCAGATCAATTAGAGTCTATGGCGCACTCTCATTCGATGCTCCTTTCGGAAACAAAGTTACAAAGTTAAATACACGTAGGCCTAAATAGAACAAGATACAGAGCCACAGAACATGGCTCTTTTAAAGATATAATCCATACAGAATACAATTAAATACAATGTCCATTATACATTTTACCACTTTACTGAGAAAATTGAATCTCACACATTGTATTTGTTTTACTATGACAGATATTGTTCATGAGTAAATATTAATCATTATTATTTCTTGAAATGAAAACGTAGGCCGTTCCAGCTACAGGTTGCATGTATTTTGGTGAACGTGTTTGGTGGCGCGCACGCTTCCAAACTGACAGAGGACGTAAAGGCAATGGGTCACTCACTACAACTGTGCTTAGTCTCTCCACATTGGGGGGGAAAAGAAATATAATCATCGAAACGGTTAAAAATTAAGCACTGAAACACTTTCCTCAAAAAATGCCCCGTATATTTTTAACATCCCTAATCTAAATTGCATCACATTAGCCTAAACACACACGCGACAGCATTTCTATAGTCCGGAAGGCAGAAACTGAAGGCAGAAACTGAAGGCCGAATTACCCTGCAGCCAAACTAAACTTCTCTGACATCCCCATCCTCGACCTGCACAACTTTCCAAAAACAAATAAAAGCCTCTCCTTCCGCAGTCAGCGCTCAAATGGCAGCCGGTGACCCGCTGCCGCCTCTAGGGGCCTCGGGTAATGAGAGAAGACGTTTTGTGACATCGAGCGGGGCCGGTGTCGCCGGGCCCCCGGTTCCCCTGCCGCTGGATGCGGCGACGATCGGCCGCCGAGCCGCCGCTCATCGAGTCCGTCCGCGCAGCGCGGAACCCGCCGACGGGCCCTTGGATCCGTCGCGCCTCTCCTCTTGTTTGACAAGCTCCATTAGCCAAACAAATCCTGTCAGCGCGACGTCAATGACAGTGAACGCAAAGTCACGACTGCGAAAGCGATTTTGTGCAACGTGTTGTAACTTGTTCCCGCCCTCGTGCGGGGTACGGAGACGGGGGTACGGAGACGGCCAAAATAAAACCGCAGGGCCAGAAAGTGTCCTTTTTCGGACGATGTCAGGGAGGTTAAATATAGAACGGCGGACCGCGCAGATCCCAGGACGATCCCCTTGCCGTTTTCCCTCAGATCTCCAGAAGAAACATTTCTATTCTACACAAGCACTCCCCCCCCCCCCCCCCAGCAGCACACATACTGGCTTTTTTAAAATCTTTCTGAGAACTATTGACTTGGTTGTTTCATGTAATGTCGATTTAACAGTTTTCCCACGGATGTTACAAACATCAGACTGCACCGACGGACAACTATGCCTTTTGCATTTCAAACAAGACTTATTAAACGTCATGAACTACAGAGTACTGGATGGCAGCTTTTTTTGTATTGTGTGTGTGTGTGTGTGTCTGTCTGTCAATGGCCATTTATGTGAATATACAGTATAGCCTTTGTAGTTTTTCTTTAAACCCCTTCTCAAGCACCACCTTTCTTGAAAACAAGCCCAAAAATATGACGGTTGCTGTTCTTGAACCCCTTTGACTACAGGCATATTCCTGGTCTCTTCAGCAAGGTATCCCTTAGGAGTTTGTTTTCCAAGAGTCAGAATTACTCTAAGTATTACAAAGTAACAAAAGCTCCAGCACAGTTTTTTTTTTTTTTTTTTTTTTTTCCTCGTCTAAAAATTATTATAATTTTTTTTTTTGTTGTTGTTTTTTTGCAGGGATAAGGATACCTAGATTCAGTTTAGATTGAGCCTGTTCTGTGTCATGTTACAAAATTAGGAACTGCTGTCGCTATAACATTGGGATGATGAAATAGTTTATAGAGATTGTGAGTTTTAACACTTTCAAATTGCATATTGTATGACCAGGTTGATTGAAAATAAAAATAAAACATTTTAAAACCGTAAGAAATTCTATAAATGCAAATAAACAAAACCACTTCCGGAACGAATATTGGGCCGGTGCTAGTTAAGAGGTTAAAAAGACCCAAATAGTTCCCACACTCCACAATTTTAAAAAAACCAGACAAAAAGAAAAAAAAACATTTTGGCCAACTACATGGCCACTGACAGGCAACAGTCACATCCATGTAGTATTTCCTAACCTAATGACCCAGAAACCCACACCACCCACTCAAACTGGACACTCATTCTAGAGTTTATCGATCCGGAGACACTCCTGTCAGTCAAACCGCCATGGCTTGGCTCAACCAGGAAAAACACCACTGCCCCACTTTGATCATTTCTAATCTAATTTAGAGCTTTCACGATCATTGACATTCAGATCACCTTCCACTACACACAGAGTATAATACGTAATAATTCAAAACCAAGTATTTGTCCTCTATCCGATTAATATTTTTGTTTTCTTTATCTCCAATCTGAAACAGTAAATTAACCTGACTTTAAGCTTCAATCCTTAACATGAGGATCTCAACAGTCAACATTAAGCAAGACATCTCAGAGATAGTGTGAGGGCTTAAGAGTACAGCGAACATGAGTGGGGGGGAAAAAAAGTAAATAAATAAATAAATAAAAATACATTTAAAAGAAAATCAGCTGCTGAATCTAGTTAAGGCACTGGAGAAAAATAAACAGAAGTTGCTGGTAATTGAAATACAGCACCATAACATTTCTCAGACAGGTTTCCTCGAGTCGTGCATGGCTACAGATTTCTGAATGCATCTTAATGATAAGATTATGAAAATTTTCTTCAATAGACTGTTAATAGCGTCAAACACAAAGACCAGTTAGCAAGTTAAATAAACTGTGGGGAAAAAATAGGACTCTTTCCAAGATGAAAACCCCAAAGGTAATTAATCATGAATATTTATGGTTTTAAAGCATTAAATGAATAAAAACAGATTTACCCTCATTCAATGCATGTGCTGATACACCCAAGAGTAAATATAAAATGCAAAATAAGTTATTCAGCACAGTTTAGCGTAACCTATACGTTTCAGGGGTGTGCAGTAATAGTTCCGTCCTCCCATTAAAATTACACATTTGGGAAAATGAGAGGAAATTGTGAAATGCTATTACTTAAAGGCTAGGAAAAATACATTACAATACAAATACATCTGAATGACAATTTTCTAACATCTTAAAAGAAGTATCAATATGTAAAATATATATATTTAAAATACATAAATATATAAAGATACTGCCACTAGAAAATAAAAAGAAATAAAATCTGTTTAAATTTGTTGTTTAAATTTGAAAGCTTTAACGTTTTCTATTTAATAACTGGATTCCTTTTAATGAGTAGGATCAAATGTTCTGGGTAAATATACACATGGTGATCCCACTCCTGTCATCATTATTTGCGGAAAAACTAAAATAAGAGTCAAGCAGACTGAACACTCCGGTTATTTCAGTTTGATTACACTTCCATCTATTACACAAGTGATTACCCTTGTGAAGAATGAGAGCAATCGCAACATGAAGAAAGGGTAAAGCATTTCTAAAAGCCAATTTGCAAGACCAAGTCACAAGCTCACTCCCCCGCAAACATCAGCTTGAACATCAAATACTTTTGGAAGGCACAGCAAAGCAGCTTAATATGTTAATTTCACTAAGATAATTTTTCTCCATTTAATTTTGGGTTTCAAAAAAAAAAGGGTCTTGGAAACAGTGTACACGAGACATGAAGCCATTTTTTTTTATAACTGAAAAAAAAATGATGAAGAAGACATGGAGTGGGCTGAGGGTTTTGGCCTCCCCTTCAGAATGCTAAAGATAACCTTTACCCATTGGACCGATAGCTTTGATTTCTTTTGTTGTACTGATGCTACTTAGGCTATGTCCAAACATTTATCTGGGCGCAGTAAACATTTTCTCTCTAGAAACTTGCTTTTATGTTCCGTGACTGTTGGTATTTAAAAAATAATAATAAAACCAGTCAACTGAAACATTGTGGAACCGTAGATTATACTGAACACCGGTGCTGACTGAATGCTAGAACCTGGCCTACCTTGACAGTCTGGTCCAGAGACGCTGTGGCTACCCGGGCCTGGGGACCCATCAGGCCGCAGTGAATGTCCGTGATGGGGAGAGTGTGCTGGGTCCAGATGTGGCGAGGCTCAGGGGTGCGAGATGAGTCCAGCTGCACCACACTGCAACGAAAGTAAAGCTTAGAGGTGAATGGCTTTGAGGAGATTTACAACCATTAAAACTGCGCAAAGGCAACTGATGTGAAAACGCTCGCGTACCGCGCATCATGGACTAAACCAAATGACAAGACTTAGGCAAGATGTAGTCATTAAAAACTTTCAACGGTTAGGTTTTCACATAGAAAAATATGGCACTAGATAAGAATTATCTCAAACCAATTCCATATTACAAGACATTAAATCTTTCCTGACCTTTCCATGAAACATGACAAGTATAACCTTTATGTGGGCTTTCTGTCGTGAAACTGTAAAAACATGGGTTTATGGGTTTTCAAGGCTAATGGAGGACAGAAACTAGATAACTAGCCCTTTCAAATGATGCGGGAACAATATCATTTTACAAAGAAATATGCATAAGACAGAGCCTGAATTTATGAATGGCCGTGTTCTGGAAGCTTTAGCTTTTCAGAACAATACAATTTGTATCACATGCTTATTTTAATGAATTACTTGTTCAATTATTTCTTTCAGTTTCACATCACAAATCACAGACCAGGCACAAGGCCCATAAGCAAGATTGAGAAGTTTAAGGGATTAGATTTATCTAATGTTTGTGATTGTTTAATACTCACTAAGCTGCTGCTGGGCACTATGTAAACATCAATGAATATTTACTGAAAATTGACTGGTTAGCCCTGATGCATATTCAATTCGTCAAGTCTGCATTTACCATATGCAGAGCACCCAAATTCATAAACCCTCTCACACTCATTAAAAATGAATTGCGCTACAAGGTCCACATGGGTGAAAAAGTCACAGGCCAATGCAATGACAAGGGTATAAGCGCTAAAAAGGCAGCATGGTAAGGCTCCTAGCCCCATTTTGATATGGCACCAAAGACAGAAGCTTAGGGACAACCTGTCTCCAGCAGCACAATGCTGGCACCACAACCGTCACAAACCTGGTCCTCACCCAAGACCCAGCAAAGACAGGGCCTGTTCTGGAGCCAGGAGATCGCTGGACGTCAGCCCGCCGCGATGTGCAAGTCTCATGTCTGGCTCGACAGTTACAGTTCAAATGTTTCTCTCGCAAACGTTCCAAGAGCCAATCGCGCTTCACTTAGCAATAAACGACTTGTGACTGGTAGCCCCCTGTTGTGGTCAGACCGTTAGAGGCAGAGGCTAGGCCTGCTGGTTTTCATTCCCCCCCCCCCTCTAATCAAGCGTGGATTATGAGCTGGGATGCCAGGTGAGTGGAATCTCTGGCCGATCAGCGACATTAACGGTCAGGTAGGGAAAAAAATAACGAGCAGCAACACTGGCCTGAAGAGCTTAAATATGATTTGGCTCGTCCCTGTAAGTGATCTTTCGTGGCTGCTACAGTAAAGAAGAGGCCTTCTTCCAGTTTGGATGAGCTTTTCCAAAAGTATGAAAAACGACCGTTTGCAGGTAAGGCGTGTTATCAGTAGTTAATTTACCGTAATAAATTGGTCAAGGAGCGGTGAACCAGAGGCAGGTTCACCGAGAAGATGGGTTCAGCAAGAAAACAAAACCGTTAGGTTAGCCACTCCCCCCGCCGTATTTCAGAACGTTAATTAATGGGTTCTGAATCATGCACAAGTGAACACTCGGGAGAAAATTAAGTTTGGGCAATATATCAAGGGCTCTCAAGTCATTGTTTTCTCACTTACAGGCAATGTGCCATCACTTAATCCGGTACAATAGAGGCGCTGGTAATAAATGGCTGGCTAGCCTGACGCCAACGGGCGATGCACAAGGACCTAGGGTGTCACGCATGATCTCATCAGGTCACGCTCGCATACGCTCGTCCTGTACACCGGCACCTGCACCACCCACGGCTCTGAGCTTCCTGGCTCCCGGTGGCAGACGGAGAGGCGGTTTTGACAGGGCAGGAGCGATTCTGTTCCCTCTTGTGAAACAAATTGATAATGACAGTGCCTTCCCCGAGGTGAGAGGCTGGCATTTGCGAACAGGTATAGGGCAGGTTCTGCTCCACTCCATGCCTGGACACATCATTTGTTTCTTGGGTTGTTATATAAACATCACCAAAAACCAATAGTGAGGGAAACGGTTCAAGAAAACAGGATTTCACATCATCGTTTGCTATGCTGACATTGTGTATATTGGGGGCTCGATGTGGCCTTCTCATGTATGGGGATATTCTGCCTAGGAGTACGTTCATCTATATTTGTAAGCTGATTAAAATCTATGAGTAATGCACACATTTATACTGGGTTAGGACAGCACTGGATGCTGAAGATACTAATTATTTATTAGTGTATACAGTACTGTGTCAAACTATGTTATAAACCAATGCGGGCATAATAGACAACGAGAAAACAAATATTTGTGCTGTATTGAGAAATATGTCATTCACACAGATTCACACATGCACATGTGGAGATAGTTTGTTGGAGATTGATGTGCAGTCACGCTGAATGGAGTTTCCCATGCTGATCAGCATGTACTTTAAAATCATTCTGCTCTGTCACTCCTCTCCTCCTTGGATTTTCCTCTAACGTGTTTTCCCCTCATGTTCCCTACTCTTCATTTGACATTTTCCATTGGGGCACAAATTACTCTTTATGACAACTAAGCAAAGCAATAATTGGTTGCCAAACATTTTTTTACCCCCAAAATTAGTACCCATCTCAATATTCAACCAACAGTCTAAAAGTAAATGGAACTTGGATATGCCTACATTGTTAATTTGAGATTAGAGTCTTACCTCCATTTGCTAGACATGCAAATTCTCTGCATTACTTTATATAAAAAGGACAAACCTTGACATGCTGAATAAGAGCCAAGCTACAATACACATGTAAGACAATGTGACCGCATTTTGACTCTATTGCAATGATAAAGCCAAAATGCACAAGGCGATGTGTTGGCCCAGCCAACAGATGACAATGTGCCATGTTTCTCAAAAAGGAACACAAATGTTTGTTTTAATGAACTTGATGGATGCATCATTTTTGGTTACACTCCCCCGAAGCCACAGCCCCTTTTTATCCTTACAGGTTAAACATTTCACTTCCTCAGTCTTCCCGTTTCCTAGATAAACATTACAGTGTGGGTCGCCTCGTGAAATCGATTGTTGAAGTGCTCGCAGATTTATGACTGTTGTGGTAAAAAAAAATCGACAAAGAACAGAGACTGTGAGAATGACAAACAGAGAGAGACTGAACTTAGACAGAGCAGAGATTCCCACTGAATGTGCTGAGTAATACAATACATTCGCATCAGATTCACTGGCTACTTTTCTGAATGGGAATGTAAATCTCCCTTCAACCTCAGCTATCAAGCCTTTTCAGGCTAATGCCCAAAAGCCATATTTAAAATGCAACTACAATCAGCCGGTGTGACAGTGAACAGACAATAGCACTGGTACTGGAACATAACCACTTAAAGGGTAACAAAGCACTGAAACCACGTATTTTAGATGAGAACTGATACATTTGGTTTTTTCTAAGTGCTACTGATTGATCCTGGTCCAAATTTTGACATTTTACTGCAGTCAGCGCAAAACAGCGTAAACCCAAAGGATCCGGCTCTAAAGTGTCTCTAGTGGTAAAACGTTAGGTACTACACGTTCAGTCTGTCATTGGCCAGAAACTTCATGCAGCTGACGTATGACTCCCGGTGACGAATTTGAAACCTGATACAGCTACGCCCTGGAGCGAGGGCAGGCTACGCCCAAGCTATAAAAGCGAATTTCAGCGCAGAGGCTGATCTGCGTGGAGAGGAGATAGGAGAGAGAGCGAGCGAGCGATATATATATATAGTTTACAGTTTAGCTTTTTTGAATAAAAAAATAAATATATACTTTATCAAAAATAAAGATATAGTATAAAGCACAGTTGAGCCAGGAATTGTAGTATATGCATGCTACATGTTTACCTTTGCAACGTCCCTACAACAGACGTTCTCTCTTGGAGAGTTCAGTGCAGTGACCACATGGGCCCTGTGAAATGGAAACCAATATTGTTGATATCTTGCAGGTAGTGTGATTGCCGACAGCCTGTGTAAAATGAGTACAAGCCTACATGGTGTAAGGGTAATTTTCTGATTGACAATGTGTGTGTGTTAACATGAAGACAATCACATGATTAAAATTAACTTTTAATATAATCCTTATTACCAATAAGAAAATGTATGCAGAATTAAGAGCTTAAGAAATATGCTCTATAATACATATGGATTCAGACCAAATATCTTTCTCTGTCTCTTTTGGAAACAGACAGCCTAAGAGATTAATGTCTCTGTTATTGCTAGTAGAAGTTTGCTTGGACATTTCGATCTTATGGCAAGGTCATTGTTTATCTTGAGACTAAATACTGTTAAGCCTAGGTTGTCAGCTGCATGTCCTTGTAATTTATGCATAGAATCTGCCGTGGTGGAGAGATACCAAGATTGTGTATAAATTCTCTACTGTATGTATGTTTCATCAGAGCACTGGTAAGGAGCTCTCATTCTGGTCTATTTGCAAATAAACAGAAGTCTTATGCTACTGTGGTGTAGGAAGGGAATTTAAAGCAGATTTCCCTAACAATGGCATGGGTAACTATTTGTACAGCGTGTGATTTGTTGTTTGCTGCCGCATCATTATAAGCTCAAACGAGGCTATGCGTGCCGCGCCCGCCCATCCTCTCATTCTCCACCATGGCTTCTGCCTCGGCCGCTACTTTGGGGCTCGGCAGCAGCTGGAGCTAGCGTGTTTGTGTGTGTATGACTGAGAGAAGTAGTGAGAGCGAGAGCGAGAGCGAGAGCGAGAGAGAGAGAGAGAGAGAGAGAGAGAGAGAGAGAGAGAGAGAGAGAGAGAGAGAGAGAGAGAGAGAGGGGAACAAAGCAGCCGCTATGAGTGCTGTCCCAAAGTAGAATGAGCTATAGGCTACTATTAAAAAAATTAGCCGGGGCGTGGTTTGATTCCTGGAGCTCAGCCCCTATATCATTACCTTATCACGCCCAGATTTAGCCATTTTTTGAATTTCAAAAGGGGGCGGGGTCTAGCTAAACCAGCGTGCTTTGTTATCCTTTAAATTCAAGATCTACCCTCAATTTTTGAATCCAAGATTCTTCTGGATCCACACAAAAACAGCTGAATTTCCAATGTAGTTCAAGGAAGCACAATAATAATTTGATGCTTTTTCGTCAGTCACAATGACGCATTACCAAGTCCACCTTAAGGTAAACAATTCTCCACTGCCCTTTCTGCCTAGGCCTCAGAAGCCACAAACAATTTAATCACATGATCTCTACTGTTTAATTAAAAAAACAGAAGGGAAAAGAATAGTATTATTAATGGTCTTTGCCGTCTCAAAACTTGTGATAGCCAACACTAATGAGCCAGAAGACATGCACTACTTCCACACGGCACAGCTTGGCCACACTCAAAACTAAGCCAAAAGTCTACAATCGCACCATGCTGGCCACATTCAGGTAGAACAGAGATACTCACTTCAGTGGGAGCCATGTCAATGTTAGAATTAGGCTAATTGGTATAAATTGCTTGCATTCAAATATCTAATGAGGTGTAGCCTACTTATTAAAACTATTTCTGTCCTATTCAGCTGTCAAAACATATCCATCTACCCTAAAAGATCCGAGGGCTTCACCCTGCCATCTCCAAGTTACAGGAGCTCTCTGTTTTAGCCCGGCTGTCCCACTCTGCAGCAAACTGAACTTGGCAGAATCACAGTGCATGACTATCCTTAAGCAGATGCAAAGTGCTAAATAATCACTCAAACACTTAAACGTTTCTTATACAATGTGTGCATTGCATTCTTCATGCTAGTCACCTTCCCTTCTCTATTCACAAATCAGCTAAAACAAACCCTTGCATTTCTTCTGGGGATAGTCTGAAACGCCAGGTAGTACAAGCCAACAGATGTCAGGGATTACAGCAGCCCTATCTGCATGTTAAACACACTCACGCAGTCTCTAGTTCTCGGATTTTACTGCATATTTACACCTCGCAGGAAATGACAGTGCATCTGTAGCACTCTGGTGGAAACATTATAAGCTGTGAACACATGCACTACACAGGGATTTATACTTGTTCGGGGGGGCCCTTGTATGTTTTGTTTTTTTTAGATCCATCTTTCCATTTTCTATACTGAATGTGTTCTAAGCAACAGGACTAGTTTAAAAAAAGAGGGCATGACTCAACATTAAATGATCACTGAGTTTTGCAGGGCAACCAATTCAGGCAAATAAGTAACAACAAAAGAGGCCACTTGCTTTCAAAATTCATATTAATCTTTCACAGGACTAGATGCATTTTTTTTAATGGAATCAAACACAAAAAAGTATTGTTACAGGGCTATGCATAATACACTTGACTTCACACTCCCGTTTCTAAGAATCACACAATCGAGCCACAAAGCACAAACCAGCCAGCTACTGCTGATTAACTCAGTTTGCTGGATTTCACATAGAATGACATAACTCCCTGTATAAAAAAAGTACCCTGTACCAGTGAAAAATATAGGCTACTGAATTAATAATCAACAGAAAGGCTGAAGTTGCTTATTCTAGCTAGTTAGTTGGTTATGAATAGCATGATGCCCTGTGATAATTACCTTTAATAAATTTGGGGCTGTCAGTTGGAACACTCAGCACAAGACTTTTATGCAGTGATGAAATGTCTCACAGTCTGGAAGTAAAGCCTGACTGTGACAGTGCCAGCTCAGGGTGGCACGTAATTGGCTAAAGTGTTGCCCAATCCTCTTGGTTGATCAGGCATGGTCTGGCTGCACTGGCTCAATTGCAGTCCAGTGCAACAGCTGTGCAGTTTAGCTGGAAGACTGTGAAAAGAAGCGACTACAGGCTACACATGCTTTAGAAAGATATGCATTGCTGCTCTGCATCCTGAATTCATGGAGGATTACAGTTTATGATGGAGGCTTACAATTTGTGGTTCCAAGTTAGGAGATGAGGGAAGAACATTGGTCATAAAATTGTTTATTAACATTATAAAGTTAATTTATCTTTGAACTGCAGGACAAAAAGGGCATTAATAATAAATACATACATACTATTTCTTATTAAAGGTGCAGTAGGCAAGATTTTTTCGATATTTTCATGTAATTATTTTTTTCGAGTGTCTGTATTAGGCTGTCAAAAAATCTCAACCCGGTCTTCTAAAAAAAAATTTAAAAAAAACAATCAGGGCTAGCTATGTAGCTACCAATCAGGGCAACTATCTACAAGCAAAATATCCTCCCCGTAGAATAAACCCCTCCCTGTCTCCGCGCGTGCACTGGAGCATAATTTGGTGGGAGGGGCTTAGGAGAGAGATAGGAGGGAGGAGAGCAAAAGGGGGAAGTCTTTTTTGCCTTGTATATTTTCAAACTTGCCTACTGCAGCTTTAACATAGAGCCCTGGGGGCAGAAGACACCCCGCCATTAGAGCGTGGGGTCCAAAAAAAAAAGAGAGGCTACAACAAGGTTTGCAATTTGGGCATTTTGAGAAAGGCCTTATGGTTCTACCTTTAATAAAACTGTCAGGGAATTTAAACTGTGAAACTGCATGGCTGAGAGGCTGTGATGCAGTCTGCTGTTGAAACAGAATAAAAAAATCTCCCCCTTTCAAAGTGCCACTGAATATGAGTGATTCTGCATTATTTATCTGCAACTCCGGGCACTGTAACACACTTGATACCTTTTTCCATGTATCATGATACAAGGGCCCTTAAAGACCTGATCTGTTCCTGTATAGCACTTATTATTTAAAAAAACCTGAAATCATTTGTATGACTTTCTTTTAGGTAATATTCAAAGCTTTCTGAAATGCTGCCGACCAGAGTGTTCCCTGATTGGCCCCCAAGGTCAACCTTTTTTAATCATATGGAAGCACTACTGATAGCCTATATTAGCTGACGTCTACAGAGGAAAACTACAGAAAATAGGTCAATAGCTGGGAATTTAAACAATGCCTACATCACATGGTATGTAAAAAAAACAACAAAAAAAACATAAAGAAGATTAGAAATTAGAATTAATGCAATGTACTCATTAACTTATGGCAAAAGGCATTTTCTTGCAAAAAGCAAGTTGCTTCAATGCTATTGAAGGCGTTGAACTCTTCCATAACTTAATATGCACATTAATTATTACACAACCTGATGTTATTTCTACAACAGTCTGGCACAGAAGATGCTTCACATGCAAATGAAGGCCTTTGATGTTGGACTTATAATACTGAGACAACTTACTGGCAACACAATGTGCTCCACTTTAAAACAAAATGTGCACGGGCAAACTGCCCAACTAATACATTCACAGTGATTTTAATGCCCTATGTAGTGGGACTGCAACAGTTGGGGAAACCAACTGAGTCACTTCAGGTTACCGCGAATACCTGGGCTCATCCGGACTTATTTATGAAAGTAAAGCAGGTATCATTTTGGCTACCTATTCTAAATATGGAAACATAAGCCAACAGATCAAATTCTTAACATTTACCAGAGCCTGTAAATTTCCATTCCAGCTCTTGCTCTCCTCAGCTTTGAAACATTTGAAACATAAAACAGTCAGACTGCCACCTATTGGCAAAAAAGGAAAATAATATCACTTAGAAAGTTTCAAATAGGCCTTATTAAATGCAGGTGCAGTCTTGGAACGGTTATTTTTAACTACAGGAGACATACCTTTAAACTAACCACCCTGAACTTGCTTTACTATTGTTTACGTGAGAAGAATCAAATAGAGTGTGCCTATTTAAATATTAACAAATAGCTTATTTCACTTAACTGCAGGTAATGTACTGAACAATACAATTGTAGCCTTTGTGCATGTCACTTGAAAATTGGAATTAGGCCTGTAACAAGACTGAGGCCATTCACTCCTTTCCTAGGTTTAAACCTAGTTAATGTAAATTATGTAATATGATGTAGAGGATGGTAATTTTACTGCAAGATTCAACAATGAAAAAATCCACTACAGACAGGTCACCCTTATATAAGTTCAAATTTGATAAGCTGAAGTCCTATGGTTTCACTGAAGTAACTGAAAGTACCATACTATACCATTTCCCAAAAGCTACAAACTTCAGGAATTAATGAGACCGGTTTAATAAAGGATTATGAGCATTTGTATTATGATACAAAATCACTTCATGGTGTTGTGCTTCAATTCTAACATTTTTGAAGGAACCACAAAGCAAAAATAAGCCTTAAACATACCTCATCATCCGATTTGGTTTCTCATACAAATAAACAATTGAACAGTTATAATGCATACACATTCATGGAGTACTTTTACATTGCATTACAATTATTTGGCAGACGCTTTTATCCAAAGCGAGTACTTCAAACTATGCAAGGGACATCCATACTGCCTTTTCTCCTTTTGAATGTTGCGCATAAAATCAAGGCATAGAACATTCTCACACACCCACACCTGCTATTCCCCGCTTTGTAGAATTGGAATTTAGCCTACACTACTGTATTAAAATTAGCCACACTTCAACAAGTTTTTAAAAGGGGAATTCAACCGAAAGATTATCTTTTATTTGTAGAAGAGTAACTGTCCTCCTGATTAAAATGAGCGCATAGCCAACTCTCTACCTGTAATGAGTGCAGAGATATAGCCCCGAACTACTGCGCATGCTCCAGGTACCCGCTTTACGATAGACTACAACTGCATACAGTCTATGGGCGGGCGTGGGACAACACCAGTCACAAGTTTCCAGTTCTACTGAATACAAACGGAGAGGCTGAGTATTACTACTTGGCATAGAAGCTGTTCTTCTACTCACTAGCAAGCTAGCCATTAAAGAAAAAAAAATCTAGGTTTATGGTGTTCAGTTCAATTTACTTTGCTGCTTAAGTTCTACTGAAAAGAAAATGCCGCTTCACAGTGGTGTTGCAAATTGCAAGGGTTTAACGTTGGCGAAAGAAGGAATTTATTTTTACCGACTACCGCGAGACGAGGGTGAGAGAACATTGGCTGACTACATTTGGGAATGCTAAATATCTTCCAGATACACCTGAGACACAGCTAAGGAATGTGCAAGCGTGTAGCAGGCACTTTCACCCACATGATTTTGAGGAGAACATTTGGGCGAGACGACTTGGTCAACGCCCCGCTCACATAGTTTGGGAGGTATCTCCAAATTCAAATTCATTATTGGTCAGAGATTGTTTTTGCCAGCTGCAAAGAGAGACTTAATCAGTTATGCCTTGATCTGCTAAATGAGGTTAATGTTATTTATTGGTGGAAAAACAACATTGACCTCATTTAAGAATTACTGAAAGGACAAAATTGACAAAATCTGTAATTTTGCCCAGTAACACTTGAAGATTAGGTTGTATTAGCTTCCAGGTAGATAGCTATAATTACACTGATGTAATGATCAAGCTGTGATATATTAAAGGATCTTAATTAAAGCTGTTTCCTCCCTTTTGGACCCACACATTCCTGATTTTATCACCTTGATGTAATTACTGTGCAATTAAATTAAACTGAGATGGCCGGTTCCCACAGCAGCGCTTGGCAAACTTTTTTTTTTTACATTTAAAAAAATATATTATTTCTCTTGAACATTGCACCCTAAAGCACATGTTATTGCTGACCATGAATCTCTTTTTGTAAAGTGTCAGGAAGATGCACAGAATGCCACGTTTCAAGAATTTCCGCCATATACAGACCTTAATGGAAGAGGATAAACAATACAAGAGAGGCCAATGACAGAATACAAACAACAAAAAAAGAACTGAAAGTATTTTTTATGAAATTGTCATTTTATAAAAGACCATTTCAATTCTTAGCTACAACCAAGTTTCCCAAAGATTAAAAGCTTATACATATTCTGATCCTAGGGGCTGTAATTTAAATTACAATTAGGCGTCTGCCCCCATTTTTAAACAGTCCAGAGCTTGTACTTGAATTTATATCACAAGTTAGGCAAGCACAAAATTGGATAAGGATGCACAAAGCATGAAGATGTACCAATGTCACCATTACAATAGAGCCTGTTTTAGGAGCTTGTAAAAAAAAAAAAAAAAAAAAAAGTCACTTGTCACTTCAGACTCGGGTACTTCGAGTGACGAGGTGAATATCCAATTTAGGTGGACTTTCCAATTTAAGAAGAATCCAAAAGTACAAAAAACATCCCTCAGATGAAAGGTCAAATTAAGCTATCCTTCACCGCTCAGGCAGGTGTTCTGTCACATAAAGGTACAGGTGTCAGGCAAGGACATGCACTGCAGAGGGATTTAGGGACGCTTTGAGAGCACTGGAGAGGCCGTTACCTGGTAAGATTCCAGACGAGAGCCAGGTTGTCTTTGCCCCCTGAGATAAAGTGGCTGCTGTCGTCTGTGAAGCGTAGGCAGGTAAGGTCCTGGTAGTGCCGAGTCAAGATGGCCAGCAGGTTCCCAGTGGAGACCTGAAAACCATTGAGCACGGTCACGGCTATAACTGCTATACAGTACAAAGCAATCTTCCATCAGTAAAGTCACACTCCAGGACATTACAGGGTTGAAATCTGAAGGTGACTGCATTAAGGGTAAGCTGTGTGTGAAATTTCAGTAACTAAGAGGATGACATATGTTTGTGGATGGTGGGAAATATGTGATGTAGCCTATGTGATATGTGGAATATGAGATAAAGCAGCCAGATAACAAACCATCAAATAACTTTTGATATATAATGCTGATAAAGGTCCTTTAAACTTGTAATATTTGTTTAATACAACATTTGATACAGTAACCCATCATATATCGACCCACTTAATATTAATGCCAGTGCAAATAAGTCCAATAAACACAATTTACAATAAAACAAAATGTGTTTGCCCATGTACATACCCAGGGCATTCCCATCTCTGGAGCAATTTTATTTATGTTTTTGACTTTTTTTTAAAAGGTTTTTTATAAGAAATCCCTTAAAAACCCACTTACCCTAGTCTTGTTTGAGCAGATAGTCCCACCATACATGAATAATACCAATTTCAATAAATGCATGTAAAACCATGCACATTTTGAAGCACTTACACATTTTTGAAGCTATGCATTGGCTACCATTGTATTAAATAGTCAGAGGTGTAAAATCCGCGTTCAGAAAGTAATAGTCCTCCCCAGTATTTTGTGCAAATCACCTGTATTTTCTAATTAGCACAATTTTTCAGCCAGGAGGAAAACTAATTAGTGAAATCAGCTGGCTGAGTTCATGGGTGGAAGAAACACATGGCAGGACTTTTACTTTCTGACCCCTGGATTTTACACCTCTGTAAATAGTTAAATAACTGGTAGTCCAGTTATCTAAATTTTTCCTTTGCCTACCCTACCTCTGCTCCTAAGTGTTAGACAGGAGGCAGAATGTGTTGATTTTGCTTACAATATAACCATTACCATCCAACCAATGTTGGAAAAGTCTTCAGCCTCACATCTGGCATAATAAAAACACACATTAACAACATAATCAATCATCTCCCAGTAGAATACAAGACAAGAACACAGTATATACACACATAGTTCACCTAGCCTTGTTAAGGAGGCTGATGGCAGTAGGAACAAATGTTCTCTTATACAGGATAAAGTCTGGCAATGCTCCTCACCTCCCATACATAAATGGCCTCAGCAATCCCAGCCAGCAGGAACAGGCCATTGGGTGAAGCAGTCAGACAGGTCACTATCCCAGGGCACACGATTTTCTGCTGCAGCTGGTCCTGATAAGAAATGGGAATACATTCAGCACAGCATCTCATCAATCACAGGAACACAACTGAATACAAAAACTTTATAATACATCAGGACAATGGGTTTTAAGCGTAATCTGTGTGTATGCAGTATAAAACAATATTATTATTATTATTATTATTATTATTATTATTATCTATTTTTTATATAAATGTAGGCGAGTGCTGATCCACCCATTAGTGCAGGCGGTTAAGTAGCAGCACACGATCCACAGTGTCAAAGGCTGCACTGAGATCAAAGAGAACTAGCATAGCATTTAACAGGAGATCATTTGTCATTTTTAATAAAGCGGTGTCTGTGCTATGAAAATATCTAAAGCCAAACTGAAAGACCTCAAATATATTGTTATAGTTAGCATAGAATAGAAGTTGATTCAAAACCACTTTTTCTCGTACCTTAATATTTAAGAAAGGCAACTTGGAGATGGCCTATAGTTATAAAGAACTAAAGGATCCAAGGTAGGTTTCCAAAGGAGTCTCTTAAGCAGAGTGCACATGGTAGATTTCATACAAGACACTGCCTCTAATAACTCCATAAGTGAAATTTGTTCAAAATTGGTTAATACAGAAGTGGTTGCAGGGGTGAAAATTTGTGAAAGAATGATAAGAATTTCTCACACTTTTCCAGAGGAGGGCCAGTGGGAGTATTTACGAAGGAACTGAACTGATCTCTTTCAAAAAGGTTTAAACTAAGTGTACGAAAAGTGTACAGCCAAGTGTCTGAAAGTAGCTCATTTATTCTTATCATTCCATTGCACAAGTGCTGTAATGTTTTTTTTATTAGCAAGACTAACTACAGAAGCACCTACCTGCCTTTCTTGAAAACCTCTAGAGAAGCATAATACAATGTTCTAAATGGTGGCCAAAGTTAATTTACATCAGATTCATATTTATTACATTAAAAACTTAATATTGGAACAAATATTGGAACCTGAATGGTAACACAGAACCGAAATAAAACTAACATAACTGTCAAACTGTAAAACAAATAGGCCAGCCTAATTAAATTCCTTAGTATATCTGGTTAATGATGTGTCAATGTAGGGACATCATTAATTACCTTCAGAAGTAAAGTTGCATTTCTTTGCCTGAGTGCCCACTCCACGCAAGTAATGTAAGATTAGTTTAATCAAGTTTCTCACTGTTAGCATGAAAAATATGGAGGCCTATCATTTCTCATTTGTGATGTCTGAGAAAATAAGTACCCCCATTTTGAGAATCATTGTATCAGAAATAAACACCTGTGGTAATGACTGGCTTTCTTTTCTATCAACTGGAGTGAACAGTATGATATGCACAAAGAAAGTTATTTACATTTCATTACCCGGTAACAAGCGACCTAACTTATAATGCTCCAGCTTATGTTGCATGACTTTTTTATTATTATTAAACCTTTATTTAACCAGGTAAACTCTCATTGAGATTAAAATCTATTTTACAAGAGAGACCTGGCATACAACAACAAAAGTCATTACGCCTCATAATTTCTCAATATCAACAGCCTCAAAGGAAAATAGCCTACATAAGGCATCAAAAATATCTGCCTCACCCATTCTGACACCAAACATTTTAGTGACCCCAATTTTTACACAGAGACATCTGAGAATCATAAATATGATATATATATGCAATAACTTGTTTTAATAAATTCATATTGGGATGGCAGGTATGCCAGCCGGCTTGGTGCGGCTTGCCCCAAAACTATACAGTACAGAGAGTTTGTCACTTTTCAGGGTTTCCTACAGAAATAACGACAGTGGGCCTCATTTACCAACCATTCTAAGAACAAATTTGTTCTTAAGACTTTCTTTAAAACGTTTTTATGAACATTCTGGCATTCACCAATGTTTTCTTATTTGGGATTTTTTCTTGGGTAAAACAGAAGCTCAGAACGCAAACATCGGTTAATCCCAAAATGTTTGTAAAAACGTTTTAAAGAAAGTCTTAACAACAAATTTGTTCGTAGAGTGATTAGTGAATGAGGCCCAATGACCACAGACTCTCAGCCCTTAAAAATATGACCTCATGTAGGCCTAACCACACAGAATTCAGATACAACTTCACACATCCACACAATAATGCACCAAACTTGGGTTATTTTTGCAATTTTTCTGCTTATCCTTATTCTTATTTCTCTTACCCTCTTTCCTGCCGATTTCACCATCAAAAATGCTCAATGCCTTCAAATAATAATTCTCCCCATAGGATAACAACATCTGATCTGCCAATAATGTTGAGTTATTGGATCAAAGTAGTCTCATCAAAGTAGACAATAGCAGGATACACAGGCTAAATGCTTAAGAGGCAGCATAACTGCTCCACAAAATGCGAAAGCATCATTGGCTAGGTGGTTACAGCAACGGACTTCACACTGGAGACCCGTGTTCGAGTTTTGATTTTCTTAGTGACAATGATCATGGACAAGTGTGGCATTCCTATTTCCTACTAGGGGTGCTCCGATCAGCATTTTTGGGGCCGATCACCGATCACCGATCACCGAAATGATGATCGGCCGATACCGATCACGGCCGATACCGATCGTGAAAAAAAAGAAAAATTGGCCTCTCAATATTTTCAATCTTAATTGTCTCTAAATATTGTATCCCTATTTTATGATGCATCCTTTTTACAACTTCTGTGTATATGAAAGTGTGCTATACAAATAAAATTCATTGTTATTATTTCTATTTATGATGTAACATTATTCTTAACAACATTGTATATTAAGTATTAAAATTAAGAGATGACAAAGTATAATGAATTGACAACTGTTCATTTTTTGTCAGGCAACATTCCACACACTCTAGTCTAGAGACACTCTCTTAACACCTTTGCGCATACAGTGCATCCGGAAAGTATTCACAGCGCTTCACTTTTTCCACATTTTGTTCTGTTACAGCCTTATTCCAAAATTGATTAAATTCATTTTTTCCCTCAAAATTCTACACACAACACCCCATAATGACAAAGTGAAAACATGTTTTTAGGAATTTTTTCAAATTTATTAAAAATCAAAAACTAAAATTTCTCATTTACATAAGTATTCATACCCTTGGCTTTAACGTATTTTTAAAGTATCATATTTCATATTTGGTTGCATATCCTGTACATGCTGTTACTTCCTGAAGTCTGTGACCATCAACATCAAAAAACTGTCGATATCTTATTTTCAGGTACTGTTACAAGCGATACTATAACCTCTCTGCATTTGAATGGATCTCTATGGAAATTGGGGGGTGAGACTAGATTCAGCTGTAAATTACACTGGTACAGTATGGAACACATGGCTGGCTAAATGGCTGTAAGTTATCAAGGGTCTGAGCTATCAAACGAGCCCCAAACCATCACTCTGTTGCCAGATATGGAGTAGATGTGGATGGATCACTGCAAGGGTTATTTCTCTGGACTCATTTTCCTATAGAACTCTATGGGGAAAAAAGTCAGGAGAAACAACCCTTAAAGTGATCCATCCACATCTACTGCATATCTGGCAGCAGAGTGATGGTTTGAGGCTCGTTTGATACCTTAGACCCTTGATGACTTACAGCCATTTCGCCAGTCATGTGTTTCATACTGTACCAGCATAATTTACAGCTGAATCTAGTCTCACCCCCCAATTTCCATAGAGATCCATTCAAATGCAGAGAGGTTATAGTATCGCTTGTAACAGTACCTGAAAATAAGATATCGACAGTTGTTTGATGTTGATGGTCACAGACTTCAGGAAGTAACAGCATGTAAAGGATATGCGACCAAATATGAAATATGATACTTTAAAAATACGTTAAAGCAAAGGGTATGAATACTTATGTAAATGAGAAATTTTAGTTTTTGATTTTTAATAAATTTGAAAAAATTCCTAAAAACATGTTTTCACTTTGTCATTATGTGGTGTTGTGCGTAGAATTTTAAGGGAAAAAATGAATTTAATCAATTTTGGAATAAGGCTGTAACAGAACAAAATGTGGAAAAAGTGAAGCGCTGTGAATACTTTCCGGATGCACTGTAAGTCCCGCCGATGGATATTCTTGCCTGCGGGACCTTTTTTGCTCAACTGAGACATTCGTTGCTACTGCAGCCGAACTATTATTGGAAATCACAAACTCTGTGTTTTAAATTTATTGGTAGACGGTTCGTGACGATTTCTGCCGAATAGGTAGCTAGTTTCTAAGTGCCACTATTTCCCTGTGGCAAGTCCATTTATCAAGCAACCCCCCACCTAGTCTATACCTACCTATGCGTGACATAGTGGACAATAGCGTATATGTTTGAGTTCATAAATATTTGTATTCATCATATAAAATTAGAATAACGTCATAGCAACGAGATAAACCCAACAATAGCCTGACCGTATGCCAGAAAAGCCGTGAAAAGCCCTGCTCACTCAAATGCAAAATAAACTGTGAAAGTACTATCTCATTCTACCATGTATTCTACTAGCTATATATGCTACTAAATATGAAATAAATATACAATCCTACCATTGGTTTTACACATCGAGATGTTCCTTTCAAAATCCAGTTGTCATTTATTGTCTGGTACAATCGGGTTGAGAAATATACAACACTTTATACCGCTATTACACTATCAGAAATGATGCGGCGTAATACCATGCCCTGTAAGGCTGTCTCATGCATTATAGTTCATTCTGGTTTAATTGTCGGCTTTTTTATCCAATAGAGTACATTATAACCTTCGCAACAGTATATGCCAAGTCTTTTTGGGTGCTTTGAGCAATTTACTACAGCCCAGTGTAACGGCCGTTTTCGTTTTAACTGTCTAGTATTACGCAAGCGCTATACAATACGCATTATGCAGGGGAATTCCCCTTTTGCGATATGTAAGTATTTTTGCGTCTAAAATACCGTTGGTCTCGCTGGCTACATACCTAGCTACGTTCGTGTTTCCACTCGAGCACTGTCTTTCCAATATGTTTGATAGCCCTATTGTTATTTTCGCATTTTGAGTGCATTTCATACTGTAGTGCAATCGTTAGCTAAATGTATTTTTGAAGTAGGCTACCGATGTTCATTGAAGATAGAACATTTGGCAGCATTTTACAGATGGTGGAAAACTATTTTATGTTCATGTTATCATACATAATGTAGGCTATGGCGTATAGGCTACTAGTCTCTTAGGGCATGACAAATGGTCATTCCAATTTACTGTGCGCTGATATGTGGTAGATTAAGGTAAACATTTCCTTGGAGTCATTATGAATAGGAAAGACCGGCGAAGACATTTTAGCAGCACGCGGTAGTGAAATAAAAATTGTCTCGCGTGTTTTTGACATGCGATCGGCCTGATCGGCCTTTTTTAGCCGATCACCGATCACACTTTTTAGAACGAATATCGGCCGATACTGATCGGCGACCGATCGATCGGAGCACCCCTATTTCCTACTGTTATATTTGAGCAACTTTAACTAGTAGGGATGCACCAATACCACTTTTTCATGGCCGATACCGATTCCGATTCCAGAACAGTACCAATCCGATACTGACTCATTTTTCCTCCTTAATATTTACACAGCTGATTACAAGCCCGTTGTGTGGGTGTACTCTACTTGGCATCATTCTTGTCCATCTAAAAACAGTAAACACTCCAGCTGGGAAACGAAAGTTCCACTCCATAACTTTCGGGTGATTCTTCTTCAGATGTTTAATTAAGTTTGTTGTGTTGAAATTAGCTGTGCTGCTGCCACCCCTTGAAACATCTATCTTACAAAGCTTGCATTCGGCAGTTTTACTAGTTTCTGCCTCAAGTTTGAAATAGTTCCACACAGCAGACATAATGCTAACGCAAGCTACACTCACGTGCAAGCTGTATTTCTGTCAGTCATGTCACGTCACACGCTTTTATCAGATCGGATAATAATGTAGTCTCCGATAATGTAGTTTCCGATACCCGATCCGGCATTTTAGGCCAGACCCGATTTCGATACTCAGTATCAGATCGGTGCATCCCTATTAACTAGGCTACTGTAGCTACCTTCCCAGTTTTTTTTAATTAATTGTAGCTAGACCACATACAACATAGGCGATAAACCATTAGTAGGTATACTGTGTGTAGGCAACATTAAAACCACATAATCCATTTAAAACTATGACCATCACTTAAATTTATTTGTAATTCATGGTAAATGGAAAATGACTGAATTCAGCCCGAGGCCTATGTGCTTCTTTGAGCTATAATGTATAATGGATGTTTGCACATGTGTGCGTCTCTCTCTCTTTAGATTTAATTATCTTATGGTTCATACATTTATATGCATTATCAGTTACTCATTTAACTCATCAGTTAAACAAATACAGTACAAATGTAAATTATATCTCAACAAAAAACATTTTAAACGTAAAAAGATGCCAAGTTACTCAGGCATTCAAATCACTGCCTGTAGTAAAACTAGCTAAATCCAGGCCTGCCGTAAACGGGATTGATATCAAAATGAGGCCAAGTTACAACAAACAATATTGGCCATCTTAGCTCACGCAAATTAAACAAGGTCTATCCCAAAGAAATGATAATCAATTTTTCTTAAATCATTTAATGCGACTTGGCCCCTGTGTTTTTTCATCTTACCATCTGAAGAGAATATGGTCATTCAAACTATATGTCACATCAAAGTGTCAAATAAGAAAAATGTCCTCATGGAAGAATACAATCATTGAAATGAATGTTGTAAACAGCTGAGGAAGAATTACACTCCAGAAAGGATATATTTATACATGGTTGTCCATGTACAAGTTTTACAAGGTTGTCCAATTGCAGACAGACAGACAGACAGACACAGACAGACAGACAATGTACACTACAGAAACGGGGGGGGGGGGGGGGGGGTTGTTTCTCCTGACAAATTTTCCAATTGAACTCTATGGAAAAATTAGTCAGGAGAAGAAACCCATCAAGTTATCCATCCATATCTACTGTATTTCTGGCAGCAGAGTGATGGTTTAAGGCTTGTTTGATACGTCAAACCCTTGATGAGTTAGAGCCATTTAGCCAACCATGTGTTCCATACTGTTCCAGTGCAATTTACAGCTAAATCTAGACCCACCCCCCAATTCCCATATAGATTAATTCAAATGCAGAGACATTATAGAAAATAAGATATCAAGAGTCTTTTGATGTTGTTGGGTCACAGACATCAGGAAGTCATGGCATAAAAAGGATATATGACCAAATATAAAAAAATATTACTTTATTTTATATATATATAATATATATATATATATATATAAATGCAGGGGTGCCAATAATTGTGGCACACATGGTTTTGTTAAAAATAATTATTTCTTGATGAGGGTTTTATTTTTTCTCATAATAAATTTACTTCAACAAAAGGTTGGATTTTTCTCATTTTTCCAGTGTGACATTAAGCTAATTCACCAAACGGTTAATTTTTTATAAGCCTTTTTACTTATCTTTACCAGGGGTACCAATAATAGTGGAGGGCACTGTAAATATGTACATTATATTGATACACAGTGATTTGTATGCGTGAGTAACTTGGCATTTTTGTATGTTGAAAACGTTTTTCTTGAAATATTAACAAACAGCACATACACTAGCGTTCAAAAGTTTGGAATATATGCAGTAGATATGGATGGATCACTTTAAGGGTTGTTTCTCCTGACTCATTTTCCTATTGAACTCTATGAAAAAATGAGTCAGGAGAAACAACCCTTAAAGTGATCCATCCATATCTGTATCTGGCAGCAGAGTGATGGTTTGAAGCTCGTTTCATATCTGACCCTTAATGACTTACAGCCATCTACAGAAGCGATTCTAGGCAGATGTACTAGTCTCGCGATGGTGACTAATATTAATCAGATTTTAGTAAGATCTAGTTTGCAAGATAGAGCTTGTCATAACTCGATCAATTAGCTGGCTAAATAGGTAACTTAGCTACCTATTCGTTTTCAATTAGGGTTTGCATCACAGTAAGCTAACTAACGCATGGACGAAACTGTACAAAACAGGGGTAGCTAACGTAAGACACCTAGCTAGTCTCACTCTCCCCAACCACAAACTGCCGGCTAGCTAGCTAGCTAAGATTACCTACCTTTCTTTGAATCTCCCACACGTTGATGAAGTTCTTGCCAAACTGTCCTCCTAGGATATATTCCCCATTCAGGACAGTGAGGGACCTCGCTGAAGTATTTCCCCCTCGATAAGACAACAGATTAGTGCCGGAATGAAGCTCGAAAACAGCACAGTTCCATAGTTGCTCAGCCGAATCGGCACACACAATTACTTCCATGGGCGCCGACATCTTGGTTGCGGGAAAGCTAAGCTAGTTCGAAGGAGAACCATGGAGATCTATGGTTATAAGTGCGAACATGAGTTTTTATCGCGGTGCATTCTGGGTTTGAGAGTAGCAGAGTGGCTAGGCCGGGGGCCGTGAAAGTCACTTGACTCTAGAATGGATTTTACATTACAAATTATAAACGGTATTTGTATTATGCGCGTTAACGAAATACAAATAAGCCTAAATTATTTTATTCTCCCCCTCCCAGTTTTGAACAACAACACCATTCAGTGCTCATCTCTCCCCAACGAACAAGGAACACTTCAAATGAGAGCTACACCTTTCTCCAAATGGATTCACACTCATTATGCCTGTCTTATTGTTGGAATTACAGAATATAGTAGCCTACCTTATACATAATACGTTACAGTTGATACTGTATTCTAATATGCACAGATATAGAAATGATCCAAAAATTCAACTATTTTTTCTTCTCAATTAGGATTCATGTACCTCACAGCAAATATGCAAACCTGCAATGTCTCAGAAGAGGCCCAACCTGCTGAGAGGTGTGTAGTAATAGAACCACAAAATAATTTTTAACATAATCTCAAAAAAAAAAGAAAAGTTAAAAGGCTAGGTTTTGCATTGTTTAAATGGCTTGATGATTATTTTACTGTCCCACATATAGTATTATCAATCATAGTTTGAAGTACCATTTATCAAAACTGTGTAATATACATAATTCTTTTGGCCATAAATAGACAGCTTCATCCACACTAAAAGCATTTACTTTTATTTTGCCCATTTGGTCTTTTCTTTTAACTCCTGGTTGGTTCAGAAATGTATCATCTTCAGTATCTGCAATTTAGCTGTATGGATTATTGGACTAATTCCTTTGTAAACAAGTAAGTATTGCACCCTTGCTTTGAAGACAGCCTTCCACAAAATATAATGCATAGATAAATCTGTCTGAAGTCAGCTGAACTCTTATAAACTCCATCAAGCTGCAAAATAAATAAAGTAGATGGTCATGCCTCAATGAACATGTGAAACCTCAAATTGCAAAATGTGAAAAAAGTTCAAAAAAGTTATCTGTGTGTAATTTATAATGTTCTTGTCATCAAAGAGAGATTACAGTACATTTTGAGAAAATGTCAGGTTCTATGAAACCTTGGCAAATAAACAGGCCTCAAATGAGTAGGCAACACAAAATGAGACGCTCACCTCTGAGAGACTAGCATTATGGCCCAGTTACTCACAATCACAATGCAAATATAAAGTATAACAGCTCCCTTTCTACCACATCTGTTGCATTCTGTTCCCTTCAAAACTCTGGTTCAATATATCAATATTGTCATGGGCGTACATTTTTAATTACCACTTGCTACAGATATATTAAGCAGAAGTCTCAATTTTTTCATCCACCAGACTGTCAGTGCCGCTGGAGCTAACATTTAACTGTTTAGCCACAACCACAAGGAAAATCAATGGTTTTCAAAAAATAAATTATATACAAATGCCTACCAAACCTCCACAAGCTTCCCAAAGCATTTGATTCACACCACTCCCATTTCACTAAGGGCTGTAGGCTATTCTAATGAGCCATTCCCAGTGGTCATCAGGACTCCTTTGGCATTCTGTGTTTCATTTATTTTCAGCTGAAGATAGTCAGTAATTTGTACCATTTTGATTGTACCCCTTTTAAATGGAATGTTAATATGCAAAGAGGGGCTCCAGATTTAGATGTACAGTATAATTAGATTAGAGATGCAGGAGTACTTGGTGGGGGGTGCGGGTCATTGGAAAGGAAGAAAATGACTACAAAAATATTAACATATCATGAATGGCAAAATGCTGTAGAAAAGAACAAAAAAATGTACTTTAGATATATTATTAAAAATACTGAATAAAAGACAACAAATACAGACAACATCCTCAGGAATAAGATGACCAGTGAGATGGTAATTCTTTACATACTGCAACAGTAGATGATCAATACACTGTAATTGACTTCACTGTTCTGTTTATGAAGTAATAATCAGAAAAAAAGCCAGGCCAATAGAATTAGAAAACATGGTAACATGAATGAAAAAGTCAATGAAACAAATGGGTCACATTTCTGGAAGGAGAAGAAACAGATAATTATTACTAACTGTTATCGTACTGGTAAGTCACACAGAGCAATTGGCTTTGTTGCTCTGCTATTATAGAAGTGCTTGTCATCATCAAGCCTTTGCTCCACTTCATCTTCCTGGCACAAGGAGGTTGAGAGCTTCCTGCTTCAGAGTAGAGCTCCCTGGGTGGGAACTTCCTACATATTTGGCTGGAGCTGTAGGCCTGAGCTGTGGGAGGCTTGGCCAGAATTGTGACATACACAGACTCAAGCAGGCCTAAGGGTGTGAATGTGCCCTCACCAATGAGATCTTTAAGTTCTTACCTTTATCAATATCAAAGAGTTTTCTTGTGTGATTGTTTCTTTTTTTCTTGTTTATTTATTTACTATTTTTCCCGGAGTAGACGTTTCATTCAGAATATGGAAGAAAAAAATACCAGACCCATGCCTATGGTTTGTTGGCTTCTCTGAGGCAGACAGTCTGAATTTGTTTTTTTCCGTCAGTCAGTGTCAATCTCAGAATGCAGACGGTGAGGTGAAAGTACCCTCTGGGAGTTATAGTCAGGTAAGAGTCACTGCCAGCCCTTTTCTGTCAGTCAGTGTCAATCTCAGAATGCAGACGGTGAGGTGAAAGTACCCCCTGGGAGTTATAGTCAGGTAAGAGTCACTGCCAGCCCTTTTCTGTCAGTCAGTGTCAATCTCAGAATGCAGACGGTGAGGTGAAAGTACCCTCTGGGAGTTGTAGTCAGGTAAGAGTCACTGCCAGCCCTGCGGTGACCCTGTCCGAGACTGCACTCACCCAGCAGCCCCTGCACACTCCCAGCATTCCCCTCCCCTGTGTTCTGATGTCTGCAGGAAACTGGAGTCTCAAGGTTGCCGCTGTGGCAATGCTGGATTTCTCTATAGCTTACTTTGGCCTCTGATGCCTCCCGATAAAGAGAAGGGGGAGTGGTGCTGGAGGCATGCGGAGGGGTTGAGCAGTGAGGACTGCCTGGCAGGCTGTGATGTGGGAGAGGACAAGCTGTTTTTTGTGGAAAATGTCCTCAGTGCCAAACTCTCCCAGCTAGTGCTGCAGCTCCTGTCTGGGAACACCTAGTCTGGCAGCAAGATGGCCTTCAATTAGTGATAAAGAATGAATGGATTTGTTTTCAAGAGGCAAAAAACCCATCACAATCAGTAACATTTGTTAACATTTGTTGAAGATAAAGATAATGCACATGCTTAATAATATAGCACACAAAAATCATATATATGGATGATGACTTGAGATTTAACAATGATCTGATGCAAGTAGATAGGGGGGCAATCAGAACTGAGGCCTGTTTTTGTACATTGTTGCCCATGCTGTATTGCTAGTCACAGTGGTGATGTGATTTCATTCTCTGTATTTCATATGAAACTGTATAATCGCTACAAGATCTTATCTTAGGTAAAATTGATCTGCTAAATTAAGACAGGCTGAAAATAAACTCCAGGTTTCACTGCCAATGTTGAAACCTGTGTCATGAGTAAAATTTCATTTAATTTCATTTCAGTTCCCTGTTTTTCATCTCCAAGCTGTTCTTATCTCACTCCAGTTAATTCCATTGACCTCAATTCCAATATCAATTGAAGTCACTTAAATTCTAATCAATAGAACCACCAGATGTACAGTAACATATTTTTGACCATAAGAACACAAGTAAAGCTTCACTAAAACAAAGATTGTAATTCACAATTTCTATCTGGTGAATAAAAGTATGAACAATGTTCACACGACCTGCCTAGAACACATAATTCACTTAATTTCATGAAAAATAAATTAGTTCTTGATTTTAGAATTATAGATGCACTGGGATTTAGCGGGTTACCTTTAAAATGTGACAAACAATAATGACACCTGATATATTGCACATTGTACATTCTATGAGACAGATTTATTTCTCTGTGATTGGGAAATGCACTTTTATTACCCATCTGAATTCAATAAATCTTTCATTTCCTAAAACAAAGTTACGATCTAATGATTCCAGAGGGTGCCAGTCAAATTCTGTCCCATATGTGAAACTATTGCAATTTATTGATTTTAGTCTGCTACATCCCACTGTCCAGATGCCTGAAACTCAGCAGTTTGGCTGACGATTTTAAGGTGAAGGCTCATCAGAAACATGGCTGCTTTCTGCCATAGATCATAAACTAAGGGGAAATAAGCAGTGAAGGTGATGCAGACTTAAGCTAGATTATCACCAATCGACCCTGCATCACAGTGTGCTTTCCCTGTCCTCAGATCCAGCTCCAGTGGTAATATCAGTGTGCTTTCCCTGTCCTCAGATCCAGCTCCAGTTGGTAATATCAGTGTGCTTTCCCTGTCCTCAGATTCAGCTTTAGTAATCATCTGCTCTTCTTAACTACACAATCATATTTGCAGTTGAATTAGCTGGTTGAATGGTAGTTGATCTGAGAAACTATCAGTGAAATTTTACAAACTGATATTCCCGCAGTTCAAACACTGCAGTCCTATTGACAATATTCTATATAGGACCATATGGGCGGTATCATTGCCTAATTAATAATAGGTGATCATATTCACGTTCAGAAACACAAAATCCAGAGTTAGATGTTTTACATTTTACACGACTAGATGCCTTAATCTCATTGTGCATATTATCCCTTTTCTTTTTTTGCTCCACGTTGATGGTAACAGGAGATGAACTAAAAACATGAGGGACTCAAAGGCAGCTGAATTGTATATAGTGAAGGACAATTATCTTCAAAAGTAAATTACATTTTATATCTCCTTAGTAGACATTCTTATCCAGGATGACCTATATACCTTCAATTTATAAAACAGCTGCCTGATATTCACACCTAGATATAAGCAATGGCATACCCTGAAATAAGATATAAACTTTTTGGTTATCTCACATTCCTTAAACCACTGCACTGCACTTTCATCTGTTGAACTCTCCATAACTATTTCCCAGAGGCAACCAGACAAAATTTAGGCTGTTCAAAAAGGTTCACCCTGTCCTAACAAGGCCTGAGTATTTCTCTAATCTCTAAAAAAAACATTTGCCTACATATTGTAATAGTTTGAAGGTTATGTATTACTTCTTAACACAGAACAGTACCCTCCTGTTATTTGTTCTTTTCAGATGTACTAATCATACTCTTAGGTAACTCCCAGTCAAGCACAGTGGTCTCTGAAGAACAAGTGAGACCTTTTCACATTCCAGGTGTACACACCCAGCATCTTTTTGATGTTCTGTAAGAGGACTAATGAGCATAAGCAAATAGATCACAACACTCATTAGAGAGAAAATATACAGTGAGCACCATAATTCATTGGACAGTGACACATTTTTTGTTATTTTGGTTCTGTATTTTAGCACTTTGAGTTTGAAAGGAGACAATGATAATGAGGTTGAAGTGCAGACTGTCAGCTTTAATTTGAGGGTATTTTCATCCATATCGGATGAACCGTTTAGAAATGATAGAACGAATGGTTACGACGGTAACCATGTTCTATAAGTTCCGGATGACCATTATGGTCGTCAATATGGATGGCCTTCTGGGGCCAGATGCATTGAGACTCTTATACCAGAATGTGTCATGGTACATGACCCCCGCGTAGTGATGTAATTCCTCCCATAAAGGGGGGAGCGTCACTGCAGAAGTCCTCGGAACAATTTTTTCGCCCTTAAAAGGTCCCGAGTGATCATGATCCCTAATGGTCATCCGGAACTCATAGAACATGGTTACCGTCGTAACCGTTCGTTCTATTTTGTTCCTTCGACCATTAGGGTCGTCAATATGGATGACTTAATACCCAAAGTGTCAGGAGGAACCATCATCCTTACGTGTATGCCAAGGCCACAGGTAAGACGTTACACCGATAAACACATTGATGTGATAAAACCTCGAAAATGTGCAGGGGGACGTCCACGTCGCCGTTTCATAAATTTTTTTAAGTGGTACGCCTTCCAGGACTGCCCATGAGGTAGCCATACTTGGAGGGATCGGCCCTGGATATCAATTGGCGAGGGTTTTGCGCTAGCCTCAGCCGTGGCTATTGCCTTCACTACCCATCGGGAGAGGCTTTGAGCTGAGAGCGCTGTCCCTTTTGTCTTGCCGTAGCAGACAAAGAGTTGCCCTGTACGTCTGAAGGAAGCGGTAGCTTCGACGTAGCATTGCAGCGCATGCACTGGACATATCTAGTGTGCGTCCCGCAGGTCCTTGCCTGGCGGGGGGCGAAGCGCCGCAAGTTTGATCGGCTGGTTGATGTGAAATGCTGAAACGATTTTAGGCAGGAATTATGGATTAGGCCGCAACATGACTCCTGAGTCAGCCAGTCTCCACCTTAGACACTCTGCGCTGATAGAGAGAGTGCAGAGCTCACCAATGCGTCTTACTGATGCCATCGCTAGCAGAAACGCCATTTTAAAAGAATGCTACTTAAGGTTGATCGTCTCGAGAGGCTTATAGGGCTGAACTGTGAGCACTCTCAGCACCAAGGGGAGATCCCAGGAGGGAGCTACCAGTGACCGCCGGGCACCCTTCAGGAACCGGCTGACAAGGTAATGGCTCCCTGCAGGCTTGTTATGTACCCAGACATGTCTGCTGGATATGGCAGCCGCATAGGTTTTCAGTGTGCTGGCTGCTTTCCTGTTATCAAGTGAGGACTGTAAAAAGTCCAATAGTACAGGGAGCGGACAGGGTACGGGGTCCGCACCTTCCCTTAAGCACCATGTTCTAAATAGCTGCCACATATACCCATAGGCCCTCCTCGTAGAGGGGACTCTGGAGTTGAGTAGCGTCCGCTGGACGGGGGAGCCGCACTCTGTTATCGAAGGGTCGGTCTCCTCCGTGGCCATACCCAGAGACTCATCATGTTTGGCCGAGCGTGGGCTAGTATTGGTTTGAAAGGCAGTCATGCCCCCTGAGGGGCCCGCCGGTGAAACCTTAGACATCCCAAAAGTGCTAGCCTGCGGCATATCGCAACCCATGCGTGCCAAGGCCGCACGGAAAATGGTTTCTAGAGAGGCTGAGTATCCGAGCCTCCTCTCGACCCTCTGTCCGATTGGTCTGCTATCTCGGACCGACTCTGACTAAAGTAGGTGTTTGACGCTGCTGTAAAAAGGGGCCTCAGTGGTGGGAGTACCCTTAAGTTTGTATGCAACCTCTACTGCCGCTGGCGTTCTGCCCGAGGGAGGCATGTGCACAAGGCGCTCATGCCTTAGAATAATAACGAGCACTCGCAGACGATAAAACGTGGCGGTGGTCCTTAATAGGGGAAGCCAAGGCAGATAATGTAGCGAATTACGCGTGTAGCATCGCGCTAAACGATTGTTTGGTAGCTCACCGATTGTATGGTAGCAGATCTCACCGGGGTACGCTTTCCACCCCCAGGTTCGATCACTGGAATCTCATGCCTTAAAGAGCACTCTGCAGATGATAAAACGTGGCGGTGGTCTTTTAGTAGGGAAAACCGAGGCAGCTAGTGTAGTGAAGCACGCATACTCTGCCTTACAAACCAGTCAATATAGCCCCACACTAACTAATTGGCCAGCTTGTACGGTAGCAGATCTCACTGGAGTACACGTTCCACGGCCAGGTTTGATCAATAGAATCTCGTGCCTTGGTACAATAAAGAGCACCTGCAGACGATAAAACATGGCAGTGGTCTTTAGTAAGGGAAGTCGAGGCAGATAGTGTAGTGAAGCACGCGCACTCTGCCTTATAAACCAATCTATATAGCATCGCGCTAGCCGATTGGGAAGCCTTACTGGTGTGCTTGCAGCAGTCACTTAGAATCAGTCACCAGAGCTGTAGCTCACCGATTCTGTGGTAACAGATCTCACTGGGGTACACCCTTCATGCCCAGGTTCGATCAACAAATTCTCATGCGTTAGCAAAATAAAGAGCAGCCGCAGACGACAGAACATGGCAGTGGTCTTTAGTAGGGGAAGTCGAGGCAGATAGTGTAGCGAAGCATGCATACTCTGCTTTTCAAACCAATCGATATAGCACCGCGCTAACTGATGGGGAAGTCTTACTGGTGTGCTCGCAGCAGTCAGTACAGACTTAGAATCAATCACCGATTGTTTGGTAGTAGATTTTACTGGGGTACACTCTTCACACCCAGGTTCGATCAATGAAATCAGAGAAAGATACAAACCTGTACTTTACTGCATACAAACCTGTTCACCGCATGACTTGTATTGAGTGAATGAAGTAAACGCTGCAGCACCATGTGCCTACCGCAGCACTAACCAAGAAACAATATCCGTCTAGGCTAGCAAAGCTACCCGTGGACGCCGTTTACAAGTGCTTATTACCGCCTTAGGGAATACTAGCCCTGACCGAAGTCTCAAGGCGATGGGGGATTCACACAGGATACAAACACGTCTCACGTCTCAATATGCATTGGACTTCCACAGTGACGCTCCTCCATTTATGGGAGGAATTACGTCACTACGCGGGGGTCATGTACCATGACAAATTCTGGTATAAGAGTCTTGATGCATCTGGCCGAAGGCCATCCATATTGACGACCCTAATGGTCGAAGGAACGAAATTCAGAACCTTTTGTACATAGTCATTGTACATTTTCGGGCATCAAAAAATATTGGACAGTTTAACATAATGTAGAATAAAGTAATCATTTTTAATATTTGGTCACATATATTTGCATGCCATGACTTCTTGATGTCTGTGACACAACATTATCAAAAGACTCTTGATATCTTATTTTCTGGTACTCCTACAAGCGATACTATAACCTCTGCATTTGAATGGATCTCTATGGGAATTGTGGGGTGGGACAAAAGTTAGCTGTAAATTACACTGGAACAATATGGAACACATGGTTGGCTAAATGGCTCTAAGTCATCAAGGGTCTGACTTTTCAAACAAGCCTTAAACCATCACTCTGCTGCCAGATATGCAGTAGATATGGATAGATAACTTGAAGGGTTTCTTTTCCTGACTTATTTTTCCATAGAGTTCAATAGGAAGATTTGTCAGGAGAAACAACCCTTGAAGTGATCCATCCATATCTACTGCATATCTGGCAGCAGAGTGATGGTTTGAGGCTCGTTTGATACCTCAAACCCTTGATGACTTTCGCCAACCATGTATTATTTTATTCTACATTATGTTAAACTGTCCAATATTTTTTGATGCCCGAAAATGGGGGAGGGACTATGTACAAAAGGTTCTATAATTTTGAAACGGTTCATGGATGAAAATACTCTCAAATTAAGGCTGACAGTCTGCACTTCAACCTCATTATCAACCTTAAACCTCATAAATGTATCCTTTCAAACTCAAAGTGCTAGAGTACAGAACCAAAATAACAAAAAAGGTGTCACTGTCCAATGAATTATGGTACTCACTGTATACCCTTACTCATATTAACATCAGCACAGGAATGATGGAATAATAATTGGAGTGTTTCTTGGGAAAGGCCATTAATGAGTCTGGTTACATTGGGTCTAACTAAATAAGAAGGAATTAATTCTTAGGATAACTAAATGGCAATGTGACATTCTGACATATTTAAAAAATGAATGCAACTGGACTGAAGTAGTAAAAGAATATTCAATATTGTGATTTTGCCCTCTGAAAAGTAGCTGAAGACAACATCAGATTTATTCTCACCAGGAGTCTATGATAATCATTCAGGTTCCTTCCTGGGCTTCAGATGGATCACTGTAAGGCATAATAAAGACATGACATCTTTACACTGTCATGAAGTTATGACTGACATTTCCATAAAGTAGTTTCATTTCGGGGATTGTGTTGAGTTTTGTTTTCATGCCATGGGGGAAGGTGCACTCCTCTGAGGAGTTTACATAGTGATCTTGCTTTGTTTTAGTGTTACGTTATAATGTTGTTTTTCAATTTACATATAGGTTGCGGTGTAAGAGAACTGAACCTCAAATTAGAAGTTTATTCTGAAAATGTTTGTCTCATTTGTACAATACAAAAATGTCATACCAATACCCCATGCTTAGACCATTGAACATATCAGGCTTTGTGCTTTATGCTAAATTTAGAAACTGAATTAATTTAATGTAATGTAATGTCATTTATAATACACACACATCTTTAAAAATAAACCCAGTCCTAATTGTGACCCCCCCCCCCCCCCCCCCCCCCCCCCCTGAGTACACTGGATGAGAACATTGTTAAGTAGGCAAAATGTTCTCTAAATGTGGTGTACATAATCCCCGAATTGTACTTATTTCAGGGTTTTTGCTGATAATAGTATGGAGGATATTTTTTTGCATTCTGCATGTCACTAAACAGTATGCGGTAAGCAGTATACAGTATGCTAGTACACAGGACACAGTTGATAGGGCTCTGATTCAGACACAGCTTGCACTCTCATAATGCAAGTGTTACAGTGACATCATCAGTGACCCCCTCCCTCCTGACTATACCCCAAAACCCCATTTTCTTAATACAAATACAAATCATTAAATTTAAGAATGATAAATTTAAGAATCATAGACAAAAGATACAAATCTTCAAACTGACCAACTGGATTAGACCAAACCAAAACTATAAAATGTTACCTCAGTGTAAGTAGCTCTACAGAATCTGACCACATTACAAAAGTTGCATATGTATATGTGACATATACATGGTTTATATGTGTATAAAATTATTTTTAAAATATTTAAGGACAAAGTTGACTCACAAAAAAATGCAAACTTTATTGAAATATTTCAATAAATTGGTGTACAGTGTAAATTGGAAAGGTGTTGTATACATAGTGGTGTAGTAAGTGGCAGTCAAATTATTTGTCCCACCTACCTGAAATAGATCATTTAAACTTGTATAATGGTAATTAATAAATAAATAGAAATACCATTACACCCACTAAACATGAAATGTTCAATTGATGAAATATGGCTTTTAATTTCACATCCCTTTTTTAGAACAATTTCTTAGTGTAGAAAAACTGGGTTGTAAACAATGTAATTATTTTTCTTCTGATCCAAACAGAGATATATAACCTACCTAGGAGAATTTGTGAAATTATTTAAAGTACATGATAACAAAGATAATAATATAACATTTTCTTTATTTAAATTGCGTCCAAGTTTATTTTCTTATAAAAATTTACACCAGGTGATCTCTTACTAGTGTCTTGTCATTTTGTGGTAGATTATGAAGGGGAACAAATTTCTTTATCCGTTTGGCTGTTTTCCTTTCCTCTAACAGCATGGGTTCTTCATTACAGCAGTGTTTCATAAACGCATTTGCGTTCTTCAAGTCCAGATTGAGAGTGCATCATCTTGCCATCATTTTGTAGAACAGTGTTAAACTGAAATACTTGACCAAACCCAGAAGCTCAGCAACACATTCCTGAAGACAAATCAAAATATAAAAATCAAAAAATGTCATAAAATATAATAGGACCTTCATGGCGCTAACGACCAACAGATACCATTTTAAAACAAATTGCAAATGCAGTAATTGAACATTATTCTATTTCCAATGGCTAGTTGAGAACCACGGCTACCTGGTCTACATGTATCTTTATGTGCCTGTCTATCAACGATACATTCAGTAAGATGTTAAATTTATCAAATACTTTCAAATGCACTTTACTCACAAGATGAGAGCAAATGCAGGCCGATGGCACAGAAGAACAGGACCAGGGGACTGGCGTAGAGACCGGGCGTTCTGTTTCCAGTCCGTACTGGGGCACCATGGCTGACCTCGTTGCACCGCTGACTGCAAATATGAACATTTTAAATGATTGTTGTGCGACTCATGCAATTATGAAAATTACAAATGAGGGTTATGAACCTCATAGCACATGCAAAGGCACTGTCTTTGTTTAGCCAAGTTGTAAGTGCATAATTTATTGCAGGTCATATATAGTAGCACTGTTGACTCACAGTTGCTTTTGTAAGTAATGTTTGCCGCTGTCGCACGCTTTCTTCTGGCTCTCTGCTGCTTTCTGCTGGCTCTCGGCTGCACTGCGCAAAGCCTCACTTGACTCAAACTGATGGTAAATCTGAGTCAAGTTAAACTTCAGGCTGTCAATGTGGTCTGCAATGTGAAAGTTAAAAGAAACATACAGTATACTAACCAACAGAGTATGAATGCACGAAGTAAACAAGTAAACATATTGTAAGGTGTCCATGTTCATAGACTTAAGTAAACCCAGACGGATATCTTGTTCTATACCACTGGATATTTTCGCACAAAAAAAAGGAAATCACGATTAACAATGTGGTGTTAACTATCATCTTTAACAATGCGTGTTAACTTATAAGGCAATGACTGGCCTTGGAAGGTCTTATCAACTTGAAGTGCTTCCAGAGCTGTGTGACGTCTCTGTGTTATTTTGGGAGTTGACGGGCAACATTTGGATTTTGGTCACTTTTTTGCTCGTAACCTGTTGTGAATGCTGAAGTGCACGGTATGCATCCTGTTTTGTCAGGGCCCTCCTTAGCAACTAATTTTTTCCAAATATACCACGTTCCATGATGTGCTGGAGGGCTGCCTGATGTTAATCTAAGAAGGCATCTCACATTTAGGCCTATAGCCGTTTTCCCCCCTATCGCTTTCTTACAGGAACCTACCCTTTCCTTTGGCGATGCATGTAACTCAGGAAATCTCCACAGTGAAAAAAAGTTCAGTGGAGAGTAATTAATCTGACGACACATTAGCCATTCTTATCAAGTGGAACAAGAAGGATTTTAGTATCTCAACATTCCAAGCAAGAACATATTGGGTTGGCTACATAGGCTATCGACTTTGCCACAGCTAACTTGCTAACCCAGGAATAACAAGCTCTACTGTTAACTATGCTTTGTTTCTCTCAGACAAATCTCTATATCTCGATATAGGATTTTATTAATTTCATAACTTCCCATTGAAGAGGACATATTTTTACAACATTGGTAGGAGTTACACATAAGGTGACAAGTCAAGTAATGCATGTTTCAAAGATCATTTACATGGAATGAGGAGGAACATGTTAAGATATAAATATCCATAATGGCTGGACTGTGGAATATATTATTACCATACATGGTCAGAGGAAATTACTATGTTTGGTTTTCCACATGTACATTCTTAAATGTCACTCATTAGTCATACGCATAATCACAAACATCTTCTAAGTGGACCTTCAACAGCAAACACATTTTCAAACTTCATTTAAAAAAATAAAAAGCAAACTGAGTCTATTTGTTTTCCCTAAAATGGAAGTTTCTATGGATACAGTGGGAAAGGCAGCTAAGAATATCTTACTGAAAAAATAGGTCCTTTCATGCCAGCCAATAACAAGCAGCAAAAATCCCACATTCCCCTCCCAGCAAGACCTAAATTTTCCTACCTTTCTGTAGCGTGATTTCTGAAGTTAGGTTTGCCTCAATTATTTCGTATTCCTCGATTTGATTTTCCAAAACTGTTATATTTCCATTCAAAAGAACCTGTAACAAAAATATGTGCTGTCAATGACAAACTACCAGGACCATGCAAGATAGTCAAAGTGATCTGTACAACTTGCGTGGATGTTTTCAGTCTGTAGTCATGCCAAAGACAAGGACTGTCTCATATCACATAACTCAAGCTCTGAGGAAAGGCAGACCTGTGCCAGCTACGGGCATATCAGAATTTTCATAGCATTCCAATCGTGCAAGGCAATGCATTCTTTCCACCAACGATGAGTATAAAGTAATAGTAAAAAACAATTATTAGTCTAAATAATTTAAAAACTATTTATTTATCCTTTATTAAATCAGGGAGTCCCTATGCGGCCTAGGTGTTTTTTTATGTGAGAGCCCTCATTATAAAAGTTCAAAGAATCGCAACATATATAAAACAATATAGAGAATAATTAACACCTTAATAATAATATTCACTATATTAATCAGATTTTATATATTACATATATAAAAAATCATGAGTTATCAGAATTATCTCTTCCAGGAAGACATGTGCTTCTGTTTCCACCCAATAGGAAGCAGCTTTTTTTGATGTTTTCAGTAGATGTGAATGAGCCATGCAAAAAGGGTAGCACTCGTTGTAACTTATTACAATGTTACAGAGTAACAAAAATATCTATTTCCTGAGATAATCTTTCACTTATGATGTCATATACAGCATTGTGATGACACGACAGAGCTTTGACTAAAAACAAAAGTGATTAATGTGGTCTTACACCTTCAACCAGTTAACACAGCAAAGTAGAGCCCTGCCTCATTTTTGCTCCATACCAAAGCAGTGAAAAAATGCTGGACACAGTAGGGTAGGGCTAAGGAAGAGAGGAACCCAAGATAGATGGGTCAGCAGGTGTGAATGAGTCAGCGCTGAACTCTGAACAATAAAAGCAGTGAAGCAACACTCACATTCTCCTGCTCACAGTCACCCAGGGACCTGTTGGTCTCCTCCAGCTTCACCACGAGCAAACTGAGCTCCGTGTTCAGGATGGTTTGGTTTTCCCAACCTTGTTCCACCAGCTCCTCCAGTGCTTTCTTGTCCTTAGCCCACACCACCTTGGCCCCTTCCACCTTCTCTGTAACCGCCTGCAGCTCTGCCCTGCACTGGCTGGCGCTCTTCAAGTCAGGCGAGGTCGCCCACACCACGATGATGATGAGAGAAATCACAGACCACAGAGCGAGAAGAGCAATCACGACGTTGCGGGTGGTCTGGGAGGACTTGGAGCCGGCCATTCCGAAAGCAGTGGGGATGAAGAAGCGATGGCACTGATACAAATCCTTCAGCGGCAGGCAGTTGAGAAGTCAGCCTTTGAGAACGTCCCTCCGCTTGTGCTGTCTATGTCCAAAGGCTGCTGGCTTTTCTCAGAGTGAGTGAGATTTTTTCTGTAGTATGGACTTCCCCTAAAATTCAGCTTCACGCGGGGCAGGAAAGGGGTGTGGCCCTACCCCTACCCCTGGTGATGTCAGGAAAGCAAACCTGCTCCACTCTACTCCGCTCTGCCTACAAAGCTCTACTGTGCCCTGACAGGGATATGCGAGAGAATGCACTGGAAACATAACTAGGGTTTGCTACATATTTATTGCATGTTGTCATAATTACAGTTAAAAAAAACCCCAAGGAGAAAATGAAAGTTAATGTGCTAATCCTCTGTGTCTGAGGTGTGTCCCCACCCCCACACACACCCTAAAAAAATGCATGTTTCAGTTTCCATTTCCCAATCCAAAGGAGCAGCAACTTGGCAGGACTCCCAGCCCCACATAAAGCTGGCCTTGAGTTTAGCTTGGTAGGGAGAAAGTTCACGTTGCTTGTTTGGTTCTCCAGCTATTTCTTACTTTAAACACTTTCACAAGAGGCCGGGTGCAGCAGAGACTCAGTGTTTCCTGAGCAGATGCCAGGCCTGATGGAGACATGGCACAGCCTCCCCACCCTGGACGGCGCTGCCAACCTTCGTCTGTGACTAATACTTTCTGCCCATTACATTTCTGCCCAGATGAAGAAATGGCAATCACCATCACTCCCATCTCAGACTACCTGGACCCCTAAAAGAGGGGTGATTTCTTAAAATGTAAAAATGTATTTAATTGTTTTTTTTAGATTTTTGTAACAGAAACTCTTTCCCGCTCTTCCTTAATCTTCTGTATGACTACCAAGCCATCTTCATATTGTTGTTATTTTATCAGATTGCTTCAGGAACCTTCCTGATGACAGTATAAATATGTCATCCAGAGCCTCACAAACTTTGGGCAGAGCAGAGCAGTGACTCTGTGAGGAAAACATACATCAAAACTTGTGATGACAACTACACCACAGACAACACAATTACATTTATCTTGCCCCCAAGTCACAGTCGCCAGGAAGTGGTAAACAATTAGAGACATCTTATAATGTTTCTCTATTGCACAGTAAAATAACCTGTAAAGAAGAACAAGTTGTAGCACAAGACTATAGCATTACAGATTTAATGCCTGGTGTGTCCAGAAGTGTCTGGATACCACTTACAGTATGTCTTTTTTACACTGCTGTATATTGTGGAAAGAGAGTGCAAAGGCAATCAACATTTATATCCATGTGACTGCCTGTCTCCCTGCTTAGACACGCTTAGACATTTGCACAAAGCATGCCCTGGACTGCTATAAATCAATTTAAAGGTTAAAATTAGGAAAAAATCTTTCAGAGCCAAAGGGGTTTTAAAGTATATACATTTTTTTAAGGATTATTCATGGTGATGCTATTATAATCATTAGGTATTACCTGAATAGGAAGTTGTTGTCTGTGATTATTCAAGGCAACAGCAGAGAAGAAGGAGCTAAGGATAGCTGAGAGATCTTGCACCAGTTTGGAGACAAGCTTTCTATTTTGTTGTTATTGTTTTGGGGTCATCTATACCAACATATAATTGTATGCTTTTTAATATTTAAAAAACATTTCAGTTCAGTTCAGAGTAGTATTACTGTAGACTTCATAGCATTTATGATGCTACTAATATTTTGCACGTTTTCAATTTTTTTTACTTTAGGTGACAGAATCAAAGCTGAAATTTAACCTAGCCCCTTAGTTTTTCTGTGCTTAGTCTTTGGTAATTTATGGCAATAGGTGAAATGCACATAAGGATATGTTTTTATACAGAACTACCTACCCTGTTAGGGTTGCCAACATTCCCTTAGCCAAATACAGGGCACAACCCACTGATGCATGCAAAGGTGACAAGATTCTATATTTTTGTGGCTTGGGGGTGGGAGGTAAAAACATAAAAGACAGAAAGTGCAACATTTAGGACTAAAGGGCAACTGGGATGTACAATTGTTGGCACAAATATGGGACATTCTGCCTAATGTGGCACAGTTGGCAATGCTACACCCTATTTTTCTAAATATCTCTTTAGCAAGTGAGTTTGTTCAGAGTTCAGGGACCTTCTGCAAATAGAGGAGCTGGCAGTTTGATGCGATCTGCAGTCAAGTTACAGCAGGCTGTGAGCAAACGGAATTTGACTGGATTGTATTACGAGACCAAAGGCTATGTCACTCTGGTCCAGGATCAGCTGAGACTTGTGTATTTTGTATTTTTCAAGCACCCTGACTTTGAGTAAGACATCATGTTGTGACCTGACAATGCCTCTGGTAAAGATATCCTTTATTAATTTATCTGCTTTCACTCTCAAATCCCATCCCGTGAGCAAATAGCAGCTGCTGCACTGCTCCGAACCCACAGGAGAGAAGGAGGAAGGCCTAGCCTGGCCTGCATGTACATCATACCAAGTGAAGGCATCCAGGCTGAGGACTCTTACCCCTGTGTCATGGAGGTGAGAGAATGTGATGAGTTTTTTAGGAACATAGCTGACCTGACGGTCAGTTCACTTTTGTTCTTGTTCTGATTTGAAGGCATTTATTATGATCCCAAATGTTCCATTTGGAGACAGCCACACTCCATTCTTTCAAGTAATTTGGAATTTACAAATCTTGCCATTAAAAGCGATTAAGGAACCAGTCTGTCTTTCGAACGACCGTTGGAAATATCAACAGCTATTATTAGACAGTTAGCTCCCCCTCCTGGAATTTTACAGACACTGCATGTTAGATTTGGATCAAATATCCTTGTTTCTTTCTGTGTTAACATAGGGGGAGAAAACAGCTGCCCCCAGGGATTGTCATTGAAGGAACAGTATGAAGCCATCATACTTTCTGAAGTTGCAATCTTTATCAAGCACTAGACTGAGCTTTAGGTTAATTTCAATGAAAGTAATGTATGACTGGTCTAAACTTTACACGGATGATATAGAGGGGGATTTTGGTTTTTAACAATAAATGAATGGTATCATAAGTTCTGTAAATTACCTTTCATAAATACCTAGTCAACATTTTAAAACCATTTCAGATACATCAAGTGTGCCATTTGCATGGAGGTGAAAAGTCAACTTGTGCTTTGAGGCATCAATATGTGAAGCAAGAACTTCCCTTCTTTTTTCCCTTCTTCTGCATTTTTTGGTTTTAAATTTAGCAACGTCTCTTGGGATGGCCTACTTCTCAATCATTTTGGCAAAAAAAGAATTGTTATATAAGGAAAAACATTTCAACAGTTTTTTGTAAGCATTGACAAAGGCAAATGTTAAGGCTACCTCCTCTCCCAGAACAGCTGATCATGCTGTTGTCTTCCTGAATATTTTCTACTTGTTAATGTAATCAGTTTTAATTGGGCGAGACATTTAGATACAGTCTAACCAATGTATTATTAACCTTTAAGCGCATTTAAACTCTGACAAAGAGTGAGCATGGTAATGATGAGGACTAAGGGAGATGCTTTTCACTCTTTCATTTCTAAATTAAAAGGAACATTTTCAAGTGGTGAAGGGTTTGTGTTCTACATTTCCCTAATGTTTTTAATGAGGTTACTAAAAAAAATGTCAACAATAATTCTTATTGGGATCCATGTACTAGCCACTTTAACTTTGTTTCACAGAGAGACAAGGGCCCTGCAGTTGTGCCCCTCTCTCCAATCAAACAATTCTGTCAGGTCACTTTTTATTTTGCTCACATATATTTTAAAAACTTAAAAACATTATTAGCCAAACTCAAAAAACTGTATATAAACGGCCTACATTTTCCCACACAACTATGCGAAAGGTCCATGATTCAGCCCAAAGTCATCTTAAACACAAACAAAAGGGCACCGAACCAATACTTAGCCACTTCGTCTTGACATCAGCCTTCTTGTTTTTAGCAACAACATACAATCCCCTACGGCAAACACATGCATCTTGTTTTGTGTGGTCTTTGCCATGTTTTCTTTACACATAAACAAGGCTCAGCAGAGTGAAACACGGCCATACCATAAACATCAGGTTCCCTATAAAACTCAAAGCTGCTATATGTTCCAGGAGTAACAACTCTCAAATGGGGGTTGGGGGGGGATTAACAACCGGGCGTGTGTGAACCAGCCAACCAGCCAACCAGCCAACCAGCCAAACCTCACTGTGACTTTGTTTGGACATTTTGACTGGTCCTTGTAAAACAATCGCGGGGAATGGAAAACCGCTTCCAAAAAGCACAAACAATCAACGGCAAGATGAATTTACACATTACGACAATGAGGAGTTACAGGGTTTTCAAAGCCGTCGCCTTTTGTAACCAACGTGTCCCTCCCCAATCCTACCCTGTAAAGTAAGGTAGAAAGCAATCTGTCTTTCATACTGCTTGGCCCTCTACCAGTCACCTGCACGGCATGATCCGTACTCCGAGTGGCAGATCTGAGATGTGAAGTTATATATGCATTTCAGGTTGCTCGCGTCAACTAAAAATCTTGGAAAGACTGCCTTTAGATTCTGTGCTCCAGATACCTGTAATTCCTTACAACAGACCCTGATGTTAGATACTTTAGTGTCCCTAAGTGAATTTAAAATATTGACAAATAATTTGGTTAGCCTGAATTGTGAAAGTTTTAAGTAATTAAAATGTATTTTGCTCTATATACCCTTTAATTACAATATTAAATTACTAGATGTTTCGTTTTTTAAATATTTATTTATTTATTTACTATACATTACATTCTTTCTAAATGCGTGGTTGTATTTTTACTTGTACATTCGGCACACTCGTAAAAGAGGGCACCAGCTCTTAATGTGTCTGAGTTTTAAATAAAGGTTGTGTGTACATGCAGCTGCTGAATGGGGCCGTGCAAGATTCTGAATCTGATTAGAGGGCGAAGCTTCATTTAAGGAAGGCGTGGTGTCAGATCAAACAGCTTCTTAAAGAACACTGGCAACTCCAATTGTTTTGCTATCTTTTTTTCAGTAAGCTACTCTTTCTTTTTAACCAATCATGTTCTGTACTATCGGCGTGACTGGAGGACGAGAGCATGGTGAGATGTGCTCTCTGTGCATTGTACACCGTTCATCACCTGGGATAACAAGGATGTTCACTAAGATCGAGCACAGGGGTGCATTAATCACTCCTCGTGCATGTAGTGGATATAGCGCACTACACCCTGCCACTCCACCAGGCATAGCACAGATAGCAGATGACAGGCAGTATGACCCAGTCTCCATAGTCATCTTACCTCATTTTACAGGCATTAAAATAGAAGCATTAGTATTTTCCTTAAAGTATAGAAATTTACCAATGAAAATATAAATATGTTACTATATTAGTGGCTTTTTGTCCATTTAAGCTGTGTGCTTATATTGCATAATATAAACAAGTACTGTATATGAACTTATGACAATGGCAATTATTAGCGCCCATTAAGAGCCAGCTTAAAGCTTATTGTCACCCTGAAGACTGGTTATTGTAGCATAGGTGCTGCTAAATAAATGCTGTCAAATTAATCAGCACAAAGGCAAGACAGCAAGACCTGACACACGACTCACTGAATACTTACTAAATTAAGATATTCCAGCTATAGGAGTATGGAAAGTGACCAAAATAAACAGATGACATTAAATGCATAAAAGACCATTTATAAAGTACAAAGACAATTTTGCTAGAGCAGTAATTTACCATGACTCAGTAGTATTGTCTAAAGAATACATCTTGTAATACTCTTAGAAACTGCTAAAGCCTGTTTTTTTATCTCCACCCTTCATAATCTCTGCATGTCTAATTGTTCTCCCAGAAAACAAATGTTTGGTTAAGATAGGCATCCTAAATCCCTTTCAGACCCCTGTGAAGTATAAAAGACTCTCATCAGACACTTTACTGACCAGCAGCTCGAGGTCAGTAGAAAGCACCACTGAGCCAGGGTAGACTACACTGGACAACATCCAGATTATCGTCTTCAAAACCAGGTAATTAAAAAGTCAACACGCAGAATATCAGCTCAGTTGAAATTTGTGGTGCATTTGTCATTACTGTGTATATTGTGAATACCAGTGCACAAAATTAATGATTAACATAAAGGATGAGAAATAATTTGTGCTGTGAAGCAAAATAGAGCATGATTCTACTTGTCATTATCCATTTTGGCATACATGTGGGCATTGCTGATCTGTGCTTTTTTTTCAGTTCTTCCCCCAATACATCATGAAGGGCCTGAAGGCCAACTGTTTCTTGGCTTGGCTGACTCTCTTCCTTGGTGTAGTAACCAGTGTAGATCCTGATCTGGACTCTGAGTGGTTACAATGGAACATCAAATACAAGGGAGCTGTTCAGAAAGTAAGTTATTGTCAGCCCTCCGGCTGTGCCCATACATAGAACTGAATAAGCAATGAACAACAGAACTCTCATCCATGCCAGGGTTGCAGAATGCTGTTTGAGAATCGGTGTTAGCAACCAAGACAGATGCGATGCTGGACTATGTTTTCTGTTTTGGAAAAGATTGTGATTTCTGCTTTTCAGACAAGGTCTCTGACGAGAAGGGAGATCTGGGAAGATAACTACAACTTTATAAAAGATCACAACAAGAGATATAATGAGGGAAAGGAAACCTATGAATTGGGCATGAATGGGTTTGGGGACAAGGTGAGTATATTGTATTTATGTTTAGTATTTCTCACTTCAGACTGTGCCCATTCCAGTGATTCCAAAATGACACCCTTTATCCTTTTTGCTCTTCTTCCAACCAATCAGACCACAGATGAGTTTGTGGAAGCCACACACGCATCCTCGATGGCAAGAACCCCAAAAAGCGGCAGCCTGGTCCTGTCTGCCGCTGACCTGCGGCAGGCTGCTAGCAAACTGAACGTCAAGAGCATAGATTACAGGGATATGGGCTACATAACTCCGGTTGAGGATCAGGTGGGTTCTTCAAAGCTTATGCCAGTTTTGATGTGACTGTCTGCGTCATGATCTTTCTATTCAGGTTTTATATTTTCCAGGCGACTCCCGCTGAAATACGAATCTCCTTTTCAGCCGCGGCCAAAAGGCAGCCAGGTTAATGGAGGTCGAAATTAAAACCAAGATGTTAGCGTAACGACGGCAACCCGTTTTAGTTTAATGAGAACCCAGTCTACCCCATCAGCGGTTATTCTTGTGCTCATTCAGGGATTTTGTGGGTCCTGCTGGGCATACAGTGCTACTGGGGCTCTGGAAGCCCAGTGGACGAAGAAGACAGGAAAGCTGATCCCTTTGAGCAAACAGCAGCTAGTGGACTGTTCCACCCCCACAGGAAATAAGGCCTGTATAGGCGGACGGCCCAGCCTGGCCTACATGTACATCATGCGGAATGGAGGCATCCAGGGTGAAGACACCTACCCCTATGTTATGGAGGTAAGAGAGATGGATGTTAAATTGTATTGACATTATTTTAATTTCGATTCGATGCTCTTATCCAGAGTGACTTCCGAAAAACAAAGATATTGAGTCGCAACGAGTAGAAGCTGAACAGTGGAAGACTAGACACATTTCTGACAGCTCTCTTCCCGTGTTTCGATGTTCAGGAGAGGAGCTGTGGAGCGAGCAGAAGTAAGAATGTTGTCTCAGTGAAGGACTGGAGGTATGTCCCCCCTGGTGATGAACAGGCCTTCGAGGATGCTCTCGTGACCATTGGACCCATAGCTGTGGTCATTGACACGACTACCCGTAAATTCCAGTTCTACCGAAAAGGTCAGTCCTAATTGTTGTATTTCCTATTCTGGTCAGTTTGAACTCTTAAGCCTTATCATATCTGAATTAGTTAAGAAAGGGTTCCAAATATGAACCCTTTAATTTGTTAATTAATTGTTACATACCCAATGCACATTAAATTGCTTGGGTCATTTTGGAGGGAAAGCTCATTCATTCGCTAGGCCTGGGCAATTCTGTAGCAGATCTTAAAGGAAGCCTATCAATTTCATCTGAACATAATCATGTGTGGTTTCATTATGATTGGCGTTGATTTGATATAGACTGAACCTGAGAACTGCACTACAATCATTGACAATTTCCTCTCATTTTCTGTGATTCTAGATTTGTATTTGATATGTTAAATAGAACCCTATAGCTTTTCTAATGTTTGATTTCCATAGTCACTGTGTCCACATCATTAGAGCTTTGCTTCTCATCATTCAAATGTGAAGAAATGTTCATTTCTGAAATCTGGGAAACTTAGGGTTTAAGGAACCAAAAAATTATTTGGAAAATAAATGAAGTGGCATTTAATTGGTCCTAAATGTCATGCTGTATACATCTCTTGCCTTTTGTAGAAAGTCGAACATTTAAATTTACATATTCTGAAATATAAATTAATTATCCATAAATACATGGCTATCTGTCATGCAGCTATGCCCATCCTTGGTCTTTGGTTTTAGTTTGATCTCTGGCCATGCATTCTTTCAATGTTTTTAAAGGAATATTCTACGACCAAAAATGCTCCATCTGGAAGCAATCTCATGCTGTTGTGTTAATGGGATTTGGGACTGAGCATTCCGAGGAGTACTGGACAATCAAGAACAGGTGAGCAAGTTCTGTTTTTGTCTTTGTACAATATGCATTATTTAAAACAGGAGTGTGCACTAAGTTCTGTTCAAATATACTCATATAATTTGGGTATTTGTTTAATCAATAACCAATTAAATATAACCATTTAAGACCACACTAAACAGATAAGCCAGGCTTTTCCTGCTTTTAAATGTTATATCAAATAGTGGATGCCTAACCACAAGGTAACGTTCCTTCACTTTGATCCTGCATTTTTGTTCCAGCTGGGGTATCTACTGGGGAGAGGAAGGATATATGCGACTGGCCAAGAACAAACAGCGCCATTGCGGGATTAGCCAATATGGAGTCGTACCATTTGTGTAATGTAACCATGATTAGTATAACTTTAATATATTGTGCTGCATTAATGGTCTATACATGCCTGTCTATAGGTATTATATGGGAGTCAGGAGGCTGTCATATTGCAGTAAACTACTGTATTTTCTGATGCATCTGATGTTAAAATTCTGGCTAAAATAAAAAGTTTCAACTCATGGATTGTCAGGCGTCATGCAATTTACTAGAGACAGGTCATCCAAATCTAAATTGATTGAATGTATGTGGCTTCCATAAAAGCTGTATTTCTTTGAAAGCTCTGAGGATGTATATAACACTTTTTATAATAAACAAATATTGATGGTTCAGATTTGTAAGGGCAGGTCACTTGGTCTGCTTTTACACATACAAACAATTTACCTGATATACTGTATACGACAGAACATTTGCAATTAAAATATTTAAAGATATATCACATACTGTATGTGTAGACAAGCAGCCACTCAAAGTTCTAAAAACATTAGCTCCTGTGGCAATAATGAGTAATGAGCTCAGACACAACTTATAGATGAACTGCCAGGTGATTAATTAAACATGATTAAATGCATTGCTCATGAATTAATTCATTCATTTTTATATCTGATGCTGCCCATAGTTCATTTGCTGCACACTTCAAACCACTTTCTCATGCTAAAACTCTCAACTCTAAAGGCTCCTACTAATGACCATGTCTACTCAATGGAGGTTGTTTCACTAGCCATATTAATGAGTTACTATACCCCCACTACAAAGTAATAATCAAATGTTTGGAGAGGGATCTGTGAGGCCACCTGGCTGTATTCTGATTTTACCCATTCGCAACAAACAAAACAAACAAAAAAGCAACACTCACTTATTGGTTTGATTACGCAGGTAAAAGAAACATGTGGAACTATATCAATTCTCAGAACTTGTGTTGTAGATCTTGTAACTGATTTTTGCTTCATTGTTGACCACTGATGCTGTAACAACAGATGTTGGCACCAAATGAACCTATCACGGCTGCTTAATGAAAAAGGCAAAATAAATGCAAGCAGACCGAAACAAGATGGTGGCACAGCTCTAACGGTCCTGCATTCTTTCTCCGTCTCACAAACCTGGGAGAAATGTGTGTGGTTTATTCACATTGGCCTAAAGTAGAAATGCTGATAACTAAAGGCAGAGGCCAGGTGGCCAAGTTAGTTCCCTCACATCGCGTCAGCAATCTCAGTTCCGGCTCTGTGGTTCTCAACTGACACCACAAATCCCACTGGAAGCATACATCTGTCACCAATGGCAGTGATACCCAGCCCCCGCACAGGCTCTTTGCCTGATGGAGACAACTGCACTGTGCTTGTATCTGAAGAACAGAGGGGCATCCATTTGGTCAACATTTTCCACTATTTAACAGCCGTCTTCTCAAATGAAAACCAGGCACGAAGGGAAGGAAAAAATGAAATTCCTGTTGTTCTGGTCCATCATACTAAGTGGTAAGTCTTTTGGGGATAATGAGCTCATTATTCTTTCTTCCCATTGTCATTTCACTAGATCATAAATACCGCCTTAAAGGCAAAGATAATCTCATTACAATTACCTTGTCTTTAAATTATCTTACGATAAAAATGTCAAGTTACACTGTAAGATATCTTAAAATAGAAATGTAACATTTAAAGGGATTAAATTACCCTGTTTTCAGTTGAAATGTGGAGGTTTACATCCCCGATTATCTATTTCATACATACATTTATGATTTATGGTTTTGGGGGTCTCTTTAGTTTAGTTATATTGTTTCTTTTAAGTGTTGTGAGTTGCTGTATTTGTGTAACAATAAAAGTTAATTAAAGTGCACAATAGTAGTAAAGGTGTCAAATGATAGTAATAAATGGTAACAGTGTAATTTAATTAACAATAGACATTAAAGTGCTCATGAATCATTAGGAAGGGCAAGTATTAAAACCCATTTATCACTGTCAGTAAATGGCAGGCAAATTATGTTTATGGGATTTCAGGGTTGCGGTGTCAGGCGTCCACCTACATGTCAGTGACAGAGGGACAGAGGGCCATTCTGGACTGTCAGCTTCACACAGACAATAGCAACAGGACCGTGAGCTGGTACAAGCAGATTCCCAGAGAGAGGCCTCATCTGGTTCTGAGTTACTCCACCAGCAACGCCTCCCAGGTGTCATACGGTCATGGATTCAACTCCAGCAGGTTCACTGTCTTGAACAAGGCCAATGAGACATACCAGCACCAGTTAATAATCATTGCAACTAAAAAATATGACACCGCTGTGTATTACTGTGGACTAAGCTCTAAGCTCTAAGCTTACATTATAGAATCCAGCAGCTCAATAAATGCAGTGAACTCATCATTTGAAGATTGGTTTGGATTTCCTGAGCGAAGTACATGTATTCATGGTTTTGTGTCTATTCATTTTTTGACCACATTAAATGTCAACTGTACATTCATTATTTGACTGTACCATTATGTTATTAATAGATGCTCAATTATGTGAACTCAATTCTGTCTCTTGGTAAAGAGGATGTAATATATTGCAAAGGAAAAGTTAATTTCTGCATTTTATTTACTTTGATCTGTTTATGGTCGATATATGTTGTTTTTCATATTTACTATGTATGATTATAATTGTTCCTCATAATATTTCTGATTTTATCACTTTGTTTTGAAGCGCTCATGTAAGCAGATGGCTGTTTTATGTTTGCCCCCTGCGGGTACTGTGTTCTTTCCTCTACGTATTGTGTTTTGGAATATTTTGATTGATTTAATTGATTTTTGATCTGGAATCGCACTATAAAAATATATAACGTGATGATGTGACGATGATGATGAAGATCAGGATGACGACAATGATGTTGACGATGAAGATTAAGATTATGATAAGTTTCACGGATTTGTATAAAGCTTATATAACTTTGCTGTTCTTGGTTCCCCTATTTTCTGCATTCCTATATCATCTCTCTGCTCCCAAGATGTCAATAAGTAATCTAGAAGCCTGTTTGTCCTGACTTCATGTGAAAATAGCATCATCCAACATTCCTGCACCCATAATTACTGTAGATTTGCTTCCTAAATATATTTCTCTGCACTCAGTTAATGTGAAACTAAGTAAATATATTTTGATGTTAAGTGAGACTACTTTGAGGACCACAGAGATGGTGTGTTGATCTGATGTCGCTTCCTGTGTACCAGACCTTTAATTAGACCCATTATTTTTAATGTTGTGAAATCCTACTGACATTTACATGTATCTGATGGGATGATTATATCAAAGTATGAAGTATATCGAATATTAGTATTATTTTTTGTGTTGACATAACTTTCTATTTAAAAACATGTGGAGTCAACATTAACTCCTTATGTGATCTTCACAATAGTGTTTATAAATTAGAATGACCAACGCCTCCCTTAAACCGTTACTATTATCTATTTATGAAGTAATAAAATTTGCCAACCATTCTTTCCTGTTTTTCTAACTGAATAACTGAAATAACTGCCTGTTTTCACCAGACGGCCAGGTTGGGCCACTGGGAGCCCACTTCAGTTCCACATGGATGACTTCTCACAACATTTCCTTTATCTCAGGAGTGTTGTTTTATGTCAGGTGACGGAAAAGCTATTCTGCTTATTATTTATCTGGTGCTGCCTTGAAAAATACTGCCACGATAAGTTGAATTTAAACATTTATCCTAATTAATAAACCTTTCCCAGTTACATGTATAGTAAGCCTTATAAATTCGGACCAAATATATTTTTGTCTACCAATTCAAATAAATTCTTTGTCTTGAATTCCAGGCCTGGTTTTTACTTCCATTTTAGGACACTTTTGAATTTAATTAATTTTTGTTAATTGTTTTAACCATTGGGAAGAACTCGTGCGGGAAGAACTTGTTCAGATTTACGTTAGTGTCACATACACACAACACCATATCTGGTGACACAAGGCCAAATGTAGTTAATACTCCTTTATTTCACTTAACTGTATGACCTTCACAGTCAGAGGATTAACATTGCTCTCAAGTGAAAAAAAATAAGAAAAGAATTATATTATTATTATGGGAAGTACAAATAATAATTTTATTCAACTGCTCTTAACGTATGATCCCATAAATCCTACTCCTCCCCATTTCAGCGGGGAATGAGAGCTGCACTATATAACATGTGACAACCGAATTTAAATATTTAGACTCAAGAGGGTCTGGCTCTCGGCAAGTCTGCTTACCATACCTCATGAGAATCAACTGCCAAACACTCAAAGAGAATGAGGAGCGCCGAAGGACTCTGGATTAGTTTACTTTTACTGGGGTAAATTTTATGCTGTCGTGTTTTTATGTTAACTGACATTATACTACTTCATTCAACATGAATGGTAAGCTGTACATAACTGATCATGAGAAATGATTATACCTTTTTTAGTATTTTCTGTCTTTCACTCTGTAATTACAACTATAGTAGTAGTAGTACTAGTAGGAGCAGCAGCCAGAGTATAGTAGTAGTAGCAATAATAATAATAAAACAATAATAATGTTTTTAGATTGTTGTCGTTGTTTTACAGGTTTACAAATGGGGATGAACCAGGTCAGCAGCACGTTTTATTCAGTGATGGAATCGAACTCTTGGTAGTGGGTAAGGTTAACCTAATAAAAGTAGTTGTACCAGCATTGTTAACTGCTTGCTAAAAATGATCCTGTACATAAGTATACCGTTTAGTAGAAGGGGAGAAAGGCAGGGGTACAGTAGCCTTTCAGGTGAGTCCAAGAAACAGGACATACCCTAGAACTATTATCATGGTCTTGTCTAAATTAATCTACAGAACAGTATGGGCACAGATGAAGACTCCATTAAAATGTACAGGCTGCTTAAAATGTAGTCGCTACTTGTCAGCTGAAATCTCCCGTTGCCCACTGCGTATTCTCCGCAGGTACTCCGAAATGCACTGCTCCCAGCGTGCTTGTATTCCTGCCCTTCTCGGTCGAAATGACAACTTCGGAGACGGTCACGCTGATATGTTTAGTCCATGGTTTATTCGCCGGCCCGGTTGACGTCACTTGGAGCATCAACGACACCGCGGAGACCAAGGCGAACAGCGTCGCTCAAGCATCTAGAGAACCAGATGGTTCATATAGCGCCACCGGACTCCTTGTTATTGCAACCACCGCATGGAGCCCAAGCAACAGCTACAGGTGCACTGCAATTCAAGGTAGCCAAGTCTATGAAGGAAGCACACAAACTTCTTGCCACTTTGGCATGACTTAAAATAGGCCACGCTTCCGCAGCAGGACCTTCTGACTGAAATTGCCTTCAGAACTGTAAATACCTTTCTAATAAACACATTAGAAGATAATGGTTTCAATTGATTTTATTAAAAAGAAACAAGTTCAGGGTGCTCATGACCATAATTGATGTTGACATTAAATGAATGATTACACAAATGGTAAAAAAAAAATAATAATAATACTAAGAGGATACACTGCTACATATTTATATTTAATTTATATATATTAATAGCAAATATATAGTTTATACACATAACCATGGAATGATATACATTAAAAAAAAAGATTACACACCTGAAGACACTTAAAAAGAAGACAAAATAAAATAATTTGACAGACAAATGGAGACCATGCATACCATTTGGCAGGAGTAGTGACATTCAACTGCAAGGTTAAACGGATGGATACAAAAAGAAGACAATCTTCTATATTAAATTCATACATTTGTATCGCACAGGTTAAAACATGTATTCCAATTTGTATGCACAGCAATAAAATAGTGTTTCATTGCAAACACTGGGCTTATATAAAACCAGCATCAGCAGTACTGTACAGGCTGCTTGATCACATCATTCAAAAAGCACCAAAGATGTGTTGAGGTCCATCCTCTGGAGTTCCCCATTATAGTCTGAGTTTTTTTTTTTTTTTCCCAGCCATTATTCATGTGTTTACATGTAATGCCACATATGTGGACATCAGTGGCCATATCACAAGATGAAATGGGTTTTCATGACAAGACATGCTGAAAAAGGTTTAAACCCATAACACGGTTTTACGCAAGTAATGTATGAAAAGCATGACAGCTTAATTAAGCCATTCTGGACACTAGCTTGCGCGAAGCCGCCCTAGATTTGGGACTGGTGATACACATTATGTTTTGCTACGTTCAGTACATTCTTCTACTTGCTACGTTCTTCTACTCGCTACACACTACCGTTTTATGAGTGAGAGGCACATTTTTGTGGCTAAAGCCCACCTTACCTTACTGCGTGGGGCTGCAGCAGGTCATCAACATATATATAGGTTGAAGCTATAGATATCCATGCATAGGTGACAAGGGACAATAATACAGTCCTCTTACACTGGAATCTGGCATTTAAAAAAAATCTAAAAGTAGCGAGTAAGACTGTAAAAATATATATCATATGTTATTAATTCAACAAATTATTTAAAAGAAACGTAGCTTATTAACAACAACGCATCAGAAGTTAAATATGTTGCAGTTGTCCCTGAAAGACAAAATATTGCTGTTAATTGATGCAAGAAAGCTCTTCATAAGGAAATAAATGAAATAAGACGAGTACTCACTGTATAGACAGTGTGGATTTGAAAAACTAACAATGAATACAGCGATTCCACTCTAAACATACATGGTCCAAACAAGATGTAATCTCATTAGATATGTGTAAGTGTAAGTATGCATGTCATAATCTGAAAACCCAGTATGAGACAGGGCAGACTTCAGCATACAGTAGGTGCTTCCAATACAAACTTAAGTCTTTCTTGACAGCTCATTAAGGGAGCTGCTCTTCACATATAGCACAGTCATTTCATGTATCAGCTACACACAGGCATGGAGAATGGGAAAAGTGAAGGTCCTGAGAAGATAAGTACAGTCAACACATGCTGGTGCCTGAGAGCTTCTCTGGAGAGAGCGAATGCACTAGCTCCTCCACCCAGCGCACCTCTAAGGCCACCTGCTCGGCCAGCGAATCGAAGCGGTTCTCCAGGCGCCCGAACTTGCGCTTCAGGGCGTTGGCTGAGAGCAGGGCGGCCCGCACCTCCTCCTGACTCTGGCGGCGCTGGGCTTGGGCCCGCTGCAGCTCCAAGCGGATCTGGCCCAGGTCGCCCTCGATGCTCTCGTTCTCCTCCTTGTACCAGCCCTCCTTCTCCTCGTAGATGGAGAGCAGGGCCGCCACGTCCTCCTGGCAGGACCTCTGGTTGCGCTCGAGCTGCCGCAGGCCCTCCTCGGCGGCCCCGATCTCCTCCATCACCTGGGAGAAGCGCTCAAAGTTGACGTAGGTGTTGTTGGGCGGCATGCTGGAGTGAGACTTGATGGTGTACTCCTTCAGACGCGTGGTCTTCAGGCGCCGGCGCTCCGGCTTGCGCCCGCCCTCCTCCTGCCGCACGTTCCGCCTCTTGATCACCTGGGAGACGGACACAAGGTGGAGGACGTTGGTAAAGCTGGACTCCGGTCTACAATTCTACGGTCACAGGGTTTATTCGAAAAAGGGTTTTGGCCCAGTATTCACAAAGCAACTCAGAGAGAGAGTGCTGATCCGGGATCAGTTTTACCTTTTAGCTCATAATGAAAAAAGTTAGAATATGCACAGAGGACACCTGATCCTAGATAAGGACTCCTACTCGTATGCTTTATGAATATGGGACCTGGACTCACCTTGATCCAGGGATGCTGCAGACTGTCATCAATCGTCATTCTCTTCCTAAATTTAAGAAGGCAACATGAAAAGGACACCAACCAAGCAGCTGATTCAACACCACAATTGATCCAATAAATTATGTTTTCTTTTTTCTTTTTAAATCAAGAACAATCAGAAACACCTTATTGATACAGTTAATTATGCTCACTTGGGATCCTTGACCAGCAGTCTACGAATGAAGTCCTTGGCTAATTCACTGGTGTTGCTGAAATATTCTTCATCAAAGTCATAGTTGACGGCCGAAATGTTGGTCAGCGTCTCTTGTTTGGTCTCTCCAAGGAAGGGCGAGGCACCACTCAGCCTGAAACAATATGTCAACAATCTGTCATTTACCATACTATAAACTATGGCACCATTGTTGCACTATAAAGGACAGCATGTCTGGCAGAATAATCTTATTGCACCATTGTGGTTAATAACTGAACCAAAATTATCCAAAACCGTATAATAAACCATGCAAATCAATACTTACAAGATGTATGTGATGACTCCAATACTCCTGACAGAGGGGGGGGGGGGGAAGTTGAAGATTTTAATGTGGAAAGGGACAGTTTGTCTTTGGTAAGAGGCTATACAAGACTGATAAACTAAACAAATAATATTTCAAGAAAACAATACATAGATGCACTTGCAATGTCACTCACATTATTTGGTAATGTCAAAAATGTTCATGCTTAATATCAGTCTCATACTCACCACATATCTGCTTCCAAGCCAAGGGGTTCATAATTGACTATCTCTGGAGCTGCAAAGTCATTAAAGAGAAAGCATTATTTCATGCATGTTAAACCACTGACGGCCAATGTAAAACATGAGTGTAATAATGCTAATACTATAACAAACAACAATACAACCACATGGAAATGCAGCAACACTTTCTTAAATAAAATAAGACCGTACCTACAAACTCAGGAGTGCCAAAGATGTTCTTAAACTCATTTCCTGCTTTGATCTGATGTGCAATCCCAAAGTCAATCAGCTTGATCCTGGGGTTGGGAACATTCTTATCCAGCAGCATGATGTTTTCCGGCTACAAAACAAAGAGAACATTTTGTTTTAATCGAGATGGACAGAAAGATGAACATACACCATATGCTACATGCTATACGCCATTTAATAAATAGGACCCCAATGTCAAAGAGCCCCGCCCACCTTGAGATCAAAGTGGGCAATACGCTTCAAGTGCAGGTAGTAGACGCCATCCAGGATCTGCTTCAAGAACTGAGTGGCCTCCTCCTCGGACAGGGATTCTTTTTCAGCCAGGAAGTCGAACAGCTCCCCGCCGGACACCAGCTCCAGGATGAGGATCACGTCGGTCTTGTTCTCGAAGATGTCGTGCAGCGTGATGATGTTGGTGTGCTGGATCTCTCGTAGGATGTTCACCTCCCGCTCGATCTCCTCGCGGCTCACCCCCCGCCGGCTGGACGACAGCCGCCGCTTCTTGATGAACTTGGCGGCGTACTCGGAGCCTGTGCTCTTCTCGCGGCACTTCCGCACGATGGCAAACTGGCCACTTGGAGAGGAGAGACGGACACCAAGATATGGATCCATACCAAAAAGATGACAAAACCATCACAGCAGGTAGACTCTCTCTACCAATAACAACGCCTTGCTCATTGCCCACACTGCTAAGTTAATGATCGTCAATCAATAATGTTATTTCACAAAGAAGCATGACTTGCAGGTACACCTTTCCCCAATTCTTGAGGCAGTTCTAGAAAGTTATGGCCAGCATGTGCATTCACAGTGATGTCAAAAACTTAACTCTAAATTCTCCTGTAAGCTCTGGTTGCAGACTCATTAAGAGGTCGACCCAGAAACAAGGAAAGTTTAAAATGCAGCCAGCCACAGAAACATAATTGCACAAAATGCTACAAAATGTTCACGTTAAAAACAAATGCAGTCCTCTTCTATGCAGATAAGAAGCAAGGTTAGTTTGCCTAATGATTGATGCAAGGGACAAAGTATGAATGCATTTCTCCTATTGTAGAGTCTGCTTCCACACGCGGTGAGACCGATTTTTTTACGGTCTATGGGTGTGTCGCACAAGCTCTGATCTACAAACATCAGTGTTCTTAGACCAAATGTTACATTTCTTTTACAATAAAAATATAATTCTCACAGAAGTGCCCAAAAACCAAATTTCAGGATCCGTGTGATCTCTGGATCACCTATACACAAGTCTGGCTTTTCCTTTATGAACAATATGAAATGCCACCACAGAAATCGGATAAGGTAATGAGCTTTGCGACAATATCTTTCCAGGCCAAATTCAAAATGCTGGCATCTGCTCTCCACTGCAACCTCCCTCACATTTTTTTGTTATTATAGTACATCCCAAAAAAATGGAAAACTAGGGTCAGTACAAAAGCATTGCCTCCAAAATACAAAACTAATAAAAAATATTTTAACATTTTAATTGTGTAATGTTAAAATGTGCATGAGCATCAGTACTAGGGGTGTCACGATACCGATTCGAAATCGAAAATCGATCGAAATGAGCGTTCGATTTCGAACTTCGAAATCACAAGCTGGTTCGCGATTCTCCCAGTTTTTTTTTTCTCTCCACCCCCGCCCCCCGCGCGCTCTTCTTAGCCTTTGATGTGATGGGTAAAATGTAAAAAAAAGTAGCCTACTTGGCCATCTCCAATGTAAGCGTTTCCGACAAAACGAAACTTGACTCCTTCCACTGCATTTTGTTCGTCCACGCAGGCGTGCGTCCGAAGAAAAAAAAAAAAACGATATTTCAAAGAAGACACAGCTGCTAGTTAACGTTAGCTTACCGGTAGCCTGCATTACTTTTTGACACACCATGGCCACTGCCGGAGTCGGAGATGGAGAAACAGAACTGGAAAATCCTCCTGCTTCCCTCAAGTCACCGGTGTGGCAACATTTTGCCTTCCCCGTGAGTTATATAAACAACGAACGCGTCATTGACAAAAAAACGACAGTTTGTCGGCTATGCTACACGCGAGTACTATACGCCACCTCAGGCAACACGTCAAATATGGCAGGACACATTCGCAGGCATCACAAAGAAATAGATTTGACTGGGAAAAAAACATTGACACAGGCAACTCTTCCATTCTCATTTAGAATTTGAAAATGTAAATAACAGTTGTCAGGGCATGAAAAAAAATGTGTAAATAGTTAATAGCGTGGTACATGTTCAACTGTTTATTATTTCAGATATTAGTTTGTTAAAGCTCTTAACTGTTCAAAGAATGTGAACACGCTCATCTTTTTAAAGAAGAATTTGAAAATGTAAATGACCGTTGTCAGGGCATAAAACCAATGTGTAAATTGTTAATAGCGTGGTAAATGTTCAACTGTTTATTATTCTAGAGTCTAGTTTTGATAAAGCTCTTAACTGTTTAGGTGTGTTTAAATATTATCATATTTTTGTTATTATTTATAATTGTTATTATTCAAATAAAAGTTACTTATTGAGAAACAAGTATTTTTCTTTACAAATCAAGACTTGATAGTCTAACAATGGCATAGCCATTAGTTAGACTATAGTGCTGGGGAAAAAAATAGTGCTGGAAAAAAATCGAAAATCGAATCGAATCGTGACCTTAAAATCGAAAGTCAAATCGAATCGCGGATTTGGAGAATCGTGACACCCCTAATCAGTACTGTAATTATCACATTACTGTTTTACTTAAAAGGACACTTCTGGGGCATGGTGCTTTGACATGTATTGCTTTAATACATACCCCAATACCAAAAAAGTTGGGACAGACAGTATGTAAAATGCACATAAAAGCAGAAGGCAGTGATTTGTAAATTCTCTTTTACATATATTTAATTGAAAACAATACAAAGAAGAGATATTTAATGTTTTACCTCATCAATGTTATTGATTTTTTTGTAAATATACACTAATTGTGATTTTGATGCATGCAACAAATTCAAAAAAAGTTAGGACAGGGGCAAAAAAAAAAAAAGGACTGGGAAGTTCAAAAAACACCCATTTGGAACATTCCACAGGTAAACAGGTGATGCTATCATGACTGGGTATAAAAGGATATCCAAAAATTATATCTTATTTCCAGGTACTCTTACAAGCGATACTATAACCTCTCTGCATTTGAATGGATCTCGATGGGAATTGGGACTAGATTAACCTGTAAATTACACTGGAATAGTATGGAACCCATGGTTGGCTAAATGGCTGTAAGTCATCAAGAGTCTGAGGTATGAAACGAGCCTCAAATCATCACTCTGCTGCCAGATATGCAGTAGATATGGATGGATCACTTGAAGGGTTTCTTCTCCTGATTTATTTTTCCATAGAGTTCAATAGGAAAATTTGTCAGGAGAAACAACCCTTAAAGTGATCCATCCATATCTTCTGCATATCTGGCAGCAAAGTGATCGTTTGAGGCTTGTTTGATACCTCAGACCCTTGATGACTTACAGCCATTTTAGCAATCATGTTTTCCAAACTGTTCCAGCATAATTTACAGCTAAATCTAGTCCCAGCCCCCAATTCCCATAGAGATCCATTCAAATGCAGAGACGTTATAGTATCGCTTGTAAGACTACCAGAAAATAAGATAGAGTATTTTGATGTTGTTGGGTCACAGACATCAGGAAGTCATGGCATGCAAAGGATATGCGACCACATATTAAAAATTTAAAGGCACAGTCAACTTCTGACCCACTGGAATTGTGATATTAAAAGTGAAATTATCTGTCTGTAAACAATTGTTGGAAAAATTACTTGTGTCATGCACAAAGTAGAAGTCCTAACTGACTAGCCAACACCATAGTTTGCTAACATGAAATCTGTGGAGTGGTTAGAAATGAGTTTTAATGACTTCAACCGAAGTGTATGTAAACTTCTGACTTCAACTGTATATCTATGCCTATGTGTCACTGTCTTATGTTCTCTGCACCACTATGTTGTACAAAGCCTTTTTCAAGCAAAGCAGCAAAATCAGTACCTCTTTGCAGCTGTGGACAAACACAAGGCAAGCCCACATGCATAGCCAAACAGTGATGTCATACTAGCAACAACATACGCAGAAAACACAGCACTTCCATATAAAGGTACTCTGTCTGGTATTGACTTTCTACAAGCAGATGACTCATCTTTCATACCATGTTTATTCTTTCAATTCCAGGAATCAGACTGCAAAGAAGGCATAATGCTCCACAAAGCAAGAAATGTGTTCCTTACACGCACACAAAAATCCCAACGGCGTGAAATCCATTTTTCATTTTGTACATTGCGTTATGCATTGCATCTAGAAACGAACATGCTCAGTTACTTCCTACACCAGCGAAAACAGCACCATGTGCAAATAATACTTGCGCCTGGACTTTTAAAAAAGTAATTGCTATTACCGTCAAACCAAGACCAAAAATGAGTTCACATTTGTTCCCTCTTAGAGTTTCCAAAATGAAATACACTTCGTCCAAAACAACTGACCCGTAGTTGATTTTTCAAATGTTACATATTACAAAAGTGAGAGCAAGCAGAGTATTTATTATGCGGTTCTTTGACAAAGTATTATAAGATTTATAGTGCAACCTACCTTCCCAGTTCCTCTCCCATTTCATAGTAGACCTCCACATCCTCTTGTCTGAATGCCGCCATGGTGACAGGACAACCTCTTACAGTGATGCCTTTGATTTCCTACTGCACCGTTTGGAGTTAAGCAAACTCTTGGGGAAAAAATGCACACTGTAAAAATGTACACTGATGACCGAACACAACAGTCAACATGTTTTAAATGCTCATTAGGGTGATCACAGAGATTGTATAGTATCTCTATGGGCTTTGGTGATCCCAAGCCAGGTCAACCGACTTCCTCGGAGATAACGTGTGTTGCCTCGTCATTTTGGAATCTGGCCAGCTGAAAACCAGCATTAGGACACAACTGAACTTGGAACATTGCTGTATTAGCGTTAGATAACAGACGTCCAGGGTTTCCATCACTTAAACCTTATAATGTACTCTTTTAGCTTTTACCATACAATTAAGATATCAGACCGTTATCAGTAACTATCCTTTCATTTTAACAGTAACGTCAGTTAACGTTAGTCGAATACAAAATTACGTCATTAACGTTATGCCGGTTTCCCTCACGCTAACGTTAATGTGATATGTACGTTAGCTAACGTGTGATGGTTTTCCACCCTCAGTAACTATGTATTCACTTACAGTAAATGTCAAACAATACTGCCTTCAATGGCAGGCTATTTTCCGGTTTTAACTGGGCCTGTTAACTTAACGTTAGCTACACACGTTAACGTTAGCAATAGTATTCCTACCTAACTTAGATAGGCTATGTAGTTAGCTAGCTAGCCAAATAGATTTGGCTCGTCTATATACGCTAGCTAGCTAGTGTGTATCCGGTCAGTTCACAAAAGAAAGGCTCTTATTACGTTAACGTAACGTTAGTTACTTGCTGAAAAGCTCGTTGCCAAAATAACCAGCTAACGTTAGTTAGCCAAAGTTATGTTTTAAGATAACGTTACGGTCACAGAATAAGAGCTAGCATAGCGAAGTTAGCTAAGGTTAGTCTATTGTCTTGCTTAGTGAAGTTAACTTTATATGCTAGCAAACTAAACCCTGTATGTAGGCTATCTAAAGAAAGTAGACAAAGCTGCCGTAGCTAGGTTATTTCACACAAAAAAAGTAAGTTAGGTAGTGATAGCCGAGTTAAGTTATCAGTAAACTTACTGTTATCCCGACGGCCGCATTACTTTCCTCTTTCTGTCCACATTCCCTGATTCACTGACTGGCCAAGGCCAAAAAGTTGGAATTACATCACTCGTCATTTAAACCCGCCCTTGAGGAAAATGAGCTATTGATTCTATGGGCATATTTTCGCGGTTTTCACTTTCCTGATTGCGCGAAACTGTACGTCAATCATTACAACGGAAATAAAACGGAAGTCATATGTGATAATGGACCTTTAAATGTTGTTTTCACGAACACTGAGCAACGTTACCGGTTTTAGGAATGCGGAGTATAGGCATAACAAGGCAAAGAGTTGGCTAGCTAAATGTAAAAACTCTGGAATTGGCGTTTCTGTTTGAATAAGTGGGTTTCACAACCAACTTATAGCCTAGCTACAACATACATAAGCAAGCGCTAGTTAAATAGTCTAGACACAACTATCCATTTAGGTTTTAGCTGTCGGCTAACCCATGGGCTAACCGCACTTGAAGGATGATTCCATTCGGATAGTGAACTAAGTCCGAGGCGAGGACAGGATCTACAGAGCACAACCGCAAGACCAAGCTTATCTAATCGCGTTAACGCTGGAAAATAAGGAGTCAACGCAAGTAGTAACTCTTTGAATAATGTGGGCATTTCAAATTTCCCTTACCAAAACAAAACCAAACACCAGAAACAAGGGGGAGTGTGTATTGCTGGCAATGCTGATGCGGCGAAAGTGTTTAGGCTACACAAAGGCTGCGAAAAACCTCCTCCTTCAATCGTCTGCAAATAGTTATTTGTATTTGATTGAGACTTTGTGATCCTTCAAAATGTGAACGTGAAGCTAGATTATCAGGAACACCAAATTTGCATTGCTTCTCTTAAAGGTGTAGCTAGCCTACACCGTTATCAAGTCCAATGTAGATGCACTGTTGGCATACATTTGATGCTTCGTTCGGCTGTAATGTTAATTCTATGGAGACTGGAGCGTATACAAGTGTATGATTCCTTGACAACACCAAATTAGTGTTGAGATCATAATTTTTCAGACACAGCCATTGCCTTATTGCATGGTATTTGGAATAGAAAAATATATCAGAGTTCATTAATCGATAATTAAACAATACCCGTGGAAAATTAGTGAGTGATTGAAATGGTGACAGTTTTTGGAAGTAAACGGGGAAAACTTTTATAACTTAGACCTATATGCAATAAACTTGTACATGTACGCACAATTGTCATGATTACCTGTAGGCATATTGAACTTGCACTTTTATAAATAGCCTGGAAAAACAGATTTTTTGTGTGTGTGCTGCATTCATAATATAGAAAATATCAATGCGTTAGCATATTGGTTTATGATGGAGCAGCAAATATTACAAATCTGTATACTTCGCATTACTGCAGTGTGACGCTGGGAGGCGCACTTTGCATGAGAATCGAGGGTAAAAAGTTGTTTGTGTAGTGTTGGCAAAGTTCATGTGTAGGACATCCTATTCTACTCCTACCAGATGAAGGGAGAACAGCAAATGTACCTGTCTTTTTCGGGAATGTTCTGAAACACAGTCAAACTAATTTGTTTTTAAAGAGAAGTATATGCAATACATTCTGTTTTGAAAATCAATGTGTGTTCCAGGAGTAGGATATATTTGTCACAATTGCAGCTACTATCGATAATTATTCTTTCAAATTATTTGTAATTGATAATCATAATTGAGGTGATAAACAAGATGTCCTCTGGACAGAAAACGTAAGAGGCATTCACAGTTTATTTGAATTTGACATGATTTGAAGTTCTTCCGATGTGCTCTCAACTTGTATATGCCATAGCTATACTGAAACAAGGGTGACCATGTTGATTGAGCACGCAGTTGCATTTCCAAAACAAAAATGTCTGCACATAAATTTCATGCGTGTTAGTAAATAATATTTGAACAGTGACCGTGGAAATTAAATGAAACGAATCATTCCGTATTTAATACTGTTCTGTGTTTTGACAGTTTGTCTTATTGCATTAATCTCAGAATTGGGTCAACAATGGCTGTCTCTGTACACAGTTTCAGCCTCACAATAAAAAAAATGTTGCATTGTACATGCTTATGCACACATGAACACGTGCAGATTATTCAGTTCACTAGTGTTGGTATGAGAAAGGCTAACCATTGCCTTCTTGTCCGTGGTGCTTCTGGCTTCTGCTGCAGGTTTAGACAAAGCTTGGTGTGATTTGTGCACCCGTTAACTGCATGTCCCTTTGTACTTAAAAGCATTTTTTAATGAAGTTTTCAAAATTGCGATGAAAGTGTTTGTGTAAAGACGGCCTATGATTCTGCTGCAGCCGTGAGCAGAAAGTGACCCTTCAGTGCCTGCTGACACCTTGCCGTGTGTCAGTATCTACCAAAGCAAACAAATCTGAATCGCTTGTCGAGGAGAGCTTGAGATATGGCAGGCAGGGGGTTGGGGGAGGTGAGAGGTTGGAGAAATGTGTGCACAGAGTGTGGTTTCTATGGCATGTTTCCAACTGGAAACACAAGGCAAAGAAGAAAAACAACTCCGCATATGCTCTCATACAGGAAGCGGTAGGGGGCGATGGGGACTCTAGATGCACAGCCAACAGGAGCTTTGGGAGTCTGCGCAAAAGGAAATAGCCCTGCTACAGCAAAACAAGATTCCTGGGTGTCTCCACGGTCTAGTCATTTACCAGGATTGTCACCAAGTACTCTGCGCCTTCCACCTTCAAGGGCTCATATTCATTACCTCAACCTTGCAGTGACAATGAGGTATTAATGAAAGTGACTTGTTAATGTGCAACTGCAGTGCTGTGACAGTCCATAAGTATTTGGACAGTGACACCATTTTTGTTTAGAAAATGTTGTAGCTTTAATTTGAGAGTTTTTACATCCATATTGTGTGAACAGTGCAAATTAACATAAATTTAAATAAAGTCATCATCTTTAATATTTGGTTGCATATCCTTTGCATGCCATGACTTCCTGATATCCAACAACATCAAAAGACTCTTGATATCTTATTTTCAGGTACTCTTACAAGCGATACCTCCCTGCATTTGAATGGATCTTTATTGGAAGAGTCTTTTGATGTTGTCGGGTCACAGACATCAGGAAGTCATGGCATGCAGAGGATATGCAACAAAATATTAAATATACTTTATATTAAATATACTTTATTTAAGTTTATGTTAATTTCTCCAATTACTTTTGGTCCCCTAAAATGGGGTGGACTATATATAAAAATGGCTACAATTGCTACACAGTTCACCTGATATGGATGTAAAAACCCTCAAATTAAAGCTGAAAGTCTGCACTTTAACCTCATAGTCACTGCTCCATTTCAAATCCAATGTGCTGGAGTACAGAGCCAAAATACCAAAATTGTGTCTGTATATGGCACATCTCAAACAGCACAAAAAAAGGCGGACCTTTCTGCCTGTGCGCTGAGTTAAGAGGCCATAGCTAGCCCCGCTAGCTCTGACTCAGCAGACACCTTTCTATTTTGCCTCGGCCTAAGTGCAGTTGTAAATAGGTGCAGTAGGGATAGGGGGCTGCTGACGAGAAGGGGGGAGGGAACCTTCTAAACGGGGAAGTATGCAGACTATGCTGCCTTGTGACACTGCAATCTTTTATGCCCCCCTCCCCTGCAAGCATACGCAGACGTGCACGCACACACACACGCACACACCCGCACTCCCTCACTCCCATGGCTCGCAAGCCACAGCGTCATCAGTAAAACCATTCTATGAATAAGTCGATGCCATTGCTCACGTTAGATTCTGAGTAGGGCTGGACACTTCAAATGACGTCTGTCTCCAGCCAGCCCATGCAGGGAACCCTGAGCTCTGACAGCTGAGTGCCAACCCTGAGTATGGAGAGGGTGCAGCAAGCAGGAGAATGTGGTAAACAGATACCAGTCATATTTCAGCATTGAACTTAGTATAAATGGAATGGATTGTGGTGGGGGGGAAGTCCCTATTTTGAAACTGGTTTGATCACTTTCCTCTGCTCCCATCATTAGATTCCCCCTCCTTTCTGCCCAAATAAAGCTGGTGAAATGGCCTCCCACTTAGAGCCAGAGAGAGACCAAGAGAGAACTGGCACACTACTGAGAACAGACTGAAAATTATTCCATCGGGCCTTTTAAAGGGAAACTATTTGCATTAGATTCCCAGTGAGGAACAACACAGTTACAAAGGACATGGCTTCTCAAATGCAAACAGGAAGCATCGCTGCATTGAAATGTAGAAACACATTGGAAAGCACCTGTCTGTCTGTTGTCTCCTTCAGTGAGACTGCATGCCTCACCTGCCAGTGCACTCAGGTTGTTTTCTCAACTGTTCTCCCAGGTAGACAGGCCCAGGCTTGCCCCTGAGGCTAGAAACCAGTTTGGTTGTTTTCTTGTTTCTTGGAATTAAATTGGGGTCAGGTGTTTTACAGATCCCTGTTGTTGTCAAAGTACCGTAGAAGCCTACAGTAGACAAATTAATTATAAAAGAAAATATGTCTAAAGTATAGTCACGGTTTCTCAAACATTTTTGCGAAAGTATTGAAATAGAGCTTCACCATCTCACAAGTTAAAAAGCTACAAAATATACTGAAATGTTTCCATTGGATGTCATCAAGAACGCTGCCTTGCAGATCATTAATGATCTGATTTTGATCACTTGTGTGAGTTTATATTTAAAAAAGGATCAGTTTAAAGAGACACAGTGCCAGATGGTGTGGGGTATGTAGGCTACTAAATATAAAATACTTGGATGTTATTCGTGTTGGGGATGCAGAACTGAATTTGGAATTGCTGCTATTATGCTATTAAAGCCTGCACGTGTCTGGATAATCAGACTTCCTTTGAAATCTATTTGCTGCATTTGATAAATATGGTGATATGAAAAGGACATCTGGATATCTTTAATACTCAGCCATATTAAGTGCCTGTATATAAAGTGCAGTCCAAAAGTATTTTTTGTTGTTTTGGCTTTGTACTGCAGCACATTGGATTTGGAACAGTGACTATAGGGTTAAAGTGCAGACTTTCAGCTTTAATTTGAGGGTTTTTACATCCATATTGGGTGAACCATGTAGCAATTGTAGCCATTTTTATACATAGTCCACCCCATTTTAGGGGTCCAAAAGTAATTGGACAAACTAACATAAACTTAAACAAAGTAATCATATTTAATATTTGGTTGCATATCCTCTGCATGCCATGACTTCCTGATGTCTGTGACCCAACAACATCAAAATATTTTTTTTAAATGATACTATAACTGCTGCATTTTAATGGATCTCTATCAGAATTGGCTGTTGTTATTATTAAGTTTCATACAAACCCCAATACCAAAAAAGTTGGGCCAGTGTATAAAATGTAATTAAAAACAGAAAGCAATGATTTGCAATTCCTTTTTGACCTGTATTCAATTGACAACAGTACAAAGACAAGATATTTAATGTTTTACCAAATCAACTTTGTTTTTTGTAAATATACGCTCATTCTAAATTTGATGCCTGCAACATGTCCCAAAAATCATGTTGGGACAAGGGCATGTTTACCACTGTGTTACATTACCTTTCCTTTTAAGAACACTCAGTAATCTTTTGGGAACAGAGGACACCAATTGTTGTAGTTCTAAAAGCAGAATGTTTTCCCATTCTTGCTTGAAATAAGACTTCAGCTGCTCAACAGTCCGGGGTGTCCATTGTCGTATTTTGCACTTCATAATGCGCCACACGTTTTCAATGGGAGACAAGTCTGGACTGCAGGTAGGCTAGTCTAGCACCCACACTCTCTGACTACGAAGTCACGCTGTTGTAACACATGCAGAATGTGGCTTAGCATTGTCTTGCTGAAATAAGCAGGGATGTCCCTGAAAAAAGATATCATCCAGATGGCTGCATATGTTGCTCCAAAATGCATATATACCCTTCAGCGTTAATGGTGCCTTCACAGATGTGCAACTTATCCATGCCATGGGCACTAACACACCCCATACCATGACAGACGTTGGCTTTTGAACCTTGCGTTGGTAACAATCGAGATGGTCCTTTTCCTCTTTGGCCCGGAGAACACGACGTCCATTATTTCCAAAAACAATTTGAAAGGTGGACTTTGTATCAGTCCATCTCAGATGAAGCCCAGAGAAGTCGGCGGCGTTTCTGGATGTTGTTGATATATGGCTTACGCTTTGTGTAGTAGAGTCTTAACTTGCATTAGATGCAGCAACGAACTGTGTTTACTGACAACGGTTTTCCAAAGTATTCCCGAGCCAATGTGGTTATATTCATGAAAGAAGCATGTCATTTTTTTTAATGCAGTGCTGTCTGAGGGATCGAAGGTCACGGGCATTCAATATTGGTTTTCGGCCTTGCCCTTTACACACTGAGATTTCTCCAGATTCTCTGAATCTTTTAATAATATTATGGACTGTAGATGGTGAAATCCCTAAATTCCTTGCAATTGTGAGTCGAGAAACATTGTTCTTAAACTGTTGGACTATTTGCTCACGCAGTTTTTGGCAAAGTGACGAACCGCGACCCACCCTTGCTCGTAAACTCCTGAGCCTTCATGGATGCTCCTTTTCTACCCAGTCATGATAGCATCACCTGTTACCTATTCACCTGTTCATCTGTGGAATGTTCCAAAACGGTATTTTTTTGAACATTCCACAACCTTCCCAGTCTTTTTTTTTCCCCTGTCCCAACTTTTTTGGAATGTGTTGCAGGCATCAAATTTGGAATTAGCATATATTTACAAAAATCAATAAAGTTGATCAGGTAAACCATTAAATATCTTTTAATTTATTATATTAAATCTTATTCTTACTCCTTGTATCCTTTCCTCGCGTCCTTTCCTCGCTCCTTAGCGCCGACCAACAGAGGACACAAGAAAAGGATGCAAGGATCAGACACGAGGGTGGAGGAAACGAGGAAATGTATTAGGCAAATGGAACGTCCTTGCTCAATCAAGCGCCATCGTCATATTATGCTCACGTGCTTAACTATAATGCTTTTTATGTAACATCCGCCTTTTCCCTCCAGTCCAGCTCCCTTTCGTTCCCTTAGTTTTCGCATTCTTTATGTTTCATGTCGTGTTTTTCAGTTTACCCTGTTCGTCTCGTTTCTGTGTTTGTTGCAGGCTGGGCGTGGTCCCCGTTTAGTTCCTTGTTTTCTCCCCTTATTGGTTAGCCTATCACTCTCCCTCTTGCACACATTCCGCACTCCCTTTAGTTATTCAATTAGCCCTCTCACCTGTTCCCTTCGTTATTTTAGTTCCCCTCTTTCTCAGTTTTGTTGCCAGTTCGTTTTCTCAGCTCAATTTTGAGAATTCTCCCGGCCAGTCTGTTTGTTTCTCTGCTTGCCATAACCTGTTTGTTTTGTTTCCTCGTTCCGGCCCGCCCAGCCTTTAGTTTTCCCTGTTTTCTTGCTTGCTATCTACCTTGCCTTGCCTAATAAATACACTCCTTAGTGGAGTTTTCATTGAGTCTGTCTCAGAGTCTTGCGTTTGGGTCCAGTCCAGTACTCAGCCATAACATTTTAGCTTATTTTTTCATGAATAAACGGTGCTTTTGTAGTAAAGAATGAGTGTCATTATGGATAAACTCTTTTTAATAAATTGAAACGAACTGTAAAATTGCATTTGTGCAGGGGGTGTGCCAGCGACATGGCAGATGTGGAGAGTGGTGGGTGATTTATACACATCACGCGTTCTGAGAAAAGGCTTTCGCAAAGGCTGCTTTCTCACTTTGTGCTTTCTCACTGAAGAATCCTCCGGGAGCCTTGTCGTCCCTCGCTCCACCAAGGAGCATTTAGTGGTTTGGAATGCCCTTAAAGATGGCGAACCTTTCCAGGTCACTACCACCTCCTCTACTCCATGCCCCGGAAACTGATCTTTGTGTTTTAATCTAATGTCGCTGATTGCATCTTAATTACGTAATATGTATTAATACATATAAATTATTGTCTCGACGCCAACCGCAATGTCAGGTACATTGTACACTGTACATGCAAATACTTGTACTCGAAACATTCAGACAGTTTTTCATACTTTGCATGTGCAGTATACAATGTACCTGACATTGCGGTTTGCGTCGAGACATTGATTAATATGTAACCATTAATACGTAATTAAGATGTAATCAGCAACATTAGATTAAAACACAAAGATCCGTTTCCGGGGCACGGAGTCGAGGAGGTGGTCGTGGAGGAAGGGAGGGTGCATATTTCGACTATTGGGACGCACGCGATATCTCATCTGACAATTTCAGTAAGTAACCCGGAAGTAAAAAACGTAAAACACATAGAGCGTATATGCATATTGATGGTACAATAGGTTCATATTACAAACTACTCTTTTGTAATTTTTGTTAATTCTATCTTCATTCATAATCTACACTTTGTAAGAATTGTCATTTGTTAACTGATTGATATTCTCAATAAAAAATAAATATTACGAACCACTTCCTCACTAGTTTGGAAAGAGTTTTGCGGGATTTATTTCAAAGCGCAGTCACGGGTAAAAATGAAAGTCGCACTTATTTTAAAAAGTAAAAACATGATGATTTCTATTTAAAATACTTTGGTTTTCGGTTTAATTTGGGCTAGTTTTGTTTTGAGTCGCCATTTGTCTGGGAAGTCTTACAAGATCTGGCAACCCACTCTTGCGCTGCCATGTCACGTGTTGTTTTTGTTGTATTTGAAGGAAAACGTCAGTGAAGCTGCGCCTCATTTATTTATTTTTTTTAAACATAGCTTCACGTCATATTTATGTGACCAAAATGTTTGTGTACTTCTTGAAAATTCTGCTCCCGAATACACAGCGAAACCCCGGAAATAAGTGTGTCATCCGGGTGTTTGAAGTAAACTGCAATTTGAAAATTTTTTGCGTACTCTACGACTTTCTCGCCCTATCTACTCACCAAGGTGGCAGAGTGCTGATTCGTACACGGCCGAGCTGTTTTCCAGATGCGCTACGTCACGCTGATCACGTCACTGGTGCAAATCAAGCAAAGATTTTTAGATATGACAAGATAGGCAACTGCTGCTTTTTTTTTTCATTTTTACAATCTAAAAATGCACTTTATGACCACAAAGATGTAGCCCACAAGATACCTAACAACTAGCCTATCTAACGTTAGCTAACCTAGCAAACAGTTAAATGATTATGACTGAACAATGTTCATGTTTATGCAATTTTGACCAAAATTTGATTATGTTCCATGAAGTTTTAATGTGGTGGCTATGACTCAATTTAGCAAAGTTACAAGTTTCATTGTAAATTAATTCATGGCTAACTTAGCAGTGTTAACAACGTTAACTGTTACTAGATATCCAAATTCAGATGAGAGCTAAGTTTATAACCATACGTTAATGCTAACGTAGCTTAATTAGACATGTTATGTAGGCTAAAACTGCATTAAAAGTGTCACAAGCTCAGGACTCATTGTGGTATCTATGTATTCCTCCTGCACTCGGTTGTAAGTGTGTGGGGTGTCTCAGTGACTGTTTAACTATTTTAAAATGAGCACCTTGCTGAATTTCTTACGCAGTCATTATTATGTGAAGCTAAATACAGGAATATATTAAATAAAGTTGAATCAGACAAATAACTGTGGTGGCTAATGATTTTAATAGATAATGTTAGATAATGTTATAGAACATTAGATAGATAATGTTCTATATGGTCTTTGGTGAATTTATACAGTTTTGTGGGCGTGAAAATAAGGGCAGGTCTCTCCAGAGGTTGACGCCTATGCCACATCTGAGTTGGTTTTCATTGGATAGTCAAAATCATAATATTGAATAATTATATTGAAATCGTATATTCCTTACTTATACTGTATATTACTTACTTACTATACCCTTGCTTTGTCTCGTCAAATATTTAGTATGTCACATTTTGAGGATGTGCGAGACTCTGATGATAGCTTTTTGCCAGGAGCAGGTACAGTGAAACCCTATACTCTTTTGAACTGTTGTACACCGACGAGCAAATAGCCCAACAGAGAGCCGAGCGAGCTGCATGAGCAGAGGGCGATGCCGCCGTTGCCACAGGCATGGAGGGAGAGCCCAAACTTCCCCAAGCCATTGCGAGTCGAGAACCACCAATACGTGGTGGTGCACTTGTAGCAGGTGTACTGTGATGCCTGAAGAAATCGAATGTCAGTGCTGCCAAGGGAACCATTATTTGGCGACAACTTTGGAGGCTATGGCTGGTGCTGAGGATGAGTACGAGGTCTGCATCACATCACACGCAGTTTTTGGGGGACTTATCGGGTCATGGACGGTAGAAACGATGTTCTGGACACCCAACTGGAACTGGAGGAGACGGCGAAGAGGGCTGGGCCAAATGGAGCACTTTCTTTAGAGTAAGTAATTAGCCTACTATAATCAAGCAGAGGCAATATTAATTTGGGCCATATTGAATAGGTTACAGTTTAGTTTATAATATGCAAAATTAGTAAAAGAAATGTAGCTCTGGTAACCTACAACATAAAGGTTCTTTTTTTCCATAGCTATGCTTTGGAATGGACGTCTGGAATTGTTATTGACACACTAATATGGCTACTGTACTTTTTAGTACAGTATGTCGAATGTTGAATAGGCCATTTAGTTTTTAGCCTAACAGTGTTTCCCCCAGGTTGTCTTTGTAGGTGGGGTAGAAATGTTTACTGCAAACCCGGAGATTTTTCAATTCGGTTGCAGATGTATGTATGTTATATCTTTCATTTCTAATTGCTATTAGACATTTCTTGCACATGTGAAACTTTAATTGGAAGTCTGTGGAACGCTTGTCCTTTTGCACTCATATGTACTGAGGAACAATACACCCAGGCATTTTCAGTCACAGCCGAAATTATTATTATTTTAGAAATGATTCCTCCTGAATCAGAGAGAATGCTACGATTTCAATAGCTAGTATGAGGGAACTGAGGCTTTGACGGGCATGGTGAGTTTGGGTAGCCGACAGCAGTAGGCCTACGGTGCGGCTGAAGGTACAATTTCGGAAACGTTTGACCGCGATAGTATACAATGGTTCCGATTTTCATAGCTAAATTATACATCGCCAAAATCGGAAGAACCTGAAGATAATGAGGATGGCATCCCTTTAGTCACTTTTATCTATCAGCAAATCAATTTCGAACCTTCCATTATAGGCTACAGTATAGACCTGAAGCTGGAATTATGCTGCCTTCTAGTGCTGTCAGAATTATCGGAAATCCGACATGGAAGTTGCCCTTGAACGAACCTGCAAGTCGTAATTACAATTGTGGAAAGTCAGAGATAATTTAGACAGACAACAAGCGATCATTAAACGACTGGAGCTCAATGGAGTTTTTACAAAACAGTCAGCTAAACGGATCATTATCAGACAGACAAATCAAAAATCTCCCTAACGTTGCCAGGACCCAGTACTACTTAGGCCTACAACCCATTATAATTTGACTATCCAACGAAAACCAACTTTAAATCCGGCTAGCGCTGGTCAGATGCGCGCCACTCTATGCCTACATTATGCAACTTTAGTTTTATGTAACTTTAGTTGCTAAGCTAACTGAAAACACTACTGCTCATGTCTGATCTCTTCCTCCAATGGGGAAAAACGCCAGTTGTCTATCTTGTCATATCTAAAAATCTTTGCTTGATTTGCACCAGTGACGTAGATCTGCGCGACGCAGCGCGTCTGGAAAACAGCTGGAAACAAAAGAACCAGGAGGCACAATTCTAGTGCGGTAAGCTTCAATCACATTAAACATATAGAAGTTTAAGAAATAACCCGGAGTTCCCCTTAAAGGGCTGCACAACACCATCAAAATGGATAAAATTAAGTTTCTTAACGTTAAGGATAAATTTTCATGAATATATTTCCAAAAGTTATCACTTTTTGACCTTATTTGCATATTATGCACACACTGTGAAAATCAATTGGATAAATATGTTCTTTTTGTTTTTTGAGTGGAAACTGTTTTTCTATCATCCAATGAACATTTTAAAATGATTTGCATGCTGATTATGATCAATTATCTCAGAGGAGATGTCACGTATAAGCGTTTGATAGAAAATCCAGAATGGCAGAAGATTCATTATGGTGAACCACAAGAGACAATAACAAATTATAGGGCCGCATCAATGTTATATATTGTGATAGCCTTCTACGAACCATCCACATGATATGCTCTGAATTTAAAATAGACCATGTGGATTTTATTTCCAAATTCCCAAGTAGCAGAAAAAATCTCAACAGTAACAATGAAGGTACCTATATCTATAATGACTGGCTCCCTATTAATATCCTATTAAAAGGGCAGGGGGAAAAAATCAACACAAAAACATCTATATCCCTGTTCCTCCCAAAGTAGTTAATGGGTTGGAGACCCCTCTTTCCAGCTTTTTGAAGGAACTTAAATTTAAATCCACAGAGATCAGCACAGAGAAGTACATGATGTTTCTATAGCCGGGCATGTGGACAGGGCCCCCACTTTACCACCTGGATCTGCTGCCTCAGCTACACATTCTTGCCTGTTTATGTCTGCTCACTCCACGGACTGTCACAGACACAACGGCCCTGACATCTCAACTGCCGCCGTTTGGAAGCTTTGCCATCACCCTGCTACTTTGCTTAGCAGCCAAGACTGTTCTTGGAGACTCTGGGAAGCTGTTTGTCTGTGTGGGTGTAGCCTTGGCAGTCTCTCTCTCAAGACTGAAGGGTGACTAATACTGGCTGGAGTCCCGGCCTGTATTTACATGTCTGTGAAGGGGAAACAGGAACCGGTCTAAACCAGCACACGCCGACCCTCAGGGCTATTCCAGAAGTTGTCTCTCTCCCACTGCGTCATTCAGATGAGCATTGGCTGTACGTTCCCCAAGTGGCCCATCACGTTCTCCTGAAAGAGTCTCGGATTCCTGGAAAGTGTAACTGAACCCGCTATCTTATGGAGACATTCCATGAAGCACAGCAAAGTGTGTTGGGGGCGGGTGATTTTTTGAAGTTACATGAAAGGTCACAGGTTGTCAAAAGTAACTCATATGTGTTGATTGTCATGTATTCTGATATAAACGTGAACTCTCTTAAGGTATAGATGGGGGACCACAGAGCTTGCATTTCTGGTTGGCATTTAGATTTAGCAAACTTGGGTTTGAAGAGTGTGTAAGGCTAATGAGCATCATCCAGCTCTTATACATCTACAGTATATATCTGGGATATATACTCCATATTTTACATACATACATACATGCATACCCTGGTGAAGTAGCATAACAAATATTTTACAAAACAAATAAACTGAAATAAACATTATAGTAATGCTTCCATGCAGAATTCAGACTGAGCCAATTTAAAACATAATAAACACCAAATATTTAATGAAGCCTAAATAAATAAGGAAGAAATATAAGATCATTTCATGGGCATTGTTCTCATGGTGTATTCCCTGAGGAAGATGCAAAACAGTTAAGAGCTTTTCTTTTTCCAAGTATTAGTGTTTGTTCATCCATTGTCTCTGTCAAAACCATGTGATGGACAGGCTTGTTACAGATTAGAATAACAAATGCTCCCAGGTATTGCACATTGTCACACAGACAATACAAACAACAGACCCAGGCTACGAAAATGCTGGTTGGTTGTGCACACAGGGCGTGCAATTTTAAGCACTAAAGAAATGGGCAAGGTTAAGGCTTTTTAAAGACTCACATTAATATCTTTTCCACAATATTTAATTTAATCATTGAAGCTGGTGATAGGAGATAAAAGCCAAGTTCATCCAGTAAGTTATATAAATAGAACAATAATTAGTACAAACTTTTGGAGAATTGAAGGTCACATTGGAGACAACCATAATACACTGCAGAACACAACTAGATCCGACAGGATATTTTTAAAATCTCCGCAGTTCCCAGAGTCTGAGGGCACTCAGGCCAAGATCTCCCATCAGGCGCCCATTGCCTGTGCCAGTCCTGCCAGCGGCAGACATAACAACACTGAAGGAACAGTACTGTTAGCCTTTGTCCAACCCCAGCCTCTCACATGTAAATCAATTTAGATTTGCTGTTACTTCACACTCCCAGTCAACCAAGTGTGATGTCCGGGTGCATAAACTGAGGAAGTCCGCATGGGCACGTGTGTGTGAATTTTGGGAATCCGAATTCTCTCTGGAATTCACACAATGACACAAACGTACCCTACACCTCCTCATGAAATACCATCCTGCCTCTGGGACTGGGAGGACGGCCGAGCTTCTCCCTGTGCTGAAACAGAGACTGGGAGGAAGGGGCTGTTATTGCCATGTCTGTTTCCAGTTTAGCATTTCAAGTCCTGGGGAAAACACAGCCATCGTACACGGGGGGGAGGGTGTGTAGGAGGGAAATGTCACGACCTCTGACCTTATCTCGTAAGACACAGAAGACGCTTCCTGGTGTGCATTCATCATCTCTTTGCACTGTGGGATGCTCTTGTTTTGGAGTATTTGAAGAATTTGAAAACCAAATCTATGACCAAATGGGTATACCCCAAAAACAAAGACCCCATATTTTTCAGTGTGCTTGAAATAATGAATAATAATAATAATAATAATAATAATAAAACAAGCCTGCATCAAGTAAATATGGCATCCATTCGTACTAACAAATCAATAACACCTGCAGAGTTAGCCAGAGCCATTTGGAAAATGTTAACTTCACAAGCCCTCTTAGTTTTTCCATTACATGATCCAAGATACAGTTTGTTTATGGAAAACCTTTCAAATTACCTTCCTTTTGTGGAATACCTAATTAATGAGTTTCAATCCAGTGCATTGTTTTTATTCATCCTTCCTATAGTGGTAACTTACTGTATATACCCAGCAAAAATACATTTTAATGGTATTGTACAGCTGAATTATTTATAATAATAGCCAAAAACAATGTATGTTATTGTAAACGTTTAATGTGTAAAACTAGAAAAAGCATGTAATTTAAACATGGAAAAAGCTATGTGCTAAAAAAGAGATGTTTCATTTTGTGTAATGCACAATGCCAAGCAGATTAAGCCTACATTAGGTGTAAAAATCCTTATCATCTCATCTTGACCCTGTTAAAAGTCACGTAAAGTTCATGGCTGGCCAGTGACATGTCTGTTTTGGTACAGCACATCCCATCTTGAATGGAAGTCCAGCTAAAAGCAGACAGTGTTATGATGCA